>JANRMT010062792.1:11666519-11691316 GCA_026402145.1 Polypterus bichir lapradei
TATATATATATATATATATATATATATATATATATATATATATAAATATATATATATATATTTACACACACACACACATAAACATATATATATACATATCTATACATATACACATATATATACACACACACATATATACATACATATATATATATCTACATATATACACATACATATACATACACACATACATACATACATACACACACATATATACACAAATACATATATATATACACACACACACACACATATATAAACATATATATACATATACATACATATCTACATATATACACACACAGCTATTTCGTATCAGTGCAATACGCTGCTTGTTAAAACGGATAACTCCCGCTCTTATGTGCAAGTCTGCGTGGATATTATGAACTATCGTATTTGTTCAAGTTCTATTTAAATTTTAAATAGAAGGAATTTTTATTTAGTCGACAGAAATATCTTTGGTAGGAATGGTAAAAACAGACAGGAATATTATTCCTGAATAAATCAACTCAAACCTTAAACAACTTATAATATTTTGCTCTCCATAAAAATATATCCTGTCTAAATTATACAAGTTAGAAATAAAGTAAACGTTAAAAGAACAAACATTCAAATTTCTTTACTCTTATGTAATTTTATATAAAAAATAAACTTAGATTTTAAATATCCCAAAAGATTTTGCTCTCCATAAAAATATATCCTGTCAAAATTATACAAATTCAAATATGAACATGCTGCATAACAAAACCTGGAAATATAAATAAAATGTGTTCCTTTCAGCAATAACAAATCAAATCATTCAGTTGTCTTTGCTCATATGTCATTTTAGAGCTGGACGCCTGGCATCTTTTTTTGGCAACAAGTTCGTTTATGTTTGGTGTGAGGTTCTGTGTTGTGGAGATTCTCAGGATGGACTGCAGGTGCTCATCAGTGAGGCGACTCCTGTGTGCTGTTTTGTTAGTCTTCATCACTGAGAAGAGCTTCTCACACAGATATGTGCTACCAAACATGCACAAGGTTCGAGCCGCATGTAGACGGACTTTTTTTGTTCTTCAAAGTCACCAAAGCGCCGTGCAAATTCAGTGCGCTCAGTTTATCAGCAAAGTGCGTATTTGGGGACACCGTAGTGGCGACTTGGTTCAACATTACTTGGCAACAGGGAAAGTGGGGCAAGTTGCACTGGTGCATTTGTGTCTCCCATAAAAGTAGCTTCACTTGAAATCACTTTGTGATTGTGCACGGGTAAAAACGTCCGCTGAAGTGTCAGATTCTTATTTAATTGTTCTGCTTTCTGTATCTTCTGCATTGCATTCAGGTCTTTCAGGTTATCTTGATGTTTTGTCTCATTGTGCCGTCTTAGATTAAATTATGTAATTACACCCACATTAGCTCCACAAATGAGACACACGGGTTTACCGGCAATGTCAGTAAACATATACTCAGCCTCCCATCGGTTTTTAAAGGCTCTATGTCCAGAATCACCTTTTCTCTTCGGCATCGTGTGGGCTAGCTTCACAATAACTTGCACCTTCATAAGCTAGACTTGATTAACGCGGTAAGTGTTCGGCAAGGCAGCTGAAGCGCTGCATTATGGGATCAGTAGTTTATTGTGTTACCAGCGCTTCATATACCCGGGCCATTAATAACAATAATACAGTATATAAAATGATCTCGCGGGCCGGATGTGGCCCGTGGCCCTTGAGTTTGACACATATGGACTAAATAGAACTTGAAAAGATATATTTTTTCGTACATCAAGCCCACGTGCTATTGTGGTTTTGCCTGCATGCCTCAATAAGTCACCCTCCCCTCGCTCTTACTTTTTTACCGTTCATCTAATGAATACACTGAGTATGGCTTTACCAAAACAATCATTGATTGTGAATAAAGTATTCATTATTCGAGTATGTAGATCGGGGTATATATATACATATATATATATACCCGCGTATCGCAGCGGAGACGTAGTGTGTTAAAGAAGCTATGAAAAAGATTTGTTTCTTACTGCATCAATAAACAGCTCGTCTTCTTCTTTATCTGAGACCTGACACACTGCATGTACGGGTTTTTTTTAACACTGTCTTCCTTTAGCGGGACATTCACTTTTTCCACCGTGTGCTTTGTTTCTGCAGTAGCTGCAGTTATGAATAATATGCTTGTATGTATCAGACGCTTCATATTTTTTTGCTGCCTTTTCAATTGTGTAATTCGGTTTTTGTTCAGCGCTCTTTGGAACTGTTGCTTTTTGTCTGTGCACTGCGTCAGTTCACGTGAGCCGCTCAGTGTACATGCATCGAAGTTTCCCAGCTGTGCTGGTGCCATGTCGTGCTATGTCCATGGCTGTATCTAATGTTACCTAAGTCCCGGCAGTTAAAACTTTCTCTCGCAGTTTCGCTGAGTTTGTGCCAAACACCACCCTGACCATTTCATCTTCCTCTGCATAAGCACAGTCCTTCACCCGTGAATATTTACCCGTGGCAGTGTTTCTATTGGATTGCCGCTGACGGACGGCCTTATATGGGCAGGCACTAAATTACAAACGCTAGCGGCAGCCTGTCTATGAACTTAATTTAAAGTTTAGGTTTACATCGTGCTTTGTTTCCGAAGTAGCAGAACTCATGAATATGGTTGTATATGTCACTCGCTCGCTTCTTATTGTTTCGCTGCCTTCTCAATTATATAATGCATGTTTTCTTCAGCGCTTTTTGGGCCTCTTCCTGGTTTTCTACCTACTGCGTGATTACGTGGGAGGCGTGATGGTGTCACACGAAACTCCGCCCCCACGGGTTTCACGCTCATCTCCATTACAGTAAATGGAGAAAAACAGCTTCCAGTTATGACCATTACGCGTAGAATTTCGAAATGAAACCTGCCCAACTTTTGTAAGGAAGCTGTAAGGAATAAGCCTGCCAAATTTCAGCCTTCTACCTACACGGGAAGTTGGATAATTAGTGATGAGTCAGTCAGTCAGTCAGTGAGTCAGTGAGTGAGTGAGGGCTTTGCCGTTTATTAGTATAGATTTCAATTCAGTTCTGCAATATTTAACAGCCTGTTAATCCATTTTTTATTTGATAGACTGAAGTTACAACTAAAGTAATGTCTCTATAGGAAAAACAAATCTCAATCTCTTGTACCTCTTTATGAAAATCCTTTGAGACAATTTAATCCCCTAGATCTTTTTTAACTGTGGAGATGAATTTAAAGTATCTTAGCAATCTACACTATAAAACTGGGAAAATTCTGCGGTAGTACCTGCCACACATCAATAAATCATCTAACCTAGCTCTGAGGGCGGTTACTCGTGAGATGAGTGCTTAGCAGGACTGTCAAGTAATTCTTTGCAATAGAATATTTCAAATACATAATGTCACAGACGTGCGAGTGGGAGGAAGCTAAAGGGCCTGAATAATAGTAGTTCCATGTCAGACCAGAGGGTGGCGCGTTGAACTAACTCTCTCTCTCTATCCTCTGCAGATCATCCACAGGAAATCTCACACGGTTCCGGCTCCATGGATGACGTCACTTCCAGTTCTAACCCCATGGATGACGTCACTTCCAATTCCGAGCCCATGAATGATGTCACTTCTGGTTCTGGGCCCAAGGATGATGTCACTTCCTTTCTCTGCCTTTAAAGTCGCCATATTTCTAATCTTGAGTCCATTCTGTTTTGGATTTAAACCTGTTAAGAACTCCATACAAATTATCCATTTGCAGCTAGGGCACAATATATGGGTGGCTGCCCCAAACCTTTTTGATATCTTTTGGACTCTTTTGTGGCAATGAATATATAAATATGTGCATTTCAAATTCTTTTGACTTCATACGCATACTTTCCCATGTGTGATGCATATCATAAATGTGTTATTTCACAATAAATTGTCCAAAACTTGCAACATGGCAGCACTGCAGCCAAAATAGACTAACAATTTCAGCTAAGGTTTTTCCTGCACAAAATTCTGCAATATTTTGTTAGGAGAATGGTAGGAGTCAGATAATCCTAGTTAAAGGGTTTGTCAGATTACCTGGTGCTTATATAATGATGCTTTGCAAATTGCATATTCTTTCTAAATCATGTAATCTCTGAAAACCAAATTGAGCCCAAACAGTTGACTTAAATGTGGACAGAACTCTTATGAGAATCAATGTAGTATCTACATTAATGTTTGTTTCATGATTTACCAAAAAAAAATTGTATTCTTTTGTTTTACTATTTTAGTCTTATTTTATTTTTCACTTTCCTCTTTGTGATGTCATGGAACATTGTGGAAAAGGAGGCTATGATGTCGCCCTCCTTTGAGGGTATATTACTTTAACGATTGGGAGGTCACGCTGTCAGTTTTAAAATAGTAAACCCCATCCTCAAAATGCATCTGGTCTTTATAATAAACAAAACATTCCAGAGCAAGAAAATTTCATTTCTGAGCAAATTCTCTTCACGGTTTTGAGGTTTTTAAACTTTCTTTTGTCTTGAGTACAAATATCTTCCTGCCTTTTGGATTTGGTGATTTAATTTTAATTCTTTGTTTAGGTTTCCAGTGTGGCTCTGTCTATTTTCTAACTTTCCCCTTTAAAAGATTTGTCAGTCTTGTTAACACCAATAAAATCCTTCCTGTATGCAATAGCTTAATACTGTAAGTAATCACAACAGTTAGCACTGCATTATGTATGGAATATCGAATCAATGTGTTTTGTTACGCAACTATCAATAAAACACATTGCATCTTCATTCGCACACCAAAAAGCAAAGAAAAAAAGTGATACTAGGCTATTAGCATCTTGATGCTATATTTTGAAGTTTGATAATGCAGTATTCGACAGTCTAAAATGACACCCATCTCTGCTAGCACTACTGTATGGTTTCCTTCATATCCCACAATGTATTTTACTTTAATTGGAGACTCAACATTGTTCCAATTTGAGACAGTGTGGTTCTGTGCATGAGTGTAATTGAGACTGACTGTGATCATCTGTGGCTGCTTTCTGACTGCATCCAAAGTCTCTAGGAATGGCCCCTATGGCCCTAAGTTGGATTCATAATAGATTGAGAGATATATACAGCATATACGGTATATTATATTATTTAAACCTGTAAACTACAACTCTTTTACTAGGTTTCATGACATATTAAAAATAATGAATGTATCAAATATGTAATTATTATTCATGCAATAACATATAGGATTATGAAAAGAAGAACACACAAATACTAAAGGAGTGAAGAAAATGCCACTTACAGCCACATTGTACCGTCATAGATAGATCCTTGCCCTGCCTTTTCTGATGTTATGGTTTCCCCATTTTCTCACCTCCCAAGTTCCATCAGCTATTCAATTCCTCAAACCTTAAATGGTCTTAGAAGGTGTTTAATGTTCCCTGTTCCTAACTGCTGCCATGCCACTACTCTTTCCAGCTGGAAAACTTGTGCCTCCCTGTATCTCTTTATCATCTATTGTTCTATGTTAAAGGATCATGTATCCATAGTATTTTCTGTACTTTGTACCCTGTAGTGTCATTTTGGAAGTGTTGCACATTTATTCCCAGATTGCCACAGCCTCACTTGCTCCTTAAATAATATTTTGCTGCAACCTTTACAATAACAAAACCTACTCTTACCATCTTCCTATGCTGGCATTAAGGGGAACTTGTCATTTGCCAGTGTGGGGTTCAGTTTCTCTATGCTGGGTTGTTCTCTGCCCTGTGAAATCTTATTAGCATCTTTGCCTCTGATAAATGCCTTCACAGCCAAGCAAAAACGTATTACCCTCCCTTAAATATTATGGTCATTATTAACATTTAGTACCCATTCATTTTGATCTCACACAAGAAACAACCTAACTGCTTTATTTTCTGTTCACAATTTAGATTTATAGATAGAAGGATTTTTATTATCTAAGAAAGTAGTGTATAATTTATTTTACAGAAAGTGGAGTGCCCTTGGGCTATCCCTAAAGCCAAAAGAAGACCAAATGGGTCAAAAGTTTCAAATTGAGAGGAATTAATTGACAGAAAGGTTGACAAGGCACTATGAAACAGGACACTAATAAACAGCTTATGCCCCACTAGGCCTATATATACAAACTAGGCCCTCTATTTACTATATGGGGTGTCTAGTTCAGTTGTCCATACTAGCCTACATTCACTGCCCTCTCATCTTCTCCTATACTCCTCTCTACATTCTGGCATCTTACTTCCTCACACCTGTTGGCATCATGTTTAATCAATGAATCACTTTTAGGTAGACCCCAAGAATCAGTTCTTGGGTCTCGGATAATGTGTAGAAATGTCTGGGATGATATTCTCAGAGCTCACTCTAGCTAACTCAGCCTCTACTAAACATGTATGCTGTAGATAGGGACTAAGGAAGTCCAAACATGCTGTCTTCACCAATGACTTGCGGGAGTCCACTTTAATCAAAATCAGAACTTTTCATCCCTGTGCTTGACTTATATATCTGTTGGCTACGCACAGTGTCACTAATGGCCTTGCTACCACAATTTATTTTGAAATGTTTAACAATCAAGGGACACAAAATACAAATTTAAAAAAGGATAAATAGAAAAGAGCTAAACCTAAATAAACAGTAGTAGATTTCAGTCAACTGTTTCCTGAATGTGAAAATGCTGTAATTTGAAATGTCACTCACACAGCAAAAGCCTCAAGTATAAACTTCAAAACTATCATAGATAGTTTTTAGAATAAGTATTAGATAGATAGATAGATAGATAGATAGATAGATAGATAGATAGATAGATAGATAGATAGATAGATAGATAGATAGATAGATGTGCTTTCAACAAATTCTTCAACAACATATGAGATAACATAAATTACAGAATAAAATGCCATTATTCAATAGATTGCAAACACTACCAGGAAGGCATCTTTAAGGAAGCTGAAGAGAATTTTAAGAGACATAATGGATAAAAATATACCTTATATCATTTTAAATAAGTTTCATATGCAATTGTTTTAAACTCCTTCCCTTGTGGTGAGAAGTGCTACTTATGTATGCTGATAACTCTTACATTCCCTTCAACATCTAAGCAGTTGCTGATCACGCCCATTGTTTTGAAGAGAACATTTAAAAAACAGAAGTTCAGATCATGGAATGACTAATGTACTTAAAAACTCAACATTCACTGACAACCTCTGAAAAGTTATGAAAACAAAAATTTCCACCATGGCTGGTTAGTGGTTGCCGTTACTGCCTTACAGTTCCGGAGATCCACATTCAAACCCCAGCCTTATCAGTTTGTGTGGAGTCTGTGTTATCTTTATGTTTACTCATAGGCTTCCGCTGGACAGAGCTGCTTCCACTCACATCTAGAATACAAATCTGTTAAGCTGATTACAAGTAATAAGTCTGCCTTGGCTGGATTGAGGAAGTATTTCTGCAATAGTGCATTTTTTCAGATTTGGTTATTGTCTTGCACCCAATGTTGCCAGAATAGACTCCACACCCAGACCAACCAGGACCTTGTATTTGAATAAGAGGTATTAGTAAAGAAATGAATAAATACTCTATAGTGGTGCAGTCACTAGTACTCCTATCTCATGGGTCCAACATCCCAGTCACTATCCTTGCCGATTTCCCTGGATTAGTTATTGCTGCTCATTTAAAAACATACAAATTGGTAACTCTAAATTAATGTTGTATGTGTTGGGATGTGAATGTGCCCTGCAATAGACACATACCTTATTCCAGACTGGTTCCAAACTGAAATCTGATGCTGCTCGGACAGCCTTAGTGACTCAACTGGATTAAGTGGGTGTGAAAATAAGAATGGGTGGATAAGAATAAATTAATGAAATACTTACTGCTTGAGATATGAATGATGCTGATATCCTCGTGGCCAAAAAATGAAGTCTCACCATGCATATGTTTATCTTATCCCCTTCAAGTGAGGCCTTGAAGATATTGTGAAAAACCCGAATGGGGAAAACAGAAACCCAAAGCATTTTCATTGCTTGTTAACCTTTCAACAGATTTCTTAAAGATGATTCATCATAGTCCATAATTTAAAGTCAACTAAGCATGGCTTTAGTCAACAGGAGTATGGCATTTTCAAAATGTACCACCTTGGTACCTACCAAACAAGATGACTCTGCAATTTGTGCCACACCCTATCACCTTATATCTGTCTGTTGCACCCTTTGTCTGAGTCAGCAGCTGTCAGAGAAACTGCTGTTGTTAGCTTCAAACCTCAATAAGTCTGCTTGGCTTTCCAGTAAATCATAACAGCGGTTGTGTAAGAGGACCATAAGAAAATAAGAACCTCTAGATCTAAATTATGTATTTATTTATTTGTGTTTTTATTTGCAGTTGGCTTACCACTTCAATTCATATTTGTCAATGAGCAATTGTAAAGTACTAAAGTCTACTTAAATGCTTTACGCAAGTGCGGCAGAAAGCAAGACTGAAATGCTCACCACCTGTACCTCAAAAGAACAAACAAATCTGAAAAGACTTTGCTCACCTTTGCTGAGATTTAAGAAGACTGATCCTGAAGTATTCTCAAGGTAAAATTCATAAGATGCTCTACTATCACATACCTTTGCTCCTTTGACTCAGTCTTGCAGATGAGAAAACATCCAATATTCTCTCATCATTAACTCTAAATATATTTTAAGAGAGACATGCAGTGCCAGCAACCATGATGTGACAGAAGTTATGCATTCATGCGTGGCTTCTTATCAAGTTTATTCTTTTTTGTTGATACTGATAAATGTAGTTTTGTGAAACAGGATGCAGAGTTTTGAAAAGCTTTGGCATTAGTTTGAAAAACGATCCGCTAGTGAGCTGTGTACCACAGGTATTATGTTCATCTCGTATATATTTCGTGGATTCTCCCTCGTATCTTGTATGCACTTACGTGTCCACACTAGGGATGTGTTATGCTATATTAAAATATACAGGTGTATCTAGCGATATATTTATTAAATACAATAAAACTTTTCAGATAAGTGAAGACAACGGGAATTCTCCGGTTAATGTGTTTTTTTAACTGATTTTACAACCCATTATTTCAACGTAAGTAGACCTGAATGACTTCAACGCGTGTGTCAATTTTCCTGTAACGTTTTAAACGGATGACAAGTACGAGATTTCGTTCCCTATCGAAGTCAGTAACCCTCCGGATATAGCGCCTTGAGGCAAGCAGCCAGTCGAGCCCTGCCTTTTAGCAGAGAACTCCCGTGCATATTGGACATTGCTGCTGAATTTCTTCTTCTTCTTCTTCTTTGTCTTCTTCTTCTTCGTTTCTGTTTCTGGCTCATCTTAGAATGACTTTGTTGAAATAAAAAAGAGCCAGTAAACTATTCAGTTCGGGCGGACGTTGTGCTAAAAAAAGGGTCTGTTTTGCGATCGACTTGCTCAGTTGCCGGTGAACTCCGTAAGGTTAGTCCTTACGAGATCAGAACTCAATCCCAATCCTAGAAATGAGCTATGACGTGATTTGTAAATGTGCCCAAAAGTCTTTAATAAGTAACTTTGCCAGAGGAGAAAGCAAATGGTCCCCCAGCTGTTTCCTGTCGAACATGTCTGTGTAATGTAGATAAATGTGAGGATTTTCTCTAAATCCCTCTTCTGTTTGCTAAATCTCACTACGCTGCTCAAAAAAAAAAAAAAAAAAAAAAAAAATCAGAGCAGATGAGTCTGCGCAATGGAACAAAGTCTGAATATTGAAATTTGACATTACTATCAACATCTCATCCTCTTTCGTGCTGGATTTTTAATGACTTCAAACGCGTTCATTTTTCTGGGCTTTGTAATTTAGGAAGCCGGGGGGATGTCCAGCAGTCACTCAGCACGGCTTTTTCACTGGCACTTTTGTGATGTCTTTCAGGTAACTGCACCGTTTACTTTTTCTAACTATATACTTAGAGAGAATGTTAGGGGCACTTTTTTATTTTCTTGGAGTATTTTGTTTAAAGATTTTTAGAATGTATCTAAGTGGCACTTTGAAATGTTTTAAATGCATGACTACTAAGGAAGTATACTGTATAACATTATGAAAGTAAAAATAACTTTCTACTTCATTGTTATTAATAGCAATTTTTATGATGATGATGATGATTATTATTATTATTATTATTATTATTATTATTATTATTATTATTATTATTCAAAACCCAGTCCCAAGTCACTTGGGGTCGTGTGTTATTATTATTAATTACTATTTATATTACCATATGTAATATTACTGGTTTTAAAATTTGAATTTCAATGTTAATGCTCTACCAGAAATGGAGAAAATAAAAGTGATAATGTGTTTCTAACGATGAGATAAAACCAAATAAAATCTTTTTCCGTCTTTCATTTTTAATTATTAAATGTGAATGTTATGTCCGGATCGAATTACCTCTCCTCCGGTCCTGTTGAGTGCACTTATAAATATTAGATGTTTAATAATTTTATTTATTTATTACAAGTAGTGCATGTATCATTGTTTTCATTGCCGCAAATCTGCTGATCCTGAAAAAGGAACCGCGTTTTTGTTTTTTTTTTTTTTTGTTTTTTTTTTGCCCCCGGCGCTTTTTCAGGGGTCCTCTCGGTGACAGACTCCGCTCCTTTTCACTATATGTCAATTCCCTTCACTAACTGTTGCCACTTTCTTCATATGAACTCTCTCAAGAGATTTCCATTCGAGACTCTCTTTTAAACATCCAGAACCCCCCACCCACCTCAAAATAAAACCGGACCTTGTTATGGACTCTTTTCATTGATATCCAATCAATACGCAGATCGCAGACCTGGAAACAGCACCCACCTACCTACCTGTGGCAGGTAATCAGACTCGACCAAACTTTCCTCATTGCAATCTGAGTCGAAATACAAGAGGAGCGGTGCTTACTGTTGCTGTAGGTTAATCTTGTTATTCTAAAGTAAACAGAAACCAGTTATTACAGACTTTTTAAATCATTCTTTCACTATGAGTCTTTCAAAACTGCCTCCAAAAGAAATGAAACTTGACAGGCAGACACTCTACCAGCTTTAAGGTTTAGAATCAATACAGTATAAATATGAACTGGCGCACGCTTGAGATCTTGAGTGGAGCTGCTTCTATCCCAGCACATCGACATGACCTGATTTGACTTTGTGGGGGCTCCCCTGCAGTAATGATTGCATCCTGCTCCAGCAATGCTTCTCTTCCACTTATCAGTCCACATACAACTAGTTGAAACTCCATCATCATCATCCTGCATCCCTTCCCCCATGTCTTTTGTTTATTTTCCTCTTGTCAGGTAAAGGTGACTTGATCAGCAGAAAAGTAAACAGAAACAAAAAGACAAGTGCTAGCAGCCTGTAATGGGGCTAAAGGCTGTTTTGCTCTGCACATGTTTTGCCACGCTGCATTAAAAGCTTATCTCCCTTTCTTATTGGTTGCAGTTTAAGATGTGCTCCTTCTCATGTACCCATATACTGTACTTGATGCTGTGTGCTGTGTGCCTGAGTCAGGCTGTTGAAGCCGGATCAGAGACACTCTGCGGAGCGGAGCTGGTGGACACTCTTCAGTTCGTGTGTGGGGAGAGAGGCTTTTATTTCAGTAAGTTTTGGGGTTTTCTCTTATTTGTTTTGTTGTGTGTATTTATTTGTCATTCTTCTCTTGGCCGCTTCTGACTTTCATTTTTTTTGTTTGTTTTTATTGTTTTGATTGGGTAGAAAATCTTAAGTTCCATCATATGTGGTGTCTGATCTTTCTGGGAGGCATTTGAGTAAATGTTGCTCTTTCTTTGGAGTTGTAAATTTCTGTCATTGGTCCAATACCTGAGAAGCCCAAAATTGTGAATTAGCGCAAGCAGGATATGTCCAGCCAGGGAAATCTGAACACTGATTTGCAGGCGAACAGGTAGCTTGGTCTTTCGGGAAGTCAGCTAGCATCGCATAGTCGAGAACTGAGTTATGTTCAGTTGGATTTCACCTGGAATAAATGTTTTGTAGTTTGGAAATATTTTGATAATTACCCTATATGATATTTGTTCCTGTCTATTTTCTAATGTGACTTTTGTCACTGTCAGAGTTTGAGGCTGAAAGTTTTAAAACTTATCTACTGTATGTTGTATTTCCTAACCAGCAGAAAAAGGAAGTGGTTAAATTGTCCTTTATAGATAAATTGTTTTTCCAAGAATGTCAGCCAGGCCACACCAGCCCTTGAACTTCCGAAGTACTCAGTATAAATATGCATGCCCACCCTGCATGTGTGTATTTATATATCAATATAATTTGGTAACACAGTGTCAAACACCAGACACCTTCCTGACTCTAAGCCTTGCAAGTAAGCTTAGGTTAATATGCTATTAAAAAAAATGCCAACTTTTCCTTGCATTTTTTGCTAAATATAGATGACTTGACTATTCATGCAGCAACCTGAGTGGTTGATTGAAAGTTCTCAATTTAAAGGTGAAGAGGCCTGTGTGACTTTTCCCAAAGTGGACAAAACATTGAAATGTCTCATCATATTTTACTAAAATCTTCAAGTTTATGCATCATAGTTAGTTCCTTACTCTTACAGTGGATAGAACAATAGGCACACAAAGGAACTGCTGGCTGCATGTGTGCTCATTCTTGGCAGTGCTTCTACTCTTATTTTCACTGAACCTTAAATACCAAGAAAAACCCTTAAGTGACTCTATTCTTGGCAAAGGCCCACTCTTGGCCATTGTCTTGCATGTTCCTATGTATTTGCCTTGACATAATTATTTGCAGTTCAGTATTTGATTAGCTTTGGCAATCGCAAAGCCAATGCATACATCTCAAGGACCACACAAAGTTGGATTTAAAAAAAAAGAAAAAAAAAGTCCATCAAAGGCTCTAAGGCACGGATGCATATTATTTGTTTTATGCCGTTTGTCAAATGCAGATGGGCCTCTTATGTAGTTTATAGAGAATGTTGCCAGGGTGCACCCATGAATTCAGTGTTTTTTTTTGTGGAGTTGTGTTTATATGGTGTTTGAATGAGTTTCCAAGGTCAATCATTTTCTCTTAAAATGTGTTTCTCCTAAATTTAATCATCATTATTTAATTTAAAATAATTGCAGCACACTGGTTCAATGGTTAATGCTGCTGCTGCTCCCAGCTCCAGCAACTGGGTTCCAATCCTGGCCAGATCACTGTCTGGGTAGTGTTCAGCCTCAGTTTGTTTAGATGTTTCTCTAGGCTTAGTTTTCCTTCCTCATTCTAAAAACATGCATGTGTGTTGGTATTACTTTAATTGAATGGATATATACATGTGTCCTATGAGAGACTGGCTTCCTGTCTGGGTCTGGTTTCTACTGTGACTCCCCCAAAGCTGCAAGGATAGGCCCCAGTTCCACCATGACCCAGTTTTTGAGTTAAGTACGTTGTAAAATGGAGGAATACATGGCTATTTCAAACAAATATTTTTATATAGTGCCTTTCTAGGTGTAAAATTAGGTGTTTCACTTGCTCATTGTAAAACAAATTGTTTTAATATTCGCTCAGATCCTAACACGGGCTCTTGCCACTATGTTCCTGAACTAAGTTAAGCAGATTCGATGACAGATTTCTATAAGAAAAGTGGCTTGCTTGGGGGTTCACAATGAACTAGTGCTGCTGGTGGCATGAAATGGTAAATGTATGTTTTATAGTCCAAATTGTCAGCAAAAAAGAACACACTTTACGGGCAAAGATGGCCCTGATGTTGAATACCCAGTTTTGTCATCTTTGCCTTTGCTTTTCCATCAGAGGGAGAATAAAACTATACCAATGCACGTGAGAAATGAACCCACTCTCGTATCATCATACCAGCAGAAACACCTTCACCTCCTACAACAAGGGCTTTAACTTCTTGGTATTGGCATCATGCATTTTTCCAATCCTGCTGATCTACTTTGCTTGACCATGCCAGGCGTATTAACTTTCAATGCTGAAACATCTTTATTCTCACATCTTTTTGAACTAGATGTGTTTGAATATCTTTTTCCAATAAAGTGATTTACTATATAATTTTGGTTGAGGCAACTGGCTTAGTAGCTGCCTAAAAGGCTTTACAATTGAAAAACCACACTTGAGAACCTGGTAACAATCATGGAAAAAAGTATGAAGCAATAAGATATTGGAACTCCAGTTGCCACCTTAACCCTTGTCCGTGCTAAATGAAGAAATCAGTCAGCAGCTGAAGTCTGAACAGCTCCTTCCAATCTTTTTTGCTTCATTGGCACTTGGTAAAATTTGCTATTACAGTGGACCATGCAGCTGATTATTTCTGCTTCTTGGACAAGAACACATAGCTCCCATCAACAGAATAAATGTTTAAAACACTTGAAAATGTCTAGTTTTTAACCCTATTGAAAAATTATTCAGGAAATTGAGATCCTTTTACTATTAACACTATGTGACAATACTTTCTGGCATTAAAGCAATTTTCTACCACTTTCGCAGCTATGCATAGAATAAATGTATAATATTTTATATGCCCAAATCTCAAAAACACTATGACTGAATTGAATGAAATTTGGTGGCATTACAGAAAAAAAAATGCTCTCCCAATTTTCTTTTATTTTTCGATATTTGTCGTTAATAATGCTGTAGCAAGTGGGGTATCCTTAGGCACAGTGTCCTTTTTTCAGCTGAGCACTGTGAAGGAGTTGAAGGAATCGCGCAGATCAAAGGGGCTAAAGCTTTATCCAAATGAAGGCTGCTACCAGAAGCAGAGTTTCGTGAAGCTCAAAAAAGACATCCTTAGCAAGTCCTTAGGCACAGACAGCACTCCCTAATCTGCTGGCATCTTACTACTCCTCGTGACAAAGTATAAAACACATACAAATTCAAATAAGGTTGCAGGGCAGGGGAGAGTGTAAGAGTTATCATGCTTGGATTGTCAATCAGACTTACTGTATATACAGTAGATCTACTGCGAAGAGTGGAGTGTGGGACATGCAATATTGTGGAGAACTGGGGTCTCCCCATTCCTCCTATGCTCCCATTTGCAGTACAGCATACCGAATCACTTCATCATAAACCAGAAAAGAGAGCATGCCTTGGAAAGCTTAAATGCTTTGTGCAGCTCATTAAAGGGACAGAACAAGCACAGATAGAACATTTAAGAGGTATACATTGTAGTTAGTTCACCGTATTATTTCTTTTCATCTGTTCTTTTATGTACGGTGCTTGACATGATTGCATGTGCAACATAAATGCGCAGCCTATAAACACCAATGCTGTATGTAATAATAAGTTAAATTAAACCATGAGTCAGTGTATATTGTTTTTGATCTAAAGCCTCCAAAACCTTTTAATGCTATAAGATTATAAATCAAAGCATTACATTCTTTTTTTACAAGATGTGCTACAGCAGAAATTATATTTATACCCCAGATTCTTATTGTTCCTACTAATTACCTCTTGGAACAGTTTGTTGTAAAATTGTGTTTTTCAATGACTGTCAACAAAAGCCAAGGTCAGCCATTATGAAAAGTAAAAATCGATCTACGGCAGGAATTGTTTACTCTTTGCCAATTGCATGTAGCATATTCAATATATTAGCCTCTAGTTAAAAAAAATTAACAAAAATTGTATACAGAAAAGTACTTAGTTATATAGTACGTTAGATACATCCAGTTATCGACAATATAACCAAGACCCCTTTGTCTTAGGAAATTTCACAGCTGAAGTCTGGTAACACTGCTAATTTATGTATATATTTCAGACAAAAAAACTATGTAGACCTTGCAATATGAAACATGTATCAATTTAAAGTTCACAATAAAAAAATATAACATTTTCAATATGGTTTTGTCCAATATTGTTCTAATTGACCTCAGTCTCAACAAATTAACACAGTGCTCTCGAACAGGAGAAGTGCATGACTGCAACGTCAGTCATTCTACTTTATGCTAAATCTCTACAGTCTCTATATCTGAGTACTTTGCAGGTGTTGGGCACATTAGAAAGGCAACAGCAAATTATTATGTGCATAAATGGGAGGTGTCAAGGAATGTCTCAGTGTTCCTTGTGTTAATTATAAGTTTTGCTCAGTCCTTAGCAGGATTCAAACTTGTGTCCAGTCCTACACATGCAGAGCTAGCAACAAGCAAACAGAGGTTCTTTCACTTAATTATCTGTCTTGTCTTGACTTTATGTGGTTGTTTTGCAATAGGCTTGCTTCGCTAGAAATTTAACTTGAATTTTAAAATCATAATATGTGCATGCCACTTCTGAAGGCACTTGCAAAGTTTTATCACAAACAAATAAGGTCATGGCTCAGATTTCAATAAATACCTATGATTAACAGATGTACTACAGATAATTACCATTCATCATAAACATTTATCCAACTGAAAAAACAACCCTCATCTCCACCAAAAAAGTGAATGAAACTGCAATAAAAAAGAATAAAGTGTTTTAACTGTGCAAAAGTTAAGCCAAATATAGCAACATGCTACTTTTCCTTGACCTGCAAATACATGTTGAGAGCAGTTCAAGAAACTAGCTTACTTATTTTTTGTAATAATTTTCTTATTTTTATTTATTAAATCAAATATATAATAGCAACAGGAAATGAAATAGGAACAGAATCATAAAGGTAAAACAACACACTAACCTTATCATTTCAATCTGAGCCAAGATGCAGCTACTATAGGATTACCTAATGTCCAGAAAATAAGGAGGAAAAGGAAACCAAACATCACCACTAAAATGATAAACAGCAGCATTGGACCAAAACTGCCTTACAAGGCAACATAGAGGCAGCATTTGAACAACGGGGTTTATTTATTCCAGTTTTCACTTGATTTGCTAGACTCATTATTGATCTTTGATGATGACACTTTAGGGTAAATTAAATTGAAAGATATCCAGTTGTTTTTATAGTAACAAGTTGAGTGGTCTTTCAGTGACAAGCAAGATGCATTTTAGCTGCAGAGTACTGAGGCAAATCAATTACATTGGTAGGGCACTACAAAAAGTTTCGCCTCTCACATTTCACCCCCAACATTTCACCCCAGCACGTTTCGCCCCCACTACATTTCACCTCCATGATATTTCTCCCCCACCCCAGTAACTTCTAATAACCACACCCAGACGTTTTGAGTGTTGGAAGTTCCTAGAAAAAATAAAGTGAATAATCTTTCTCAGCGTTCAAAACTGACTTTCCTAATTTTAACATTTTTGTAGCAAAATGATAAAAAAGCATATAGTGCATCACTTAAATGAAACGCTCTGTAAACATATATAAATTTTTATTTTGATTAAACAAATCCAAAAGATTTTACAAAAATTAATATCACATGTTGTTGCGAAAAAAACATACATGAAATACAATTATGTACTAAATTAATATCTTTGTAATTTACCTGGGGCAAAATGTGCTGGGGGCGAAATGTAGGGGGCAACTTATCCGGACTATACTACAAACATATGATTGACTGAGAGCTGCATAACTGAAGAGGATACTCAGAAGTCATATATTTACTAAGTTATCCAGTGTTCAGTTTGGAACGACTATCACTTCCAGCAGTTCTATCACTCCTTAATATTAACACAACTCCATAATAACTGAGGAACTGTCAGAAAGAAGCTTTAAAACCCCAGCCATGCACCAGTTCAAGGAATATCATGGTGATCATTTTCAGGGCCACTGCCCTCTTAGAACTCACCTTGGTTGCTCCAAGTGTCCCTGCAATTCTGAGCCGCAGCACATTGCTAAAGGACCAGACATCCTCCAGATAGTCTACTTACTCCAATATCTCACAGGGAGCCGCATATAACACATCAGTTTTCCCTTCTGCCACCTATTTCACCTGGACATTACAGTACAGGGCTTCATCTACCATAGATTGTTTCATTTGACAGAGGGTCATCCAGCTCTGTCAAACACCAGGTTGACTGCCCAGCATCCAATACAGAACTATGGAGCATGACTCCCCATTTAGTTGGAAACCCAGATAAACTGATATTGCCACAAAAGCACCTATTACCAGTGATTCCTTTGTCAGGGCTTTTATATGTGGTATATGGTATTAAATTGCCTGCAACCCAGAGCACAGTCTGGGCCTTCTCTAAAATAGTAATCTATTAATATCTGACTATTTGTAATGGACAACTGAGGTGCTCAGGTGGCTTCACTACATTCAAATTGATATGACACCCCCAGCGAGACAGATAATTGTAATGAAAGATAGCAACCTGGGGACGTTTAAACAAAGTTAGGTTTGTGCCAGATAATCAGTCCTCAAAACTTTAATATTAATTTGAAGTCAATAAAACAAACTCAAAACTCAAAATCCTTTTCATAACAATACATCAACACACAGAGATTTAGACTGAAATGTCAGTAAAGTTGTATACCAGGGAATCTAAGACTCCAACTTTTAATCTATCACATCACCCGTCATGACCTCCAGTACCCAAATATAGCAACACCATAAAAACAACAAAAACATGGCAACATCCATAATAAAAACAATATGCTTCTCATAAGACATGTATTGTATTCATTATTAAGTTTACTTGACAAGTAACAAATGAGTTAACGGCAGTACATTCACAATAAATATAAAAACAAAAAAGAATCAGAACCAGCCCAAAATAATGCTAAAAAAACATGATCGTAACACAAATAATGCCAAAGAAAGCCTAATGTACAAAAGGGGACAAATTAGAGCGAAAAAAATCATATTGGTTCAACAGAAATGGAAAGTAAATCAAACTGCCTCTTGGTGCAACCTGAACAGTTTTAAGTTGCTGCCTTTCTGGCTTCTTCACTTACTGTACCTTCTAATGTGGTTTTCTCAGACTCCCTTGTACCACTCATTTCTGTCTCTCTCTCTTTTCTGTCCTAAATCTGACCACTCTTTCTCATATACACTCAATTGACTTCTGCTTATTTTAACTTATAAGTCACTTCCAGCTAGGCCTCCAATACAATTCCACCAGAGGTATCGGTTACAATTCTCTTTCCTAACAGTTCCCGGTGTCCCTGCATCCTTAAGCTTTCAGTTAGTCTTAAAAAGACAGATTTCCAGGAGTAATATTGTGTTACGTGGTCTGTACATAGGGTAGCAGTGTGTTGAGACCTCTTGCAATTTTCTCCTCTGGGCCTTCTTTCTATTTCAAAGGGGCAAGCAACATCACTAACCATCAGGTAATCTGTCCAGACTGCCATATTCTCTTTGTGCCGCTGAACACAGACACAGGACATGCTACCCCCTTGCAGTATAGCAGTGTACTTTATTCTACACATTCATTGGAACATGCGTTGTCACAGCCTACCTTCTACTTCTTTCCTTTCATTTAGGTTTTGGCGAGTACTATCCCTGCCATGTACCATAATTTCCCGCCTTCAGATAGATAGATAAATAGATAGATAGAGTTTGAGTCTATACCTTTTCATACCCACTCTCTACCCACAACCAAAAGAGGGTGAATGTAAAATTAGTTATTTGTCTGTAGATATTTTTTTTTATTCTTACTTAGTATACAATTAAGAAAATAAAATACAGAACTTATACAACAAATAACTTCAAAAATCTAATAGAACAAAACAAAAGTTCATCCCAAACCCAAGAGAAAGACATCAAGAAAATAAAATACAGAACTTATGCAACAAATAACTTCAAAAACCTAACAGAACAAAACAAAAAATCAACCCACACCCAAGAGAAAGACAGAAGAGCCAAGAACATTGAAAATAAACAAATAAATAAATTAATTAATTAATAAAACATGTAAAAATATTCTTTTTCCCCTAAATGAATGCTTATTCTAATTTTTTAATTAGGTCTTGCCATGTTTTGAAAACATTTTGGGTAGGTCTTCTAAATGAAAATTTAGAATATTTCCAATTTCAAATAATAAAGAAAGTCTGTAACCCATTGAGTTATAAAAGTAGGCTAAGATTCTTCCAGTTAAGCAAGATAAGTCTGTGTGCTATTAGTACGGTAAAGGCAATTACAATCAATTTGTCCTTCTCCACTTTAAGCCCATCTGGGTGTACACCAAACCCGGCTGTTAATTTTGTTAGGAGCGATTGTGACGCCAAGGCTGTCTGATAAGTATTTAAAGCTCTTTGTCCAAATGATATTAATTTGGTGCTCTCCCAAAACATGTGAACCTGTGAGACTGGTGCTAGATTGCAGCAGTTGTAGGTTGGATCTTGTCCTGGATGCATTTTGACAATTTTAAACAAGATGAATGTGATTGATGAAAGATTTTAAGTTTCATTATTGAATACTTTGCATGTAAATGAATTCTACGTATGGCTTACTCCACTCCTTTTCTGAGATGTTAATTGAAAGATCATTTCCCTACTATACCCTAGGATCTTTGAAAGGAAGAGACCTTGAGATGTTTTTATATATTGTTGAGATGCTGTCTGTGTCTTCAATATTGATCAGTATTTCTTCTAGAATAGAAATGGGTGGGAGGTATGGAAAATTGGGTAGGTTCCTTTTAGCAAAGTTTCTGATTTGCAAGTAGTAGAAAAATTGTGTTGCTGGGAAGTTAAATTTAAACCGTAATTGTTCATAAGATACAAAAACATTCTCTATATACAGTTCTCTAAGTGTTCCAAAGATTAAATAGTGTGTAGGCTTGAGAGGGTTAAAAAAGGTGGTTATCATGTAGAGGTGCAATAGATAAAAGCTTCTCTGCCCTGAAGTGCGTCTTGCATTGGTTCCATATTCTAAATGATTGATGTACAATTGGATTATTGGTGTATTGACAATAATAGTACTGTATTTACTGGGGCAAACAGCAGGGCATATAAAGAAGTACAGTAGTAGCCACCCAGTAATAAAATTGAAAGTTAAGTAGTGCCATGCCACCTTCAGCTATAGGTCTTTGTAGAGTTGCCTTTTGAATCTGTGAATGTCTTGAATTGCAGATAAATGAGGTTATAGTTGAGTCTAGATTCTCATAAAGAGCAATTTGTTTATGTGTATAGGGATGCTCTGAAGTAGGAAAAGAAGATTGTGAAGAATGTTTATCTTGATAGTATTGAGTCTCTCTGCAAATGTGAGATGGAGGGGAAATCATTTGTTAGTGTCTTGCTTGATTTTTTCCATACTGTTACCAAAATGTGTTGAAAAATATAATTATATTTATTTTTGATAATTATCCTGTCAGATGATATTTTAAAGTTAGAACTAAAATGCACAGCTTGCATAAGTATATAGTTAATATTTAGTTAAGCTAACATTTGCCATATTAGCTACTTTACATCTTGGAGTGTACAATTTTTGTGATTTTTTTTAGATCACCATTTTTTAAATCATGTTGCAGATTTCAATGCATGTGTTAGTGTGTTCTGCCTCAGACTGGCATTACATTCGGGGTAGATTCCTGGCTTACAGCCGTTTCTCTTAGTATAGAATCTAAATAATTAGGTTCAGTGAATAGATGGATAGATAGATTTCAAGCTTCTTATTCAGTATACAATAATCTTTTCCTATGTGGTATGCTAATACAGTACAAGATTCAAGACATACAGTATAAGATTCTTGTACTTTCCTCTTAGTATCGATCCACCCTATCTTTACGCATTCTTAAAAATAAAGATGCCAGAGTGGTTCTTCAGAGAAATGCCATAGGGGAACCATTTTTATTTCCCCAAAGATACATCCACATGAAGGTTCCAGAAAGAATCTTTATTTATATGGATGTGAAACAATACAGTAAGCATAAATAGAAGGTAACAGATTTGTGAAATACCAAAGGGTTCCTGATTTTAAAAGGTACATTAAAGGCTACATACACTACCTCAGATTAAGTTCAGATTTTCTTAATCTGTTAGTGTCCTGCTAGGTAGCCTATCATACATTAACAATTTCAGTTCTTTTTTACATATTATGAAGTTTTTCAAACCATAAAGAACTAACTTCACATGCAAAGAACCTTTCCCAGAATGAACTGGTGCTTGATCAAATGATGGTTGTACAAGGAACTACACAACCCAGTAAAGAACCATAAAATGCCATTAAAGAGTGTGCCTTTTTATTTCCACAGCCTTCTTTTCTGTTGTTTCACACCTTTCCTAATTGTTCTGAGGACATATGCAATTAAGAATTTCATTGTAGTACGTACTTGAACATGAATTGTGCCACAGTTCTTCATTAGGAATCTTTCTGCATAGAATTGTACATGTTCTATTTTCTTTGTTCTTATAACTGGTTATGATAAAAAAGACCAAAGGAAGGGTGACAATATCTCAGAATACATGAAAAATGACAATGTTCTCTATATTTATTTTCATTGGTGTCCCTTAAACATTCTCATTCTATCTAAACATAGCACATCATGATAGTGTTCCCAACATCTAAAACCTCTAAACTATGTTTTAATTAAGCCAAGCAAACATTAATGAAAGCAAGCAAAATGTTGTACGAGAGACAAAGATGTAGTTGTAGTGTTGCATCAAACTGAGATGCTGCCTGAAAGCCTCTGAGACTCTGAGTTATTTCATTGTTGAGGTGTTTCTGACCTTTTACTGTTTCTTACAGTTAATGGCCATAAAATGTTTTTACGATGGGGGATAGATAGGAGTATTCCCTATGTATCACTCAAGAGATATTAACTGGATGTGATTTAAACCATAAAAATATTACCCTAGTTATGCTTAACAACTCAGGGCTGGGTTTATGTTCCCTTTTTATCTCTAGGAGCCTCTGAATAAAAAAGTTAAAATCCAAAATGAACCCAAAAGATAATAAAGTAAGCAGGAAAGAAAAGTATATGAGGGCATAATTAGGACTGAAATGAAGAATTAGTACTAATGAAAGACATATGCATGATAATTGAATGCTAAACAAATACAGCAGAAATAAACATCCCATAGCATTTCCCAGCTGGCTTGACACTTTCAGGCCAGCAACAGCCCCACCACACCACACCCACAAATGTACAGTACAATGACTGTTAAAATAAACATTGATTAAAATAAGCTTAAAATCAGATTTCCCATTCAAAATAGCAAAAGCCACACATCAAAGCAATAGTACCTTGCTTCCTGAAAAGACGTATTTAGTCAGTGTCCCAGTGAGACAAAAATAAAGAGTGCAGTTCAGGTTAAATAATCTTCTGGATTGCATCCAGAGTGCTTTAGAAATGCACAGTGGCATGGGCCAGGTCAATTTAAAATTGCATCTGCTGAAAATAAAAGTATGCCAAGGTGCCCAGGTTCCTGTGTCCTCAGCTAGAAACGCTAAGCCCTCCTTTCTACTCTCCACTAACACTCATGGCTTCCCAATACCTTATTCAGGCTTTCATTTTTTTTCCCCTTTTTCCGTTTTCACTTAATTATCCAATTAGTTTGCCATTCCTATAAATCATAAAGTAAGGCAGTGCCAGTTAAATGTGTTCTTATACTCAGTGTTACAGTGAGCCAAGCAATGAGAAATTAAAATAAATAAAATCGTAACCGTGTGAAATCTGAGAAAATAAATAGAAAAATAAAAGGAAGGAGCATTAAAGACGTCAGTGGATTAATTTGCCCTGCCCACCATCTGGTACATCTTAACTATTTTAACCACACAAACAGATGTACTTCTATATTCTGTATTTGCTGTTATCTTAACTTGTAATCGCCAATAAGGTTTGCAAATGTCTGAGAATGCTATGTGATTAGACAACGTTCTAAAAACTGCTAAATGTTTTTGTGCTATCAGAATGTTGGGTCCCTGAGGAAAATGAAATCATATAACCTAATTTAATTTATCATTTAAAATGGTTGTCATAAATGTCCTTTAGCATTTTAATTTTAGTGCAATTTCTCCAAAAGATAAAAATAATGGTTGATAGTATCATTCTATCCTGCTCACCTCCAACATCCACAACATTATAATTTGACAAATTCTTTTAGCAAGATGGTAATTAAAATAGCAATAAAGTAATATGTGACTTTCTGTCTGGTTTCTTTGACATCACATCCTTTCATTAGGTCTCAGCACTTAACTCAGCACTGTGCTTAGCTCAGTCTTTGAACATTGTAGATTTTTGTAATTTGTCGTTCTACCATATTCCTATTGCTTTTTCAGGTCTTGTTTTGTTTCATCAGAACTACTTAATGAACCAATTTGTCTGACAATGCTTGCATCTGTTGCGGAAAATACTGAATACAGAAGAGTCTTGCGCTATTGTTATATCAGAAATTCAAAGATGGACATTGTCTATTTGCATCAATAGGTGGAGCCCCCATGTTCTTTCTTCAAAGCATGAGGGCAGACTGAAGACATCTAACAGAAAACTGTGGTTTTACATACCATATTTCAATGTATTTTAGTTTTCACCAATAGTCTTTAGATAAATTGTATGCTCTGGAAACACACCTCTGAAATAAGTTTTATTTAAAACTAGTTAAACGTATTGAAAGTCCTAAGTCTAATAAACAAGACTCTTCGTTGCACAAAGAACAACGCACAAAGTTAAATGTTACATATAATCTCATTTTCTAATCTGAAATATTCAACTACAAGCACTGTTTTCTCTTACACATCTTTTTTGAACCTTCTGAAGCTCACCTATTTACTTTCTCCACATTCTAAAATGTCACATTCCCTTGTAAACCTTCTAGAAGATTCCAGAATGACATGATTCTTCAGGTTTGTGTAATCAGTTGCTTCTATACTAATTCCCACTATTACTAAAGTTTCCATTCAGTTTATGTTATTATTTCATTGTAATATCAAACAAAATGGTACTGTATGGTGTTGTTGGTACTGTATGATATCATATCTGGTGCTGCCACGGTCTCAGGGGTGCCAGATATCACAGCTTATGCTGGGGACAAATTAAGTTCTATCTATCTATCTATCTATCTATCTATCTATCTATCTATCTATCT
>JANRMT010062792.1:11701108-11724557 GCA_026402145.1 Polypterus bichir lapradei
TATCTATCTATCTATCTATCTATCTATCTATCTATCTATCTATCTATACTGGTTAATCACCCATGAACAAGACCCAAAATTCCTCCATCTGGAGCAGCTGCACACCCTTTCCCTGCCTGCAGAGAACAATCCACGTTCGTTTAGAAATGGTCTTCAGATTTTAGTGTGATAATGTTCATCCACCAGCATCACAATAAGCAGCAAATTGTTCCAATGAGTACTGAACATGACATTCTGATGACACCAAATTTATAATCTCACCTGGAAAAATGAGAGATGCAACACTTAGGTTCCCAAAATAGATATTCCTGAATATTTGACATTTAGTGGAAAGAAAACAAGATGTACACTGGGCAAAGTCCTACATTCACATTAAATGAATCTGACTTAATGTCAACCCTACAAAACAGCTCTCAATGAGCAAATGTGGGAACAGAGTGGCATACAGCAGAAACCCCATCTCTATAATATATACAGGGTCATATGCTTTATGTATATATATATATATATATACTGTATATATATATATATATACAGTATATATATACATGTATGTATATATAAATACATGTACATATTGTAGACAGTAGAGGGTGCCAGAGATTACCCAACCCCAGAAACAACCTCACAGACACAAGTTCTGTTTAAATAAAACTGGTTTATTTATACAACTACATTCCATAGAGGTTCCAAAGGTGCAATAAACACAAATCTTTCCACTCTGTCTCGTTCCCTTCTCCTCCTCTCCACCTCCCAAGTAAGCTTTGTCCACTTCCACCCGAATCTGACTCTCCTGGATGAGTTTGAGTGGCTTCTTTTATCCTGCACCTAGGGATACTTCCGAGGCTACAGCACGTCCCGATGGAAGCACTTCTGGCTCAAGTCCCATAAGGGAGGGATGAGTAATCCCAGCAGCACCCACTTGTGGCCCCATGGAACCCAACAAGGCTGTTCTAGGGATATACAATATCCAGAGTGCCATGGAGGTAACATCACCCAAGGAATTGTTTTGTTGGAGCACATTGTCTCCCTGACTGGGTATTGTTCCTGAGTTCAACTCAGCCTGGCATTGGCATCTTCTGTGAGAGACAGGATAATCTTTGCTGTGTTTATTGTGATGGCATTGGGCTGGCCTCCAGTCCACTTAAGGAACCATACTCCTTCTTGGCCGGGATGTCCGCCTATGAATGTGTTGTCCATCACACCATATCAGTATGAATTTCTCCCTGGGATTAATAATTCTAATCTTACATAATCTAACAAATATAGATATACTAGCTGTGCTACCCACCTAAGACAGGAACAAATCTATGTAATCAACGCAGACCTCAGCATAAATGTTTTCAGTTCACCATGCACTACATATGTCTCTGTTATATCCCATTTAATATGGGATTCATAAAAGTAGTGTTGAGGTTTGTGGTGCACCTTCTGTTGGAATGACAAATGTAATGCATGTTATTATTAAAAATGTTTGTGATGTTCCGTCTTTTGGAATGACAGAGACATAGCAACAGGACGGACACACAGGCACGTTATCTTTCTATTAAGTTAGATTTATGTACAGGATTAACAAACTCACATAACCCCTCAAGTATATATAGAAAGGGAAGAGTTACTCATAGGTTGCATGGTCAGGATAACAATTTCATTACTCCATTTCCGCAGATTAACAAATCATGGTAGTAACAACAGTTATGTTATTTCAGAGCATGCAGATGAGATTTTTGGTTGTAATGAAAAGAATGAGATTTTGTGTATAAGCAACTAAAATGGGTGTCCTGCATGCATTTCGGTGATTACTCTTTCTGATAAGTTGAGGAGCACAGCAATATGGAAGGACTTCATGGCAGAACCACTGCTTCTTCAGATTCAAAGCCAAATGAAGTTGTGTGGGCATCTGGTTAAGATACCACCTGAGTGTCTCCCACAGGGGATGTCCCAGGCATGGTCCATTTCAAGAACACCCAGAGGGAGACACAGGATGCATTGGATTATATCTCATGACTGGACTGTACAGAGAACATCTGTGAATTCCTTAGGATAAGGTGGTGCACGTTGCTCATAATATGATGACCTAATCAGTCCAACACAATGTGTTGTCCTATAGCCTTCAACATTAAAACTGGGCTGAAACAATGCTATTGATTTTGTCAACACATTGATGTTAGCCATCCTTACCATTAATTTACACAATCACTGCTTTGTAAATTTGATAAGGGGTAGGGCAAAAGGTAGACATTAAATGTGGGTTCTGCAGCCTTAAGACTGGCACTTCCATTCACCATTGTCACTTGGCTTGTAGCTGACGAGCCCCTGTGTCAATTTTTTTAATTATTGCTTGTGAATCTTTTATAGGAAATAAAAATATAATTTAATAAACTGGTGTGATAGCTGTTTATCTATTCAACTACGTAAGCAATCAGTGTGCCTCCCAGTTATTCATTGTGCCTATGCTCTATCTCTAGAAATATAGGTCATGACTTGTACAATGACAGCGTACTTATAAAAAACCTTGCAAGGATGTTTCTTATGGTAAGGCATTTTATAAAATAAATACTCTTCATTTTTTAAACAGGACATAAACAAAGGCACTTTTGCCATTATCTTTGTTTTGATTTGCTGACAGTTACACCATACATTCAGCCTTCTGGTCATAGCATCTCCACTGTGAGGTGCACAAAGTGGGCAAAGAAAATCTGGAGCACATTTCTTACACAGAAAAATGATTCGTGGAGCTTCCATTCTGGAAATACTTGAATAAATAATACCACATATCAATGGCATTTACCTATCTTATCTCAGACCTTGAAAGAATAGTCATTTGCTGAGAAAAAAAGTAATAATAATTTGAACAGCAAAGCAATTCTCCTGCCAAAAGTGAATTTAATGGCAAGGACACTGACTTTCCACTGTTGGATTCTGACCTAGGCCTGTAAATTGTGCTGTGCTGGCAAGGTGCATACTCTCCTGGGAATTGGGGTTGTTCCCAGAGAATAAATTAAATCATTTCCATTTTTCATTTTATTTCATTGCAGGGCATGCTTTCCTCAGATAGCTGCTGATCCCAGGCTTTCCACTGGTCCATTCAAGCCACTGCACTTGAGCTTTATATATGACCTCAAAGGGAGCCTAGAAATACTCCTTCCAATTTCTGACTCTATGCAAAAAGTATGGGCCAGCTAACAAAACCCAGTGGCTTTATTTATTTTACATCTTTCACGGCAGTTTACTCTCACACACCAAAGGTAACAGAGGGAAATATTTAGATATTTAAGAATCATTTATACTGGCTACCCTTCCCTATATCGAAGAGGAAACCAAAGTGACATATGGGTCAACAAAGATGTAAAGCAGCATTTGACACAGGATGTTGGAATAAAGAAATAGAGTTGAGAAAATTAAATAGAAAAAAACACTAAACAAACGTACACCATAATAAAAATTGTAAAAGCAGAACACATCTTGAATTACAGAAGTTCAAGTGTATTCCATTACAAAACTGTACATTAACTGCAATGACAGAGAAGTGTACTGTTGTACTGTCCACAAGTACAGAAAAGAAAATGTCATCTTTTATTTTTGCTGTGTTTTAGCAAGCATTCTTTTCTGTCTAATTTATTTGTAATTTCTATCAACTCATCCAACCATTTACAGGAACAACTTTGTCCAATACAGAGGTGCAGGATGTAATAGTAACATTCCACTAACAAGGAATAAACTCTGAGCAAGTCACTCGCTAATCACAGGACGTATTTATGCACACAACGTGAATCACTCTTGCCAGGACAATTTTATAGTCACCAACTGACCTAACAGACATATTTGAAACATATGTACCCAAAGAAAACTCAGTGTGGATCAGGATACAACGTGCAAATGCCACAATATGGGCCAGAATTATTTTTTAAGTAAATGTTTTGAAAAAATATATTGATTTTGACTCTTCTGTACTAACTATTGACCCTTAATGTGGCTCGGCCTTAAAGTAAATGCAGTTACTGCTTTAATTATTGGATATCTGCAGGTTCTTTCCAAAGTCTCAATATTTATTTTGTGTTTAAATTATCTTTGGTTTCTCTGTTTTGCATTATTGCTTGTTGTGTTATGTGCATTTAGATAGGGCTACAACAATCTATTTTAGTAAAGTTTTATTGATATAATGAATGTGAATGGGTGGCACAGTGGCACAGTGGTAGCGCTGCTGCCTCTCAGTAAGGAGACCCGGGTTCGCTTCCTGGGTCCTCCCTGCATGGAGTTTGCATGTTCTCCCCATGTCTGCGTGGGTTTCCTCCGGGTGCTCCGGTTTCCTCCCACAGTCCAAAGACATGCAGGTTAGGTGCATTGGCGATCATAAATTGTCTGAAGTATGTGCTGTGTGTGTGTGTGCCCTGCGGTGGGCTGGCACCCTGCCCGGGGTTTGTTTCCTGCCTTGAGCCCTGTGCTGGCTGAGATTGGCTCCAGCAGTGACCCTGTGTTAGGATATAGCGGGTTGGACAATGACTGACTGACTGAATGTGATTCATTTAAACTAACCTATAAGTATAACATATTCCACAAACAGATATTTACAAGTATAAAAAGCTAATAGAAACGTTACAAAAATTTTAGGTTTGGCAGCCGAGGAGCAAATGTCCAACAGCCCCTGATGATGGAAGTGACTCTGACTTGGACAGTATTGACCCCTGGAGGGGAATCTGAAGCCTTCTCATAGCCAATGCTTTTGAGTTTGAAGCTGAAACCAGAACTGTGGACAAAGCATCAACTTGTGGGTGGAAGCAGAGCCATAAGCTGAGAAAACATGATGAGTAAGAGGGACAGCTACTTCAGCTAGCAGGCAGGAATCTACAGCAGTGTAGTTAGACAGAGAATTTGTAAAGTCAATATCTTTTCTGTTTATTCTTATTTAGTTTTGTTCCCTATCTAGCACACTCTCTCCAAATTTTTACTCAGTACTGCTTCCAATATTTACTTATTGGCATGTTTTGTTTTATTCTCTTATTTATATAACATAATCAGATGCCATATCGTCATAATTCGGAAACTGAAGTAACAGGTTTTAGTAAATAAAGGGATGGAAGGTAGAAAAGACAAGATAAAGTATTTGAAACCATCCAGATAAACAAAGCCACATGTATATTCTTAAAGCAAATCTTCTTTTGATACTCATGGATACTTTTCCGTCTCTCTCTCTCTCTCTCTCTCTCTCTCTCTCTCTCTTTATCTCTCTCTTTCTCTCCTTTTATTCCAGAAATTATGTTTCTTCTGCTTCCTGGGTCAGTCATCTGTTTAAAGATGTCAGGGAGACACTGAGGTGGGTTTTAGCAATCCAGAGCAGGACAGTTTCACCTCTGGGTAGAAAATAGACAGGCATATCAGACATTCAGCAAAAAGCTCCATCTCCTCTTGTTTTTTCATCTTTTCATTGCAGTGGATATAAAGGAAATGATTTTTTCAAGCTCTCTAATATATCTATTGAACCAAAACAAATCTTTATATATGTATACTATATATACAGTGCAACTATACACACACACATACATATATATATTTATATCTATCTATCTATCTATCTATCTATCTATCTATCTATTTATCTATCTATCTATGTTAAAGAATCCACTACCTGCATGTTCATATTTTCTTTCTGTAGATGCTTGATAATAAAGGCACTACTGTATATGAGATTTCATTTTTCCAACATTTAAAAATAATTTTAAATTATGGGTGTAAGAAAGGCTCTATATAGCACCCGACCCGACACAGATTCCCACGGGAGACATGGGTAAAATAAAACAAGTATTTAATTTTCTTCAGCTGAAGGGCATGTCTTTTCCGCAATCCCTCCAGCCACAGCACAGTCCCAAGTACACCAAGCACTTTCTCTTCCTCCATCATTCGTACTCAGCAAGCTTTGTCCTCCACCTCCCGACTCTGGCTGCTGAGTGGTGGTTGCTGGCTCCCTTTTATCAGGCACCCAGAAGTGCTCCAGGTTGTTGATTGCCGACATCCGGCTGCACTTTAAGGTAAGGTGAAACCAGTGCCCAAACGGGGCCAGCCACTCCTGTTGCAGCACCCCCTGGCGGTACCTGCAGAATCCCACAGAACTACACAGAACTCCAACCCCCATGAAGCCCTGGGGGAGTCCGAGGCACCGCTGCAACCCAGGGAGGCTGCCATCTAGTGTCCAGGGTGAGATACTGGGCTTCCCATCCTTGTCCCCCTGGCAGATGTGGTGAAGGAGCGTCCCGGCCAGGCATGGGCCCCTGCCATCCGTCACATGGGAAAACATTGCACTACTATTGACTTGCAAAAACTATAAAAATATTGTTACATGAAACATTATTTGACATCCATACAGTGACAGCTTACTACAAGTTTTTGCAAGCAGAAAAAGACAAGAATTTAGTATCCAGAGAGGCCATCTAATAATGATTATCTTAAAACACAGGACACTCAAGCTACAGAGCGTTAAACTGTGCAATTACTTCAATGGAGTCTTCATTCAGGCTAGCTGTGCAAGTTTTTGCCCCAACACATTGATATATGATTATATTGTCACATGTTCAAAGAAAGACAGATAGCTGCAGAGGGAATTTCCACAATAATAAAGAAAACAAATTACATTTTTTAATATAATTAAGAGAACAGTGCATCCAGCTTTTGGCATTTACATAAAAGTGGCACTGTTGGCACAGTGATATGTTGTATAATTGTTTGCTACCAAATGAGGTAAATCATGTTACAGCAGATTAACTGTCTATCAGAGGACTGAGTGACAGCGGGACTTTCAGTTTGTTTTGCTAAAATCAACCTTAGAGCACTTTTGAACTTTTTCCAGCTTAATCTATTCATTTTGAAATCTTGATTTTTATTGTGGCCGCACTACAAAGATATCATGTAGCAACAACATGAGAACAGTTATTGTAGTTCAGTAAAGTTCTGTAGGCAAATCTAATACTAATCACAACACCAAGTGACACATAAATGATTTTGACCAACTTGACTTTGCCATGTTTTGGCATCAACTATAAAATATAAGAAATGTTTTTTTTTCTGACAGTATATGCTATTTTCAGCAAAACATTTCTTATTCTGTCTTCATTAATCACATGTCCAGACCCAATCGTTCATTTTGATATTTTTGTTTTAAGTGAGGGCTTTAAGTGTGGAATTTTCTTTATTTTTCTACTTTGTTCACTTACAAAAATGTATTATTAATTGTTGAAATGTTTTCTTTACTTACCTTTTTTTGAAATTATTATTTGGATCAATGAGGTTCGATGATAGCTACGATGAGACTCTCAAGTCAAAATGCAGATGTCAATGATGGCAGTTTAAAGGTGGAGCTCATTTGTACATTCATCATTCAGCAACTTGTCAGACAAAAGAATTTTCCAATTTTTGCAATATGAAAAATGTCTTTCATCATTTGCATCCAAGGCATTTGAATCATCAAAACATACATGTTTTAACTAAACAATACATTTTTTTTTTTTTTTGCATTTTTTAATTGAGCAACCGAATCTCTCAAGCTTGGAGAAGTGAATGTAATTTCTCCTTCACAACACCTGTGGCTACATTGATAGAGAAGTTGTCCACATACTGTATGCTGCAGTTCTTTTAATACCTAAGGGCGATCCAGTAGTCTTACAGTTTGGTTATTAATTTCTTAAAAAATGATAACAGAACAAAGGTTCTTTATGTATATTTGCTGATTTATCTAAGAGTGCTTGTAGATCACCAATGAAAGAATGAGCTTCATCCCTAAGGTATAAAACTGGATACGAGACTCCTCATTGACTCCAATAGTATTCTTTCAATGAGGCTCCTGTGTGTATCCCATTAGTGACATGGCCAATGGAAAAAATGCACATCTGCCATGCTCAGTATGGCAACCTAGCACAAATGGTTTAGTTTTTAGAAGGATGAACAATAGATCAAGAGTTCAATTTGCTAAAGGGGAGTGGTGGCAGAAGAAGATCTAAGACAAAGCTTTCCATTACGATTGCCAAGTAAAAGAAGAAACATTGATTCTCCACACAATACATCCAGGGAGGAACAGATTCATTTAATACCTTACTTTTTTCCAGCAGATTGTACCTTATCTCATCACGTCAAAGGGGAAACCACTAGAAGTCAATCCAATTTAAAATAAAATACCTAAAAAACTGAAAAGTGCCCAAAATTACAGGTTTTATTCAAACCAAACCATGAAGGAGGTTTCCGCACTTTTTTAACTCTGTTTATTAAGAATTTACAAATTACATCGCTTTTCTATATAGTCACCTTCGTTTGCGATGCAATTTTCCCAGCATCATACCAACTTTTTAATGCCCAATTACTACTTCTCCCGCCTTCACCGTTTCCAACGAAAATATAAAAGTGCGGAAACTTTTTGGACATCCCTTGTATAAGTTAAAGTAAAACGTTTGCTGTCCACCTGGCACTTTTGATGCAGGTTTCGTTGACGTGCTTTGAAATCACACTGACCAGACATACCCATAGAAGCAGAAGAGAGCTCTGGTCAATGTAAGTGCTGGTTTTTTCAAAAGAAAAAAAAAGATGCACGACCACGCTTAGAATTAAAATCTAAAACTGAGTCACAACATGAAATGTCAATAAACTGATCATCAAGTTCAAGGCGCTCTGCTTCGTAATGAGAATGCATTTATTTTTAATGAATGGGAACAGGAAACTCAATCAGGAGGCTGAACCAAGGTTAAAACCAAAAATAAACCCAATTCTTCATCAAAAATTAGAATTCTAAACAAAACCAAGGACCTTTATACCAAAAAAGAAGTTTGTTAGTCAGAATAAGCTTAAATTACAAAAATAGAACACCAAGCATTATTGTTTTAATCCTGAATTTAGATGAGTTGGGAACACGTGCCAACCTTTATACCATCACACTGATAACATCACACGTCACACACTCCAAGGTGATAGTGGGAAAGTTTGCCGTAGTGGCGGGTGGAGCGACCAGTACAAAATGATGACAGCTGTAAACAAACAAAATTGCATTGTGGGAAGACACAAAAAAATTACAAGTTCTTCAAGACAACTGCTGAGTAGAAACAAACATCAGAATTGGATTCTTTGTAGGTGTAGGTTGCTAAAATCTATTTAGGCATTCCCACCAACAAATAGCCAAAGTCATCAATCACAATGCAAGAGAGTACAAGGAAAATAACAACATTCATAGCCAAAACTATGAACTAGTCAAAAGTACATATGAAAAGTATCTATGCTTTCCTTTATTTTCCAAAAATGTTCCAACAATACTTCAACTATCATATCTAAAAAGGCTGCAATGATGCTATGGGACAAATGATACATACTTGTACATCATATGCCAAGCAACCGTGTAGCATCTCTTTGACCAGACACTCAAAATGACAATGCCCATGAAAACCAGAAACAGAAAAAGACATCAATGAAATAACTTTAAAAAATAAAAAAATAAAATAAACGCAAAACATGGAAAAACTGAGAAAAGGAATACATGTTGTGAATAAGAAAACAACAAATATGTATTACAACGCTCATTATCCATCCATTATCCACCATTTATCCGAGGTCGGGTTGCGGGGGCAACAGCCTAAGCAGGGATGTTCAAAGTAGAAAGAAGGACACAAACAGGGTCATGTAAAGGTATCTAAGAAAGAAGAGTACTAAATCAAAACCAAAAGCAAGGCAAACAATCAACCATCACAGAATAAGTAGGAAAAATTAACAGAAATTACACAACACTAATGCAAGATGCACAATGCCTAGCTCCCTGTTTTATTTATCTTGTCACATGTCTGCCAGACGATTAATGCTGCCCAGCAACAGGCATTGTCAGGAGGGGGCCAAGATGAATTTTCAAGAACAATGAGTGGGTATGGACAAAGTCTCGGCCAGCTGCTGACATCTTCCCACTTTCTAATACTCCACAAAATCATTTTGCATCTACCTTGCCATCTCTTTGTTACTTTCTCTGTTTTCTTATCTTTTTCAACTACCCAGTCAACTCTAAACTCAGTTATACATTGATTGAGAGCAACCTTTGGACCCCTCCCTGGTTTAAATCTTGGCATTACCCAAAATAACTTCTGGACTCAAGAGCAGTTTATAAAAGCTTGCAGCCACACTACCCTGTGACCATTACTCCTGAAACTGAACTTGAGCAGACTCCTTAGTTGAGCTTCATCTGGCCTTCTTTGAGCTTTCTTCACTGTGAGGATCTCCTTCTCAATTAAAACTGCCAGATATCAAAGTCCCTTTGAACACCTACACTCCATTGCAGTCAGCAGCTCCACTTATCTTTCTGATTTCCTGCGAGTCCTCCATTGCTTCTAACTTTTTTTTTTTTATTTATATAGCACATTTTCATACAAAAAGTAGCGCAAAGTGCTTTACATAATGAAGAAAAGAAAGATAAAAGACAAAATAAGAAATTAAAATAAGACATTTGTTAACATAGAAAAGGAGTAAGGTCCGATGGCCAGGGTGGACAGAAAAAACAAAAAAAAAAAAACTCCAGACGGCTGGAGAAAAAAATAAAATCTGCAGGGGTTCCAGGCCACAGGACCGCCCAGTCCCCTCTGTTATATTTTAACTTTATATTATAACTCAAGTTATATTTTAACTTGGGTGCTCCTAGATGATTTACTTGCTTCCTATTGTCACACTGAGTTTGTTTTGGTCCATGAGTCCTGTGCTGTAGCTTCCTAGTGCTACCTCTGTCCATGTAATCACTTATAATCCTTTATATTAAGGTGACCTTAGTCATTCTGTTTATACTGTATAAAAAGTTTTCTTATTAAATCACAAAGCCTGATGTCAGCATAAAAAGGAAAGTGAACAATTTCAGAGTTTCAGGGAGCCATCAGCCTTTCGATATGATACCAGTCTATTGCGGGTTTCACTCACTCATTCATTCATCCACCATTCGTAATTCTTAGCTAGTTAACATTTCACAGACAGGTCTTTGGGATGTACAAGAAAAACAGATTACCTAGATATAAGGTTGTGCAGTTATTCTACAATGACAGGAGATGTATTCAAACTCATTCTCATGGAGAAGTGAGACAACACACAATTAAAATGTTTAACTATATAGTTAAGTTCTGATTGATTGAAAAGTAAGTGTGATGCTTGATACCTGGTCCTGCTCTTTATTGTACCCCCTGTTTGTGGCCGCTTTTGTCTTACAGTATATCACTCATTGTGCCACAGTCATCTGACACCCTTTTGCAGCCCCAATTAAATAGGACTCTTGCAGACTTCAGGTATCTATTCACTAAGGCAATGTTCAGTGTTCTCACTTGAATTTTAACCTTCTGATTACCTCTTCAACTTTTAATCCAATAATTACAACCAGTGAATGCCAAACTAAAGAAATGACTCCACATTTAAATACTGTGAGAAATGGAGCACTCCTTACACAAGCAGATAGATCACTTGCAGCTAAAAGCTTGACTACTCACTGTTGTTGCTTTAATCCTTTAACACTTTAGCGGACCAACATCTGGAGATTGTAACATATGCTCCGGTATGTACATATTGATGAGTTTGGATAAGTAAGCAGGGCCTAGTCCATTTAAAGCCTTTTATGTAAGAAGAAGGATTTTGAAACCAGCTCTAAACCTTCCTAGAAGCCAGCGTAAAGACTTAAGAACCATGGTTATGTCATTGTAATTCCTGGTAAGAGTATTCATTCTTGCAGCAGCCATTCAAATGAACTTAAAGATACAAATAGAGCAGTTTGTATAGTTTACCATGGTTGTCATTAATTCTATTAGGAATATTTGGATGAATTAACCTGTCTGTATTCTCTATAGTTGGAAAACAATATAATTTTCCTATAATTTTAAGATTTAAAATGGTGTTGTAATGTGATTGTGGTAAAAGGCAGACTGGAATCAAAGTTAAAACTAAATTGCATGCTATTTCACTGCATCTAACATTAGGCCCAACAAGTTAAAATGTGATAGGAACTTGCAACCATTGTGAAGGATAGCCAGTGTTTTTACCTGGCCGGGATGCTCTTTGGATGAAAGGACAGGGGGAGGCAGCTTACACAAGGCTTTATCTCCCCCAAGACACAAGATGGCAGCAAGCCCAGGCTCATATTCCCACATGGGTGCCCACAGGGCATGTTGGGTATTGCAGTCCTGGGGAACAGCCAAGTTGGGTCCCTGGGGGTCCACCAGGGGAAGCTACAGGATTGGGGAGGCCCTATATCATGGGGTTTGTCATGCACTTCCAGGGCGGCTAAAGTAAAAGGTTCTGCCTACCTGGCATCAGGGAGCAAGAGTCGGGAGGAAAAAGGACAAAGCTTGCGGGAGGAGTGGAGGAGGCAGTGAGAGAGAGAGAGAAGACAAAGAGTGTGCTGTATTGTGCACAGTGTACTTGTGGCAGTGATGGTGGGAAACCCTTATAAAAGAAGAGTTTTCCCATAAAAAAATACTCCCTGCCTTGTAACCTGTATCTGTGCCTATTTTTATTGGGTGTTTGGGGAGCTGGAACGCCCCCTACTATCCACAACGTCTATATTGTTCCTACCAATTAATAACATTTCAGATTTCTATGTATACCACCAGATACTACAAGGTGAATGATCATAGTGTTTTCCAAAGCCGCAAAGCACATACTGTATACACAGTCTGGCAATTCTTATAACTCCTCAGAGATCTGTGCAGGGGTGAACAGTTTGCTCTCCATTGTCCAATTAAAATTGAATCCACACTGTCTCTCTTAAATCAGAGGTTCATCTCCGAGACAGATTCCCCGGTTCAATATTTTGACATAGACTTACTCTGTCGAATCAGTCTAGTGTAACTGGGATACACCTTCTTATATTGTTATTTATTTAGTCGAATAAATTCTAAAGATAACTGATATTCATTGATGTCAAACTAACATTCACATTTACATTTAAGTTTTCTAGACTTCTCAAAACAGAATATTACAGGCTAGGATCTAAGCATCAGAAAGTATGCTTCACTATTTACATATTAAAGAAAATTAGAATTTTAATTATAGTTATTAGAAAATTAGAATGTAAACCAGAATCATCCAAAAACTGGCTGAATACAATCATTAATCTAAACATTAATCTTAATTCTTGATTACCTATATATCCTAGTGTTCTAATTAGAAATAGCAGCACTACACCTACAGTAACCCGTGAAAGTTAGTCAGTTTAAGAATTAGGTATATCAGAAAACAATAAATCCAATAAGGCTGTGACATAAATTAACTTGAAACAAGATCATTTTGGCAGAGCATAGACCAAATCCTGACAAGTACACTCCGTGTGGATTATCAGTTAATTAGCAGTAAACTAACATTATAATGGTTTAAATTCCTACATTTCACCTGCTATGCATGACAATCCAACAAAGGCGTAGCTTTGCAACTTGCTTTTTAACCTTCATCTATTTAAAAATGAAAGTATATAAAGTCTATTGGTAATATGAAGCAAGATGATGTTTTTTTAGAAAATGTCTAAGTGTACTGTACATGTGGTAGCTTTTTTAACTTTTTGGTCTGCTATGAGGAGTAGTGAAAAATAATTTAATGGTTGCAAGTAATAAATCTTAGAAGTTGACAGGCCAATATACTAGCAGAATATCATTCAGCATTACCTTTCATACAAGATCAAGTGCAACCACCTGATGATCTGAATGTTTATAGGGGTCTTTTCATATAAGTGTGTATATCAATAACTCAGAGACAACAAAAAGAGAATTCCCAATCTCAATATTGTTAATTGTGTATGTATTATTGTGTCTAGTCAATGTTTTGACAACACCAGAGCTTTTACCTCAGGACCACTTCCACTGAGTCTGGGCTCAGCCCCAGACCTCACTACTATCATGTTGCAGTCCTTTTCACCAGAGCAGTACCCGTTTATGGAGAAATATATAAACACTGCCTGAATATTTACTGTCTTATGTTTGTTTGTATATAAATCTTACTATTCTGTGGTAGACATCCAAGTAAACATTTTATTGTACTATATACAAATGTCAATAAATTACAGCTTGAACATGAGCTAAAAGCTATTCAATTCCATAAATTCCACAGACCATGAAAAACTCTCATTTTTTGAAAAGTGAGAAGAGTGTGAATAAAAACGTGCCTTGCAGATGAATGATTTGCTGAATCTGATTGTTGAAAAGTAGTGAAAATTTTGGAGTAAAGGAAAGAGGCCGAGGTCTTCTTAGAAGGAATGAAATGATGTAGGACAAATAACAATTTGAATATAAACATCCATCAATCCATCTTCCTAACCTGCTCATATAATATAAATTTCTAAAACAAAGTGACATCGAAGGCAGAGGTGAAGGAAGTATTACACACTCCCAAGTCACTGAAGGATTCTCCAAAATATAATCTTCTGATATTTTGATTCATGTACAGTAGACTACAATTTTTTAAAGAGCATTAACATATTCATTATGCAGTGCCACGAACCAATAGACCATGCAAACTATTCAGTGGTCCCTTTTTTTTGTGGTTGAATGTCTATTGCAGGGTTCAGCTGAACCAGAGCTTATTCAGGCATTATCAATTACAAGGGCAAAACTATTCTGAACAAGATGCCAGTCCATCAGAGGGCACATTCACTCATGTTCACTCATGTTATGAAATTCTAAATTACAACCAACTTATTTAACATACTAATCTATTGGCAAACAATATGTGAAGTATCATTACAAATTTCTCAATACACACAACAAGTTGCGGATGCATCTTTTCAGATGAGAGCTCAAAATAGAGCTAATTTCAAAATGGCCGAATGTCTGTTCATATGGGTCCCAGGCAAGAAGAGGCAAGTCCAGGAGGGTAGGCAATGGAAGTGACATCAGCAGTGAAATGGCCATCAGTCTTCCATTTTGTAGAGGGAAGAAGAGAGAATGCATTAAAACACAGCACCGTCCCGTAGTTCGGTGGGTAATTATCATCACTAGAACTCTTAAGATGCCTAACATGTGCACGTGCATGACAGTATATACAACCAGAAAACAAAAGAAACAGATCGAGCAGCTATATTAATATAATGACATACTAGGTATGTACTCATAATAGCTGGCAACTTAAAAAGGAGAGGAATACAAAAGCAATAACTTACAAAATATTGTATAAAATTACCCCAGGCTTACATTAACACATGCAAAGTGAATATGAGTAGAAGAACAATAGTATCAGTTGCACTCCTAAAAGGTTTATGGAGATATATTTGTAAGCCACTTTCACTCAATGGGATTTCTGGAAATTGAGTACCTAGATAAATTTATAGGCAATGTCAACCACCTATAATTAATGCTTTGCTTTAATTCTGGAAAAATATTTTTGGAAGATGGCAGTACCAGTAAAAGGTTGATTTAGGCTTTGTAATTGTATTTTGTCCAAAAATTTCTTGGAGCCCATATCTGACATGTCTTCAAAAAGTAAGTAGGCAAAATAAAGAATACTTGGAAATGCAACAGTGCAGTTTTGAAAAAGCACTGCTTCATTTTGGCAGGATCAGGAAATATTTACCTAATAACATCAAAGTCAAAGAAAGACAAGTTTAAAGTTCTTTTGTATAGTTATTTATTGCACAGTTTAGATTACTTTAATATGAATGACACATGGAGTAAGGAGTAGTGAGCAAAACTAGCCTCAGAGAAATTCCTTTTTACTCTGTGGTGTTTCAAAAGATAAGCATATAAGTAGTAAAACAGTACATATGAATGCATAAGATGGCTATTACTTCAACACGCATTTCACTTAATACATTTACATTGCTAAGTACAATTCACCACATGCAGTTTTAAGTGAAAGTTTGAAAAAAAAGGATTAATAGCATTTTCTCAATGGGGTACATAGTTATGGTTAAATACATTACCTTAAGAACAATAGAGGCTAAGAATATAACTGATTTAATGAGCTCAGGGGATACATGAAGGAAGCTGAACTTCCTAATAAGTTAATGTACAAATCACTCCAGCTGCCCACACGAATAAGTAATACTGCTGTAGACAGAAACATGCAAGAAATAAGTAATTGGCACAAGCACTTTTTAAGAATTCTTTATGCATTTTTGCAAAATATAGTTTGTAATGTATCGAATCCAGTTTTCCTCGTGACTGACGCCTTACAACTGACCGTCAATTATTTTTACTTAGCTAGCTATACTGGCCACAAGTGACTAAGGCTGATACATCTGTCTAGCTTTGCTCCAGTTCTAGAATAGCCAGACAGCCTCAGAGGACAACAGCACTAAACTGCAGGAGTGATATTCATTGCAACTAAATGTCATCAGAGATTGAGATTAAATGGACATTAAACCCAGTAACTACTGAAGGCATTTCTTTTTTCTTTTTTTTTTGGCAACTTCAGTTTTGATATATAGTATCAAAGGGTCACACAAAAGTGTGGCTTTAGGGGACAGTCTATCACAGGGAAAAGGCTATCAAACTTTTTCATGCTTTCCTTGTCACATCTATAGGAGTCGTGAGAAAACGATGCCTTTGGAAAGCATTAAAGCCGAAGAGGTAAAGAATTAAGTGGTTGGGAATAAGGATAAAAGGCTGTTCCTCTTTCCTTGAGAGTCATGAGTCATCTTGCCTGAAGAAGGGGCCTGAGTTGCCTCAAAAGCTTTCATATTGTAATCTTTCTAGTTAGCCAATAAAAGGTGTCATTTTGCTTGACTTCTCACTACATTCATAATGGCTAACATGGTACAACACCCTAGTACTACTTGAGAGTCATGTAATCTCCTAAAGAACACAAACAATGAAGAATGCAAGCAAGCTCTCGTACAGCAAAGGAAAAATTGATGTTTTGCAAAAAATGTGCTGTTTGCAAGTACTGGTTTGATTTAAGCTTCTTATATAGAGCTTGTTCTTATTTAAGACTACTATTTGTAGAATGGGCTAAGGAAAGAAACTAAAGGCTTATGTGTTTTTTCAATACTACCCTGTTGTTATTGCTAGATGTCCCATCTGTCATCCACACTGCCTCTCTATCAATGTCTCTGCTATCGTGAGTCGAGAATTTGTTCTTTTCGGGTCTGATTGGATTCCAGAATTGCAGTAACTTTTTGCCTGGCTGTAACCATGAAAATTGTTATGTGTGACTCATCAAGGTGGACAGTACACAGTGCTTACATTAATAATAAAAGCTGTCAAAGCAGGAGTTAAAAAACAAACCTTTGATTATCCTTTGTGTTGTGGTGCACTTCCACTCTCAATCAAGCCTCACCCAACACCTCCTGCAAAAGGACACGAAACTCCTTTTAATATTACAGTAGATAGAAGCATCACACTGTGTTGCCCAAGTAAGTAACGTTAAGTTGTGGTCAATCTGTATGCTAGTCTGGGTTTACTTCAGTTAGTTTAGACCAGTAGATGGCACTAATGTGTAAAGTGTAGTACGCAGATAAAAAAAAAAAACAACTGGGACCCCCATGATTCTAAATTTTGGATTGCAAAGTAGTCTATCTTGTGCTATGCAATAGCAACTATGCAAAATTTGGTCCAGATCAGTCAAAGGGTGTGGGATTCTATAGGAAACATACAGAAAGACAGACATTCTAATATATATTTATATAGATATATAGATAGCCACTGTAACATCACAACCCAACACATACACACTCATACATGGCAAAATGCCAATATTTCTAGCCATGGCTTGCCATAAACAGTCAAATTGGCAATTTCATTGCATTACACTAGGAATTCAAAATGTAAACAAATGAAAAATACAAATAATATTATATTATATTATTATAGACAAATAATAAGCAGAAAATAAAAGTAATAACAAGGAAAATAATAATGTAATTATTGCTAAAACCTCTCTCTTAGCACTGGATCACAGTGTGACCTGCTACAGGCAAAATATTTTAAATACAACAAAGATGAGGTCAGAATAAGCAAGGTTTGCAGACTGTTAATTATAATCTTTTTTGTGATAATTAAATTAATGCTTAATGCTCTATAAAACTCATTAGAATAACACTATATAGAGAAATAGAGTTCATTCAGAGGGCATTAGAACAAGCAGGATGGAAGAAAAAGCTGATGAATGTTTTTTTTTTTTAAACTTTTTGAGTATGAGAATGACACATGATGTGAATATACAATTGTACAGAATCATCTGGAGATATAACTGAGAATATGATGTATAAAAATAACATTAGAAAACCTTGGAGAAGCACCAAAAAACATGAACACCTGAGAATCCTTCAAGTAATGTCTGTTGATTATGCTGCCCCTAAAGCAGTGCTTCTCGACTAGTGAGTCACAACCTACTTTTTGGTCATAGGTTTACCACTGGTGAGTCACGAGTTCCTATTGTTTATAATGGAAGTGGGTCGTAAATCACCAAGGGACAAAGTTGCGACAACCGCTCTTAAATTACCAAGGGATAGCCTGGTGGGACATGAAGAAACTAACATGGGAAAAATTGAGTCTTGGCACCTCAAAATTTGAGAAATACAGACCTAAAGTGCACAAGAAACACAAAAGACATGATACCTTGGGTAGAGTTTCCATTTGTAGGATTCATGGGATTACATCAGGGATCGGCTCTGAGCCCTTTCTTATTTGCAGTGATGATGGACAGGTCAACAGACGAGATTAGACAGGAGTCCCCATGGACTATGATGTTTGCTGATGACATTGTGATCTGTAGCGATAGTAGGGAGCAGGTAGCAGAGACACTGGAGAGGTGGAGATCTGCTCTAGAGAGAAGAGGAATGAAGGTCAGTAAGAACAAGACAGAATACATGTGTGTAAATGAGAGGGAGGTCAGTGGAATGGTGAGGATGCAGGGAGTAGAGTTGGCGAAGACGGATGAGTTTAAATACTTGGGATCAACAGTACAGAGTAATGGGGATTGTGGAAGAGAGGAGAAAAAGAGTGCAGGTAGGGTGGAATGGGTGGAGAAGAGTGACAGGAGTAATTTGTGACAAATGGATATCAGCAAGGGAGAAAGGGAAGGTCTACAGGACGATAGTGAGACCAGCTATGTTATATGGGTTGGAGACAGTGGCACTGACCAGAAAGCAGGAGATGGAGCTGGAGGTGGCAGAGTTAAAGATGCTAAGATTTGCATTGGGTGTGACGAGGATGGATAGGATTAGAAATGAGTACATTAGAGTGTCAGCTCAAGTTGGATGGTTGGGAGACAAAGTCAGAGAGGCAAGATTGAGTTGGTTTGGACATGTGCAGAGGAGAGATGCTGGGTATATTGGGAGAAGGATAGAGCTGCCAGGGAAGAGGAAAAGAGGAAGGCCTAAGAGAAGGTTTATGGATGCGGTGAGAGAGGACATGCAGGTGATGGGTGTAACAGAACAAGATGCAAAGGACAGAAAGATATGGAAGAAGATGATCCACTGTGACAACACCTAATGGGAGCAGCCGGAAGAAGAAAATTAATATAATATGAAAGATGCCACTTCACACTGTGGAAATGCATGCCAGTAAATACAGGTCTTGACATGTAAATATTTATGAAAATTGTGCAGAGAATTATTTATGTTTAAAATAATGTGATTATTGTTTTATTTAAGACAAATGTTAAAATTGTGGATAGAGTTCATCTGCAAAAGGTAAAGAATTACAAAATCTCCATGCTGAAACATAAAAAAATAGTTTTGTCAGCATTCTAATTTTTTTCACAGGATTGAATTTATGATATTGTGTACTCTGGACATATTCATTTACAACACAAATCTGATCGATGCAGTTCAGATGAAGGTTGTCCTGATGACTTGTTTTAAAATTTAACTCATGGCCAGAGTGTTTTTGCACAATTCCAGTATGCAACTGGTAACTAGCTCTGTCTTTTGATTTCCCTTTTTTTTTTTTTGTTTTCGTTGTATTTTTGGATTTCCATTAAGATTTTAAGAAGTGACAAGTTAATGTTAAAAAAAATCACAGTGTAAATGAATAATAGAAATCTCAACCCTGTGTCTGTTATGATTTGAATTGCGTTCTGCCCCAGTGAAAATAAAAGCAACCTCAATTTATTTCAGAAAAGCATTATTACATGTGTGAAGTGAGCGTAGTTTTTTCTTAACATTGTAATAATTACCCCTGCTTCATAAAAGTGTGCATGAGTGAGTGAATGCGATCTTCATTGCTACTTACTGTACAATTTGACTTGAGTATAATCATCTGTGTGACTCATTCATTTTAGATTGCATGCCTCAGTGAGAATATTGTAAGCCTTTCTAAAAATGGAAACACTGCACCAACAAACACTGTATGTTTTCAGGAGTAGAAACAATATGAACACACTGCAATAATATAAACAGACATATAATGTGTAACTCAAGTCATAGATGAGCGTACTTTAAACTTTAAAGTTAAATTTTACTGTTGTTAAGGGATTTTCAATAGGTCTTCATTATTACTGTATTGAATTTGTTCTTTTTTTAATAGCATGAATCCAACAACATGTGTTCTTATTCATTTTTGTCCACGACTGGCTTACTTACACCATACAAAGTAAGCTGGTTTCAGCCTAGAGTAACTGCTTTCCCACTATGCAAGACTACTGCCAGTGATGTATGGATTCTTCGGCAGATATTTTCAGATGTTTTTAGTATCACTCTCTATAGTGTGATTCTCTATATTGGTGCAGATGAGTGCTATATTTCTGGAAAGCAAGAGTTTCTTGTGGAGAAATTAATTATATGAAGCTGATAAGTGGTTGGTCTTCATGTAATATTTGTATTTGTTACTTATGTTGCAACTTGGGAGGTGCAGCAAGCTCATGGATTCAGTATTCTTGATCCAAACTGCAATTATGGTCATTAAGGGTCTGGATTTTCTGAGTTTCCTTGTGTCTGTGTGAGTTTTCCCTTCTACATCCCCAAAGACATTTAGGTCCAGTTCAATTTTTAGTTCCAAATTGGCACAGTGTGGGTGAATGTGTGTGTGTGAAAGAGCCTGTGATGATACAACATCCTATTAAAGGCCGCTTCCTGCCTTGTGCCCATGGCTTCCATAACAGGCTCAGGTTCCCTATGTTTGTGAATTGGATTAGGCAGATTAGAGAATGTTGTTTTCAGTTGCAATTTTTCTGTTATTTCCATTTCCATTTTGTGTTCATCAAAAGATTTCTTTGCATGATTACTTTTATTCTGTTGTTTTTTTGGCAAGATTTAGATATCTATTTTCCTCATGGGTGACATTGTCAATTAACATAGAAATTACAAAAATATATGTGCATTGCCTGGCGATATCTCTTCTGATTGACTGTTTAAGAAGGCAGTTAAGCAATGGTATTTCCTTTTGTTAATGCTTAAAATTCAAATTGCTCCCCTCGGTAATATCACAAGATCAAACTGGATTTATCAGGGGCCAACACTTATCTTCAAATCTTCGACGCCTGTTTAATATAATATATTCACCAACTAAATCAAACACCCCAGAAATATTATTATCATTGGATGCAGAAAAAGCATTTGACATGATTGAATGGAAATACCTTTTCACTACATTGGAGAAGTTTGGGTTTGGCCCGAACATTTGTGCATGGATCAAATTACTGTATACTAACCCAGAAACTTCAGTTTGCATCAACAAAACTTGCTCAGACTACTTTAAACTAGAAAGCGGTACTAGACAAGGATGCCCCTTGTCACCGCTAATGTTTGCAATTGCCATTGAACCACTGGCAATACATTGTCGAAATACTGATCAGATAAAGGGGATTATCAGAGAAGGACTGGAACAGAAAATTTCATTATATGCATGATATGGTACTGTATATATCAGACCCAGAAAATTCTGTGCCTGCAGTCTTAACAGCACTCACAGAATTTCAAAAGATCTCTGGTCTCAGAATTAATCTGAATAAAAGTGTACTCTTTCCAGTGAATTCTCAAGCATATAATATTAAATTAGACACCCTACCTTTTATCATTGCAGAACAGTTTAAATACCTAGGGGTAAACATCACAAGTAATAATAAAGCTCTTTATCAACAAAATTTTGCCGTCTGCATGGAAAAAATTAAGCTAGACTTGCATAGATGGTCAACCCTTCATCTCACACTAGCTGGAAGAATTAACACTGTTAAGATGAATATTCTTCCTATGCTCTTTTTTTATTCCAAAACATTCCAAAATACATTAATAAATCATTCTTTAAGCAATTACATTCAACAATAACCTTATTTATTTGGAATTCAAAACATCCACGTATCCAAAGAGCGACCCTACAAAGACAAAAGGCAGAAGGCGGCATAGCTCTACCTAACTTCCAGTTTTATTACTGGGCAGCAAATATACAAGTGATAAAAACCTGGACACAAATAGAAGAACATACACAGGCTTGGTCCGCAATAGAAGCAAAATCCTGCAGTACTTCTTTGTATTCCCTGCTTTGTGCTAACCAATAAACACACGCTATCTGCAATATACTAATAACCCAATTGTGCTTCACTCACTTAGAATATGGAACCAATGTAGAAAACATTTTAAGGCGGAGAAGCTGCTATCTGTGGCACCTCTGCAAGAGAACCACCTCTTTCAACCTCTGCAAACATATGCAGCTTTTAATATCTGGAAAAAAATTGGAATTAACTTGCTTAGAGATCTTTATATAGACAACGTCTTTGCATCCTATGAACAATTACATTCCAAATTTAACATTCCAGCTACACATTTCTTTCACTATCTTCAAATCAGGAACTTTGTTAAACAGAACCTTCCAGATTTTCCTCATCTTGCACCCTCATCCATGCTGGAAAAAATATTGCTCAATCTCAAGGACTTAGACACCATCTCTACAATATATAAAATCATTTTACAATCCCTCCCTTTCAAAGATCCAAGAGGGCACTGGAAGAAAGATCTCACAATTAATATATCAGAAAAGGAGTGGAAAGTAGCAATGCAGAGAATTCATTCGAGCTCCATATGCGCAAAGCATACAAGTATACAACTCAAAATTATATATCGAGCACATCTGTCTCGTCTAAAACTCTCCAAAATGTTTCCAGGGCAAGATCCAACCTGCGAACGCTGCAACCAAGACCCAGCCTCACTGGGTCACATGTTTTGGGCCTGCACCAAATTAACATTATTCTGGACCAAAATTTTTAATTACCTTTCAGACAGCCTTGGGGTCACAATCCCTCCTAACCCATTAACAGCTGTGTTTGGGGTTCTTCCAGATGTGTTTAAAGTGGAGAACGACAAACAAATTGTGATTGCATTCACTACACTTCTGGCACGCATACTTATTCTGATAAACTGGAAGAACCCAAACTCTCCTCTTTTAAGTCAGTGGGAAACTGATGTGTTATACTATTTGAAATTGGAAAAAATCAAATACTCAGTTAGAGGATCCGTACAGACTTTTTTCTAAACATGGCAGGATCTAATCGGATTAATAAAGTATCTATCTATCTATCTATCTATCTATCTATCTATCTATCTATCTAT
>JANRMT010062792.1:11724567-11746395 GCA_026402145.1 Polypterus bichir lapradei
CTATTTTAAAATAAGCTCATAAAGCACAGAGAATTTATTAATTTAGGTATGGTTACAAGTCTTAAATTTCACGCCGTTTGCCTTGCTCTCTCTCTCAGGGGTGGGGATCGATTTGTCAACTCAATTTTTCTTTTTGTAAAAACTTGATTGATTTGTATGGATTGCAATAAAATTAATAAAAATATAATTAAAAAAAAATTCAAATTGCAGGACATAAATGTCTCTATAAAAAGTATTATTTATGGAATTATGGAATGTCTGAATTCCTTTCTTCCTTTGTGTCTAACACTGATGGTCACAATCAATTGAATTTTAGGTGAAACTCACTGTTTCACTAGGCAAAAAAAAATTATACTACTGACACAGGAATAGAGGTTTTTATTCCTGTCTGGAAGCATTTATATACATTTATTCTGCACATGTCTTCCTGTTATTTAGTATTTAAATAAAAATCTCAATTGAAAAAAAAAAAGATCACTGCACTTGTTTTCTGTCATGTGCAGATATTTTGCCAGCCATGTTCTTGTGGTATGATTGCAGCTTTGATAATTACAATGACCTTGGCAACTGCAATCCTAAAGATGCATCAAAGGAAGAAACGAAATTTGAATCTCTATGGTGCCTTCAGTGTGCATATCCTCAAGCTCTTCTGCAGGAAACAAGAAACAGACAAAAGCAGGGCTGGGGAGATGGGTTCTCTTATAGTTAGTGAAAAACAGGAATGTGCACAATAGTGTGATTTAGTATGTCTATGTTTTAAAAAATATACAGCACATCCCTTTTTTAAAAAAAAAATACACTGTGCTCCTCTGCAAAGATGTGAGGCATAAACAGAATTGGCCTTACGGGTGTGCTACAGACTGCATGCATTAAGCAGTTAAACACAGAAGTGTGAATGAGGCTTTAGGGAGCAATTTGCCTTGTTTTCTACCTCAAAAACAAACACTTAAAACCTCCATACATTGCTTTTTTAGTAAGTTTTCCATCTCACAATTACGAAATGACCTGCAAAACAAGTTTCAGTGTTAATTCCACAAAACTGTATATAAATTGAAATTTGCTTGTTTCTCTGATTACTAGTAACAACACATTTTTGCCTCTGGTAGTTTCAGAATGATTGAGCTGCTAACACAATTGACGAGGACTGCCTTGATAATAAGTTAGTCAGATGCAAAAACTATTTTATCTACTACAGGCCAAATCATTGGCCTTCACAAGGATGGATAGTGTTTGACATGTAAGGATAATGCTGAAAAACTAGTAGGTGAAGGCCCTTTGTGCCTGTCAAAAAGCATGTGGGAGCTTGTCCAAAAATCCAAAGCAATGGAAGACTACTAGATCAGGCAACATGCTTTGAAAGCAACTGTATCAATGCTTTCCGCTGTCTACATTAGTATGGTGGCCTCCATAGCTCAACAGGTAATGTCTTAGAGTATTGCTGATAACTCTGCATGGGTGGGATGTCACCATAGTAATACTTGTCCTTGGATACTGGTACAGTGGACTGGTTTAAGGTATAAGCACAATGCAGTAACGAGGACTGGCAACAGGAACTCCTTAGCGATGTATCCTTCATGTTAAATATATATTTAACCTGCAAATTTTTTTAGATAGTCAATTAAAGAATGAATTAATTTTATTATTTTTATGTTTTGTGTTCCTTGTGCCACAAACCATCAACTAAACCAAACAAGTAGTTGTCATTGATAAGTTGCAAATGTTGTTTTGATATACATGGCATCACAAAACCCAGGTTTTTTTTATAACAATTAACTTTCTACTGTATGTTAAAATCTTCTGAATTTAGTTCAGAAGGGTAAGAGTGTTCTGAAAGGCATATATAAAATTAAAACTTTTGGATACTATTTAGGAAATATGAGAGACTTTTAGTCTGGTATTACATTATAGAAATAATTACGATAGTTATAAAATCTGCCGTCATTTGCTACCTAGCCCTATGTTCCACACAAACTAAAAAAACGTAATTCCATGGTCAGATTTATTCATTCACAATATTTTCCTGCTTTTTACTGTTTTGGAGCTGGTAGACACTTAATTCACTCACGAATTGTAAAACTGCAATCATTTTCCTGAATAGTGCAGCTCCAGAACAGTAGGTCACATGTATGACATGAAGCACCATAGCCTGTATGATAACCAGTCAGCTCTATTGCTTCTTAGGGGCATCATGACAGCATGTCAGCACATCAAGGAAATCTATTAGCATATCTTATTACCTTTTTCAGCTGCCTCCCTACTTTTTCTGTTTAAAACACTCTCAAGCCATGTTTAACTGGTATCTGAACACTCATCCTCTTCCAGGATAAAACATGTGTGATATTCTGGAACACTAGTTATGCAATAGTCCACTCGAGGCCAGCTGTAGGTCTCTGCCAACATTATGCCTAATATTTGGTTAGCTGTACCTTAGATGCACCTTAGGACATTGTGTGATTTCTGTATGTTTTCTTGTCATGACAACACCGGCACATTTTACTAAATACAAATGAAAGGCCTGTGCTGAACCAATTAATCTTTCCTTTACAGTAGTTACTGAAACAATTCCTGTTATGTTGCTAATCATCTGGGTAAATGCATGGATCTACTCATTTATTGTCATGTAACAAACCTTAACAAAGGCTTCTTTTACACTTATTAAACATTAGTAGATAGGTTATTCAGCTCTGTGCAGTGTGGCATATTGACATGATGGTAAAATGACTTGTTAAGAATACTAAATATGTAATACCAAGAGAAATGCGTCTCAGTTAAGCCACCTAAGACCACCCGAAAGTGATGTTTTTTTAGTAGGTCACATGGTAGAGATGAATAAACATTTCACTAATGGTTTGTAAGCATCAGTATCATGTTATTTTTTTTATTAAAATTCAAGTTAATGTTAAGGTCTTGTTACATAATAATAAATGAGTAATAGATGCAATTTTGCAGTACCTAAACTAAAGTATTACGTCTGTTGTCTTGTTTGCCAGTTTTCACCTTAAATGGATCAGAACATGTGTTTTTGTTGTAGAGAAATACTGAGAAGAAATGTAAGCTGAATATTTGAATTTATGCTACATATAGTGCTAAATACATTTAAAGGAGTGCAGTAGAAATAGGCCACTGGATTAAGCAGCCTCTTAATTGTACACTATGGAACGTTAATTGCATTAAGGATTTAACTTTGCTTGTTTGCCGTGTTGAATGGTTTAACTTTTGTTTATACATATCACACCATTAAGCTGTTCTGATTCCACAATTTGAAATCTGATTATTTTCTGAACCAAAGCTGGCTGCTAGGGCCTGGAAATTACTAAGCAATTGTAGAAAAGCATATGTCCCTTTCCAGGACACTACCAGTCAAATCAGTTTATCTTTAGGATTTTCGTTTAGGTTTTTAAATTTTTTAATGGTTTGTCCCTTGCAATAAACTATGTAAAGCTATTTTTGGTAGAAATACGACTTTCTTTCGGTAAATATTAATTACTTCCACAATGTCTGAAATATCATATACAAATACAGAAAATTATTTCCTGTAGTGGTTACAAACCTGTATGGTGTTACATGTAATTGTGCTCTTCCAAAGTGGATTATTTATAATTGATACTGTCTGGCCTAGGTAGCGTTCTGCTTTTCACCTGTTATTGTCAGGCTTTTGCAGTAATATTAAAAAGTGAAATACAAACATAGCATTTTAGAACAATTTCAGTAAATATACATTTCTAACAATAACAAAGCCTCTTGGGACAGGAGTATGATGATGGTTTTCATAGCAGTGAAGCTTTGTGGCGATCATTTCCAAGTGCATTGGAAAGAAAGAAGGAACACCAAGAAAACTCACAGAGAAAGCCCAGTGATGTTTTGCTAAATATATGAAAAATTATCAAGGCGCTGCATTTCTATCCACTGAGACCAAGTGTATTTCATTCTACAGTATTTTCTGATACTCTAGGTTAATAAACATAGCTTAGAGTTGAGCTGGACTGCTTATTTTGGCCAAGAATACTTCATCTATTTAATATACTTTTTTTAGATGGTAAGCTCATTAACAAAGACAAACAACAGCAGGATTGCTGATGCTATATGTAGTGCGATTAAATTCAGATGTAGCGACTTTAGCTGCATCTTTCAACTCCACCAGTAAGCCACACTGAAATTACTGTGCCTAGTTCAAAAATAATGTATCCTACTGGCAACTTTATAGCCAGCAGTAGTGGTTTGGCATCATGACCAAATCGGGCTTTTCTTTTAAATGTGGTTCTACAGAATGTAGGAAACTCTCTGTCCAGTTTATGTTAAGGGATGTATTTTTCTGCCCATTTTATGAGGCATAATTCCACATTGAATCCCACAATTCCAAAAAAGCAACAGCACAAGGGTGCAAAAATGATCTCTCTATATTTTTATCACATTCTCTTGATAAAATTAAATGCATTTCTTTTCAGAAGCCTTAAGAAGCATATGCATTAAAATGTTTAAGCAAAATTAATTTAACTTTCAATTATTTAAATGAAGTATTAACGTGAGAAAAGTAAAAATCAGTAAACAGCTCAGCTCCTACAATACAAACAAAGCCTTGTAGTTTCCCTGTTTAGCAAGAAAAAAGCAGTTAGGAGAAAAAAAATTGTTTCTTGTGTTTTCACTATTTTTCCAGGGAAGAGAATTATTTTGTTTTCTTACGTGCACTTCGTGCTGAATACATAGTCTGTGTGCATCTGTATAAGTGCTCACTCAACCTAAAGGGAGAACACTGCCTGCAGTCTTGGATTCAGTCTAGAAGCTCATCTCTAAACTTTCTGTATTTCTTGCATGTTGTTTTTGTATTATTGAGACCAAAACAGAATATATAACCTGCATTGACTTGTGCTTGACATTGCATACTTTGCTAGAATGTCTGGTTGTGGACATTTACAATATGACTCCTAATTCATTGTTATAAATTGCACTTTCAAATTTCAGGCTTTCTGTTGGGTAATTATACCATAACATTTCTCTGTTTTCAATTTTACATTTACTGCTGTACACAAAAATGTATTTGTCACTTATCTTCTTAAGGTTTAATACCAGCCTGGTCATGTATGTAAAGAATTTGCTATATGTTGTTCCACCTACTTTAATGTCATCTACAACATTTAGATAATTTAAAAATATTCATATCAGAAAAGGTCTTTACACCATACTTCATCATTTTCCGCTTTCAAACCAAGTTGCACATTGAGTTTCCTCTTCATTTAATTCAATCGGTAGCCTCTCAGGTAATGCCTTATCACAGTGAGGCAAATAATAATGCACCAAAAACCAGTTAATCCATTAGGAGACAAATATGGCTGCCTAGGGCACTGTCATCTGAGGGGTGCCATTTAAGAAAGTTAAGGGGTACACAGGATGCCGAAGTTTAATAATATTAACTACCCACTATGGACAATGAGGGGCCACATTAGTGAACCCCACATTGGGCTCCAAATGGGTTTTGACAAGCTCTGTATGCATTGCTCAGATTTTTTATTTTTCCTCATAAGATTCCCACATTCATATGAGACATGTTTCCTATCATCTAATCACATATTAAATGTTCGCTGATACCTGTACTTTAAATATGAAGTGCTCAATGTTGTCTTTAATTGTTTCTTTTAACTGACACTACCAGTGATGTATATTAATCTAGCCCATTACATTTTTAATGTAACTGGGCAATATGTCAGTCTTTAGGAATTTCCAAACAATGCACTGATTTCCCGAAAAATAAGCAGTAAGGGATTGTGTATCTAATTGGTAGCTTCCTGAGTAAATGTTATCCAGACCCAATGATTTATTTGATTCCAGATTGTTTAAATTCTGGTGCTACATCTCTCTTCTTTATTACTTGTATTGACATTCCTTATAATTATTGCAAGAGTCCAACTTCTTCGTATGTGAAAACCTTAGAGCATTTCTTATTTCCTCTTCTGTATATTCTATTTCTTTCTGACTTTTCCTAATATACTTCATCTACATTTTGGCTATTCTCCTGCAGCTGAAATGCTGAAAGAACCTCTAAGGAATGATTTTTGCATTTTCAGCAATATTCTTCTCTAGCCGCATTATAGCTGTCCTAATTTCTCTTTTTGCTACAATTCCTATATTCTTAAAAACACAATGGCTAGCAGAAGCGTTGTTTCATTTGTATTCCTAATTCTTCCTCTGTGATTTCTTTTCGTGATTTTCACTAATCCACTGAGGATTTTATGAAATATAGTTTCACAGTGACCCCACTTCAACCACAGCATTTCTTTTCATACATAAACTTTCACCACTATTTGATTCTTTTGGACTTTTCTATAATTGCTCAAACTCTTGTTTTAATACAATCACAGTAGTACTAGGGTGTTGTACCGTACAATCACAGGTAACAGATGTAGTGATTGTACTGTGTGTGGCCCATCTGCCAATTAAAAAAGATTCATATTTAAGACACCCTTTACTTAAATCCCACTTCTTCACCTTTTCAGTCTTGCCAGTCTTTCTAAATAATCTTTGAGTATTTTATTTATACTCAATATTATATCTAGAATTCAGCCAGGTTTCTGTTGCTGATACAGTGGAACAGCAGCTTAATTTAGAATTCTTCCATTTTTATGATAAGCACCATTAAAATTATTCCTATAACTAGTCATTTCAGATTGGTTATTTTATAATTATTGTCTGATACTTCAAATAGACTTTTAGATCTGTCCTGTCCTATACTCAATGCAGCACTATTCTCTATTTCAAACAGCCCATGACTAACCTACTGTATGCTTAGGCCTAAACCATCATTGCCCCAACACTTCCAATGCAATGTGGGCATGCATAACAAGTCCTACCAGTTCTAAAAGGCACTGAAATGTCCCATAAACATATTCCCTTCTGTCTTTCTGCCAAGATTTAGAAACACTCGTTACACTTCAAAGAAGACCACTCTTATCATAACAGTGACCACTCTCTATAGCTTATGGGAACAGATTTTAAAGTTTCAACGGATAAATATCTGGTGATAGATAGATAGATAGATAGATAGATAGATAGATAGATAGATAGATAGAACTTTATTAGAACAGACACATACTTTCTACTTTCTTCTCAGCCTGAACGTCCAAGACAATATGTCTAAGGTAAACCTGTATCCATCAACTTTGAAATGACTCCTGGGCACTCAGTTATAAAGGCATCAGTAATCCAGTTTTGTACCAAGAAGACACTACCATTAAGCTGATTATTCATTTGACAAGAAAAGTAAACACTAATTTTTGTATTTGATTACTTTAACCTCTTTTCACTACCACTGGAAAAAAATGTGTCATCTTTTGGTGTCCCAACACTTTGACATGACTGCCATGTTCTTATTGTTTATACATATTAGTATAGTTTCAGAAATCCAAGAGTCTTTTCAGAGTTTGAAATGCTGTGCATTAGCTACCCTGTTGAAAAAAATGGGCAAGGCCAGAAATCACTCCTATAGATCTCTAACCAAGTTATTTTTTTTCTCTTTTAGTTTTTCTTTTTACTTGTAGCTGATTCCTATTTAAAATGTAATGACCTGGTTGAGGATGCAAGGGTCTATGTGTCTGGACAGCTGCTGAGCAGCACACTTCCTGAAGAAGCGGCTTATTTTCGAAGTGAGGCATTTCAGTCAGGCGCTGGGGTGGAGAATGGGTGGGGCACTGGTTAGTTTACTGGAAGGACCACATGAGAATATCATCTTCTTGCAGACATTGTGTTGTAGTGGTGCAGGCTTTGGACTTCAAGCCCTGAAGCTGGGGTTTCAAATCCTGCTAGTGACGCTGTGAGACCATAAGCAAGTCACTTGTAACCAATTGTATCATTGATGTTGTAAGTTGCCTTGGATAAAGGCATCCGTCAAATAAGTAAATGTAATGTAAATGTTTTATGGTGTAAGACTAATGCAGAGTTGGTGGTCAGGAGTAGTCTCTGTTGCTTAAGATGTCTACCATGGCCAGAACAATGGGACTGTGGACCTAGTGTCAACCTCTGTTTATAATTTGTCAAACCCATTTAATCCAATTCAGCATCAATAGGGAAATAAGAATAAAAAAATCAAAAACCTAGTGCCCTACAGGGCCTGTCTATTGAAATTTTAGAAATCAATTAATGGTCTCAGAGCGCAGTGAAAATTCCTTTAGCAGTCTTAGGAAATGTCACAAGTGAGTTACTTGAGATGATTCAGAAAATGTACATTTAGTTCGTATTTGATGTCCATGTCCTGATCACTCACATCAAATTCCAAGTCTGACCAGTCAGAGTCCAATTCTGCGATAATATGTAAAACGTCCATGGCGTATTTAGTCTCTCTCCAGATGTCGATGCCATTTTAGAGGTTGTTTGCTCTTCGCTACTCACACAGGGAATCGCAGTTAAATCAACAAAGCTACTTAATTTTCCTTCTAGCAAAGAGACTCAAACTTAAATGTAACGGCGGAGTTTTGTTGCAGTTTACAGCTGATTACCATCCTCTACCCCTGAATTTCGACAAAAGTTGACATCAGCCCTGAAAGAGTTAAAAGAGGAGAGTTTGGGTTCTTCCAGTTTAGCAGAATAAGTCTGTGTGCCAAAAGTGTAGTGAATGCAATCACAATTTGTTTGTCTTTCTCCACGTTATACCCATCTGGAAGAACCCCAAACACAGCTGTTAATGGGTTAGGAGGGATTGTGAGACCAAGGCTGTCTGAGAGGTAATTAAAAATTTTGGTCCAGAATAATGTTAATTTGGTGCAGGCCCAGAACATGTGACCCAGTGACGCTGGGACTTGGTTTCAGCGTTCGCAGGTTGGATCTTGCCCTGGAAACATTTTGGAGAGTTTTAGACGAGACAGGTGTGCTCGATATATAATTTTGAGTTGTATAATTGTATGCCTTGCGCATATGGAGCACGAGTGAATTCTCTGCATTGCTACTTTCCACTCCTTTTCTGATATATTAATTGTGAGATCTTTTTCCCAGTGTCCTCTTGGATCTTTGAAAGGGAGGGACTGTAACATGATTTTATATATTGCAGAGATGGTGTCTGAGTCCTTGAGATTGAGCAATATTTTTTCCAGCATTGATGAGGGTGCAAGATGAGGAAAATCTGGAAGGTTCTGTTTAACAAAGTTCCTGATTTGAAGATAGTGAAAGAAATGTGTAGCTGGAATGTTAAATTTGGAATGTAATTGTTCATAGGATGCAAAGACGTTGTCTATATAAAGATCTCTAAGCAAGTTAATTCCAAATTTTTTCCAGATATTAAAAACTGCATATGTTCGTGAAGGTTGAAAGAGGTGGTTTTCTTGCAGAGGTGCCACAGATAGCAACTTCTCCGTCTTGAAATGCTTTCTACATTGGTTCCATATTCTAAGTAAGTGAAGCACAATTGGGTTATTAGTATATTGCCGATAGCGTGTGTTTATTGGTTAGCACAAAGCAGGGAATACAAAGAAGTACTGCAGGATTTTGCTTCTATTGCGGACCAAGCCGGTGTATGTTCTTCTATGTGTGTCCAGGTTTTTATCGCTTGTATATTTGCTGCCCAGTAATAAAACTGGAAGTTAGGTAGAGCCATGCCGCCTTCTGCCTTTTGTCTTTGTAGGGTCGCTCTTTGGATGCGTGGATGTTTTGAGTTCCAAATAAATGAGGTTATTGTTGAATCTAATTGCTTAAAGAATGATTTATTAATGTATATTGGAATGTTCTGAAATAAAAGGAGAAGCTTAGGAAGGATATTCATCTTAACAGTGTTAATTCTTCCAGCTAGTGTGAGATGAAGGGTTGACCATCTATGCAAATCTTGCTTAATTTTTTCCATGCAGACAGCAAAATTTTGTTGATAAAGAGCTTTATATTTACTTGTTATGTTTACTCCTAGGTATTTAAACTGTTCTGCAATGATAAAAGGTAGGGTGTCTAATCTAATATTATATGCTTGAGAATTCACTGAAAAGAGTACACTTTTATTCAGGTTAATTCTGAGACCAGAGATCTTTTGAAATTCTGTGAGTGCTGTTAAGACTGCAGGCACAGAATTTTCTGGGTCTGATATATACAGTACCATATCATCTGCATATAATGAAATTTTCTGTTCCAGTCCTTCTCTGATAACCCCCTTTATCTGATCAGTATTTCGATAATGTATTGCCAATGGTTCAATGGCAATTGCAAACAGTAGCGGTGACAAGGGGCATCCTTGTCTAGTACCACGTTCTAGTTTAAAGTAGTCTGAACAAATGTTATTTATACAAACTGAAGCTTCTGGGTTAGTATACAGTAATTTGATCCATGCACAAATGTTCGGGCCAAACCCAAACTTCTCCAATGTAGTGAAAAGGTATTTCCATTCAATCATGTCAAATGCTTTTTCTGCATCCAATGATAATAATATTTCTGGGGTGTTTGATTTAGTTGGTGAGTATATTACATTAAACAGGCGTCGAAGATTTGAAGATAAGTGTTGGCCCCTGATAAATACAGTTTGATCTTGTGATATTACCGAGGGGAGCATTTTCTCCATCCTTCTAGCTATGATTTTAGAGAGTATTTTAACGTCATTATTCAGAAGTGAAATTGGTCTGCATGATGCACATTGTAATAAGTCCTTATTTTGTTTTGGAAAAACGGTGATTAGTGCTTGGCAAAAAGTTTGAGGAAGAGTTTGGTTATCTCTGGCTTCTGTAAATGTTGCTAATAGGAGGGGAGCTAACTGAGCTGAGAATTTCTTGTAAAATTCTGCAGGGTAGCCATCAGGGCCTGCTGCTTTCCCACCTTGAAGTGACTTTATAGCATCTAGTAATTTTGATAACGCCAGACGTTTATCAAGTTCCTCCGCACTAAAAGTGTCTATTTGTGGTATTTGTAATGTATCCAGAAATGTATTAGATTGTGTATTGTTTTCTTTAAACTTAGTAGTATATAGGGATTTATAGTAGTCTCTGAAAGTGTGCATTATAATTTGTGGTCGATGATTTTATCTCCGTTCGCGTTGGTGATTACTGAGATTGCATTGCGCACTTCTTGCTTGTGAATTTGTTGAGCTAAAAGCTTATTAGCTTTCTCTCCATGTTCATAGTAATGATGTCTGGATTTATAAATTAGTTGTTCAGTTTCTTTAGTTGTCAAGAGGTTTAGTTCTGAATGTAGAGCCTGCCTTTTCCTATGTAGAGTCTCGCTTGGTAGTCTGGCATGTTCTTCATCTATTTTAGTAATTTCGCTTTTTATCTCTGCTACTTTCTTGGTTTCTAATTTATTTCTGTGAGAAAGATATGAGATAATCTGTCCTCTTAAGAAGGCCTTAAGAGTTTCCCAGAGTATTCCTGCAGAAATCTCTGAGGATGTATTTGTCTCTAGGAAGAAATTGATTTGTTTGGAAATGAATTCTGTACAATTCTCGTCTGCTAATAGAAGCGGGTTGAGACGCCTTCTGCGAGGTGAGTGTGCGGGGCTTAGTAACTTTAGCTCCAAGATCAGAGGTGCGTGATCAGAAATAACAATAGCATCGTATTTGCAAGTGAATATGAATATATGAATACGATATATTATTTTGAGTTGAATAATTGTATGCTTTGCGCATATGAAGCTCAAGTGAATTCTGTGCATTGCTACCTTCCACTCCTTTTCTGATATATTGATTAAAACATCTTTTTCCCAATGTCCTCTTGGATCTTTAAAAGGGAGAGACTGTAAAATAATTTTATATATTGCAGAAATGCTGTCTGAGTCCTCAAAACTGAGCAATATGTTTTCCTGCATATAGAAAGGTGGGAGATGAGGAAAATCGGGCAGGTTTTGTTTAACAAAGCTTCTAATTTGAAGATAGTGAAATAAATGTGTTACTGGAAAGTTAACTTTGGAATGTAATTGTTCATAGGATGCAAAGAAGTTGTCTATATAAAGATCTCTAAGCAATTTAATCCCAAATGTTTTCTAGATATTAAAAACTGTATATGTTTGCGAGGGTTGAAAAAGGTGGTTCTCATGCAGAGGTGCCACAGAGAAAAGATTATCCATCTTAAAATACTTCCTACATTGGTTCCATATTCTGAGTGAGTGAAGCACAATTGGGTTATTAGTATATTGGCGATAACTTGCATTTATTGGGGCACAAAGCAGGGAATATAAAGAAGTACTGTAGGATTTTATTTCTATTGCGGACCAAGCCTGTGTATGTTCATGTATTTGTGTCCAGGTTTTTATATCTTGTATGTTTGCTGCCCAGTAATAAAACTGAAAGTTAGGTAGAGCCATGCCACCTTCTGCCTTAGGTCTTAGTAGGGTCGCTCTTTGGATACGTGGATGTTTTAAGTTCCAAATAAATAAGGTTATGGTTGAATCTAATTGCTTAAAGAATGATTTATTGATGTATATTGGAATGTTCTGAAATAAAAGGAGAAGCTTAGGAAGGATATTTATCTTAACAATGTTAATTCTCCCAGCTAGAGTGAGATGAAGGGTTGACCATCTATGAAAGTCTTGTTTAATTTTTTCCATACAGACGGCAAAATTTTGTTGATAAAGAGCTTTACATTTACTTGTGATATTTACACCTAGGTATTTAAACTGATCTGCAATGATAAAAGGGAAGGTGACCAATCTAATTATTGTATGCTTGTGAATTCACTGGAAAAAGAACACTTTTATTCAGATTAATTCTGAGACCAGAGATCTTTTGAAATTCTGTAAGTGCTGTTAAGACTTTCATTATTTTATTTTGTGGGTCTGATATATACAGTACCATATCATATGCATATAGAGAAATTTTCTGTTCAAGTCCTTCTCTGATAATCCCCTTTATCTGATAAGCATTTCAACAGTGAACTGCCAGTGGTTCAATGGCGATTGCAAACAGCAGTGGTGACAAGGGACATCTTTTTCTGGTACCACGTTCCAGTACTGATGGGTGGTACGACCAAAATTCTATATCACGGTTTTTTTAAAAATTGTACCGGTTTCAAGGTATTGAACAGTATTTTTTCCCCATGCGTGAGTGGATGTTAACCACATTTCCACTGCAATTACTGGCTTAGAATAACCTATTCCACTGTCATGAGAATTGTACATTGTACAAAAAAAAACAATTTTAATGTGCACACAAGTATTAATACAGGTTTGCATGGCCCCATAAAGTGATAGTTTTCAAGGGGGTGGCACTAATGAAGAGAAGGAATCACATTGCATGACAGATGCAGTCAAAATACAGAGCCTTTTTATTGAACAATATTTGCAAACAACTTAAACTAAAATTTTGACAACATATTTTCAACCATACAAAAAGGCATTTAGACTTGGTAAAATATCCAGAGGTGCTTGTCAAAAGTTGTATTGCACTGAACAATGTCTTAGAAAAGGAATAAATAGTAAATATTTTTTGTAAACCAACTACACTTTGTTAATGTTAACAATCTCTGTCCACTGACATGTTAAAGTGACTTTTACCATCATTAAACTGCATAATATTTAAACTAATTAATAATAACAATAAAATAAATAATAATGCAACTTCCAGTAATAATACTATTACTTCCAAGACTTCAAGCCCAGGTGCATTACACAGTATTCACCAAATAAAAATAAAATAAAATAAAACAAGTGCAACTTGGTGAGACATCTTTACCAACTGAACCATCATTAAGGCAAATTGCATTAATATGGACCTTGCTTCAAGCTAAGCTATATACATAAATAAAAAAAACTGCAACTTGCATTTATAATGCAATTTGTGGTATAGCCCTATGGAATCGTATTAGGGCCACAGTGAAGAAAAAAAATACGGACACAGTGAAGAAAAAAAACTATATGTCGAGATTAAAGTCGACATTTCCACTTTATTCTCGTAGTTTATTTTGTCATTAAAGTAGAATGTTGTAAACTAAACTTCATCCTAAAATCAATGATTAATTCACAGATTTTCTCAAACCCCGTAATAAGTTATGTAGCACATTAAATGTTTTGTTAAGTGTTCTCCGACCCAGTTGTTAATCGCTACGCTCTTCCAGAACTGAATTCCTCACGCACTAAGAGGCAGCAATCGGTGCACAGAATACATTCACTTCATGATATTCCTGCTGTCTGAAAAAGTAGAATGCTAAGATAATTTTTCATGATGAAATGCAGGTATTAAACATACACAGTAGTGAGGCGGTAGTGCTGCTCCCTCGCAATAAGGGGTCCCCAGGTGTACGTTCAGTGTAGAGAACTTTATGGCAGATGTGACGAGGTTCCAAAAAACTGGATGTATGAATGGGTATCGCACAGGTTTAACTTAAATATTGTGTAAATGTTGGGTTCGTGATCTGGTGGTCGAAGACACAAACACAGAATTCAATGGATGTTCTTCTGAGCGGACTTTCTTTATTGCATGCGTGCTGTCTCTGTCTGATGTACCAAACCCCCAGTTCCTATCCTTCCTTTTTCTTTCTCCACAAAACCAATAACCACACGATAAACGTCTTTGTGAAATTAAAACTAGTTATAAACTTAGACCACAGAGTGTTCAGAACTTTAAAAAAAAATCTTTGTAATACATGTTTAATTATGCTGTCCATTCAGGGTTGCGTCCATACCAGCAAGTATTGTGTGCAAGGCAGGAGGAAATCCTGAACATCACAGGGTGAATACAAGCAATACATACACTAGCAGGGTTAATATAGCATAACAAAACCCGCCATCCTACATGACTTTGAAAGGAAACTGAAACACACCGAGTAAACCCACCAGAAAAACATGCAAATTCAAAGCATGGAACACCCGGGACCACATTGCTGCGAGGCAGCAGTGCAACTCCAAGCAACCTTGCCCCCAACATGATTAATACATGCTTTAATGCATTTCATCATGAAAATTATATCAAGTATTTATCATAGCATTCTAAATGTTCAGGGAGCAGGAATAGCATGAAATTAATGTATTCTGTGTTCTGTCTGCACCTCCTCTTAGTGCAAGAGGAAGTCAGTTTAAGAAGCACGTAGGGATTAACATGGCTCAGGGAACACAGCACAAAGCATTTAATGTGCTACATAACTTATGACGGGGTTTGAGAAAATCTAGTAAATTAAATATTCATTTTAGGATGAAGTTTAGTTTACGATGTTCTACTTTAATAACAAATTACGAGAATAAAGTGAACATGTCGACTTTAATCTCGACAAATGGCGAGAATAAAGTAGAAATGTCAACTTTATTCTCATCATAAGCATTGAGATTAAAGTGGAAATGTCGAGAATAAAGTCAACATGTCATCACACTATTATGCAGTACCCAGGTACATTACACAGTATTGAAAAAAATACAACTTGGCTTACAGTATTATCCAGTAGTACAGACACAGTATTCACACATTTGAACATAATGGTCCACATTTGACTTTTTAAATCCAAAGTATCTCCAGACAACAGACGTGACTCCTTTTTCCAGCAAAAGTTCTTCTGTGTCATCATGTTCAACTTTATTGTCTGCTACAGATTCAGTTTCGGAATGTTCTCTGTCCATTTTCACCGCGCAATACCTCTACTAACGCATGTACTGTACTCCGTTGTATGCTTGTTTAGCGGTGTAGCAGTGAAAAAGGTCCCCCTTAAACAGTTTCACGCTGCGCCACGTTCTGAACGTTGTTTAGGCAATTTAAACTGGTGTTGCGGTATAAGAAAAATCCATATCATAAAAAAAATAAAAAACGTTTTTTGGTATGAACCGGTATACTGCCCAGCACTACGTTCTAGTTTAAAGTAGTCTGAACAAATGTTGTTAATACAAACTGAAGCTTCTGTACTGGTGTACAGTAGTTTGATCCATGCACAAATGTTTGGGCCACACCCAAATTTCTCTAATGTAGTGAAAAGGTAGTTCCATTCTATCATATCAAATGCTTTTTCTGCATCCTACGATAATAATATCTCTGGGGTGTTTGACTTTGCTTGTGAATATATTATATTAAACAGGCGTCGAAGATTGGAAGCTGTCGAGCTAAATAAATTCAGTTTGATCTTGTGATATTACCGAAGGCAGCACTTTCTCCATCCTTCTAGCTAGGACTTTGGAGAGTATCTTAACATCATTATTCAGAAGTGAAATTGGTCTGTATGATGCACATTGTAATAAGTCCTTATTTTGCTTAGGAAAGATGATGATTAATGCTTGGTGAAAAGTTTGAGGTAGAATTTGATTGCCTCTAGCTTCTGTAAATGTTGCTAATAAGAGGGGAGCTAGCTGAATGGAGAATTTCTTAAAAAGTTCAACAGGGTAGCCATCAGGGCCTGCTGCTTTCCCGCTCTGAACTGACTTTATAGCATCTAGTAATTCTGGTTTATCCAGTTCCTCTGCACTAAAAGTATCTATTTGTGGTATCTGTAATGTATCCAGAAATGCATTAGATAGTGTGTTGTCTTCTTTAAACATAGTAGAATATAAGGATTTATAGTAGTCTCTAAATGTGTGCATTATATTTTTATGGTCAATGATTTTATCTCTGTTCGTTGGTGATTGCTGGGATTGCATTGTGAACTTCCTGCTTGTGGATTTGTTGCGCTAAGAGCTTATTAGCTTTCTCTCCATGTTCATAGTAATGATGTCTTGATTTAAAAATGAGTTGTTCTGTTTCTTTGGTTGTTAAGAAGTTGAGCTCTGAATGCAGAGCCTGTCTTTTCCTATGAAGAGCCTCACTTGGACACCTGGCATGTTCTTGATCTATTTTAGTAATTTTGCTAGGTTAGCTCTTATACCTTCTTGGTTTCTAATGTATTTCTGTGGGAAAGATATGAAATAATCTGCCCTCTTAAGAAGGCCTTTAGAGTTTCCCAGAGTATTCCTGCAGAGATGTCTGGGGATGTATTTGTCTCTAGGAAGAAACTGATTTGTTTTGATATAAATTCTGTACAGTTCTCATCTGCTAATAGAAGTGGGTTAAGACACCATCTGCGAGATGAGTATGTGGGGCATAATGATTTTAGCTCCAAGATCAGAGGGGCATGGTCGGAAATAACAATAGCATTGTACTTTCAAGATTTATCATAGGCAAGAAATTATTACCTATAAAGAAATAATCAATTCTTGAGTAGCAATGATGCACTGGTAAGTAGAAGGAATATGTTCTTGAGTTTGGGTTTAGAAACCTCCAGGGGTCTGATAAGGTGTGGTCAGTTTTAAACTGTGTAATTGTCTTTGCAGTGTTAGATGTCATCCCCCCTGTGACAGGAGACCTATCTACAGTGCACTCGGAAAGTATTCACAGCGCATCACTTTTTCCACATTTTGTTATGTTACAGCCTTATTCCAAAATGGATTAAATTCATTTATTTCCTCAGAATTCTGCACACAACACCCCATAATGACATCATGAAAAAAGTTTACTTGAGGTTTTTGCAAATTTATTAAAAATAAAAAAAAATTCAGAAAGCACATGTACATAAGTATTCACAGCCTTTGCCACGAAGATCAAAATTGAGCTCAGGTGCATCCTGTTTCCCTTGATCATCCTTGAGATTTTTCTGCAGCTTAATTGGAGTCCACCTGTGGTAAATTCAGTTGATTGGACATGATTTGGAAAGGCACACCCCTGTCTATATAAGGTCCCACAGTTGACAGTTCATGTCAGAGCACAAACCAAGCATGATGTTAAAGGAATTGTCTGTAGACCTCCGAGACAGGACTGTCTCGAGGCACAAATCTGGGGAAGGTTACAGAAAAATTTCTGCTGCTTTGAAGGTCCCAATGAGCACAGTGGCCTCCATCATCCGTAAGTGGAAGAAGTTCGAAACCACCAGGGCTCTTCCTAGAGCTGGCCGGCCATCTAAACTGAGCAATCGGGGGAGAAGGGCCTTAGTCAGGGAGGTGACCAAGAACCCGATGGTCACTCTGTCAGAGCTCCAGAGGTCCTCTGTGGAGAGAGGAGAACCTTCCAGAAGGACAACCATCTCTGCAGCAATCCACCAATCAGGCCTGTATGGTAGAGTGGCCAGACGGAAGCCACTCCTTAGTAAAAGGCACATGGCAGCCCGCCTGGAGTTTGCCAAAAGGCACCTGAAGGACTCTCAGACCATGAGAAACAAAATTCTCTGGTCTGATGAGACAAAGATTGAACTCTTTGATGTGAATGCCAGGCGTCACGTTTGGAGGAAACCAGGCACCGCTTATCACCAGGCCAATTCCATCCCTACAGTGAAGCATGGTGGTTGGCAGCATCATGCTGTGGGGATGTTTTTCAGTGGCAGGAACTGGGAGACTAGTCAGGATAAAGGGAAAGATGACTGCAGCAATGTACAGAGACATCCTGGATGAAAACCTGCTCCAGAGTGCTCTTGACCTCAGACTGGAGTGATGGTTCATCTTTCAGCAGGACAATGACCCTAAGCACACAGCCAAGATATCAAAGGAGTGGCTTCAGGACAACTCTGTGAATGTCCTTGAGTGGCCCAGCCAGAGCCCAGACTTGAATCCGATTGAACATCTCTGGAGGGATCTTAAAATGGCTGTGCACCAACGCTTCCCACCCAACCTGATGGAGCTTGAGAGGTGCTGCAAAGAGGAATGGGTGAAACTGACCAAGTATAGGTGTGCCAAGCTTGTGGCATCATATTCAAAAAGACTTGAGGCTGTAATTGCTGCCAAAGGTGCATCGACAAAGTATTGAGCAAAGGCTGTGAATACTTATGTACATGTGATTTCTCAGTTTTTTTTATTTTTCATAAATTTGCAAAAACCTCAAGTAAACTTTTTTCACATTGTCATTATGGGGTGTTGTGTGTAGAATTCTGAGGAAAAAAATGAATTTAATCCATTTTGGAATAAGGCTGTAACAACAAAATGTGGTAAAAGTGATGCGCTGTGAATACTTTCCAAATGCACTGTATGAGTGGATTTAATACACAGTTAAAGTCTCCAGCCATTATAATTCTATGAGTGTTCACATTGGGAATGGATGCAAATACATTTTGCATGAATTCCCTATCATCAACATTGGGTGCATAAACATTTATCAAAATCACTTTACAGTTAAATAAATTGCCCATGACCATCACATATCTCCCTTCAGTATCAGATACTACATCTGATGCTACAAATGGGACTGTTCTATGTATGAGAATTCCCACACCTCTAGTTTTCTTTGTAAATCTGGAATGGAACATTTGGCCAGTCCAGTCTTTTTGCAACCGGAACTGATCCTTGCTTAGTAAGGTAATTGGGTCTCCTGTAAAAATACTATTTTAGCATTTGGACCTGTTAGGTGAGAGAATACTTTCTTTCTCTTTAATTCATGATTCAGGTCTTTAAAATTCTAGCTCACAAAGTTAACTGTCCCATCATGGAGACATTGATTCAGAATTTTTTATATCATTTTGTAGTCTTAACTGGAAGTGAGACAGCTTTAACCTTAATTTCCAATTTTCCCACTAGATATTGCCATGCAGCCTATTGTTACATTGGAAGTTATAATTATAAGGATTAAAAGGATAGATTAGATACAAGTCTTTATTATCCTGCCGCAGCTCTTGCAGCTCCAGCTGCAGCTTCTCGTTTGTCTTGAGCAAGCCATTTATTTCTTTCTTCATATTTTTCTGAATGTCTTTCTTGAGCTCATTTATGGCCTTGGCCAATGTTGCAATCATTTCCTTCAGTTTGGACAAATCATTTCGGCTTTCATGCTCCGCGGGTGAAGTGGCAACCCCCGTTACAGTCGATGCTTCCGGCTTGTGAGGAGTAGATGAATGTGTGGACTGCAAGGCCATTTCTAGCTTCAAGTGATCTTCTGGAATCGGTGAGCTATCGTGACCTGCATCACTTGCATCTTCACTCACATTTTCGCTCTCGAATGGAGATGACGCAGTGGAGCTGGGTCCTGAGAAGTCTGTGCTTTCACCTGCCTGTTCCAGGTCAGCCTCTAAAAGGCTGTACCTTGCACTTGATGCCTGTCTAGACTTTTGTGTAGTTTTAGGTTTCTTTTCCGTTTCTTACTGACCCCCTTTCTTGTTACTCATGTTTATATACTGTAGTAGAAACTCCTCGGGTTGGGTAAATACAGGATACCTCGGGATAATAAGAAATAAGAGAATAAATAAAGCCAATGCAATGGAGTTCCGCTTCAGACGTCCATCTCCCGTAATGGACGAGACCTAATTCATGCCTTTTGCTTGATGTACTACATTGTATCTGGAGTTTCCTTCAGTTTTGTGAGTTCAGGTGTTGTGGTGTGAATTTTCAAATCTTCCTTAGTGATTTGGCTCTTGATTGGATTCCTTTTAGCACATCCTGGGTATATCATATGATTATCAGTTATTATATCCACTATAATGAATAGGTTACTGTTAAACCCAGACTTGTTTTCCTGTTCTGCAGAAGGAGAGTGAAATGTATGCCATACAGGTAGATCTTGAAGTCCAAAGATAGTGCATTCTACTCACTGTTTACTAGTAGGGCAGCATGGTGCTGTACAAAACTGCTGCCTCACAAATCCAGGAAACTATATCAAGAAATGCAGCCTTGTGATTGTGTGTGCTTAGTTTACACATTCACTGCTGGATCCTCCTACATTCAAACTAGCTAGATTTACTAACAACTGTAAAATCACTCCATTTGACTTAGATTTAATGTCTCATGGAACAGAGTGGCACCCTATTAAAGGATAATTCCTCCTATTTCAGCTAGAATTGCTTCCGGCACTCTGTAATTGGAATAAGGAATGGATGGAAGGATAATAAAGTTCAGTTCAATGACTAAATTTGGCTTTGCTTCAATTATGTATTTTAGTACTTATGTAACATGTATTATATTGGTATGGTGAATGCCAACATACTGTACAAATACAAAGGACACAGTAAGGGCATTGAGCCACTTGATATCTTCTCATTATGAACCAGATTATCTCCAGAGCATCACAAAAAAAAACCTCATTTTGTCTTCTGGTAATGAGTGAGCTGAATAGACATTATGTGTATGGTGGGTCAGGATAGAGACTTTTCATCTTTGAAGACTTCTTTAATGTATGGTAGGCTACATAGCAGGACACTAACAGATTAAGAAAACCTGGACTTAGTTTGTACAAGAGTCCTTTAAATAAGGTACGTATTGAGAGTTCTCAAATCTGTTACTGTTTATTCATGGTTATTTACTGTACGGAACCTGTTACAAATCTAAATAAATAAAGGCTCTTTCAGGAACCTTCATGTGAATGGTATACAGTTGCATCTATCTGAAGGACTACTCCGGCACCTTTATTTTTAAGAGTGATTAGAACAATAATGACTGGCCAATGTCATTTTGTGCTCATGAGCAGGGTTCTTAATGCGCTTGCCTCTCATGACACACCTAATTATGAGACATCTGACCATCCTAATATGGCATCTGTAAAAAAATAAATTTTCATCCTAATTTTGGATATTGGCTGAGTCATTTTGTTAATTGTTATGTCCAATTGTACTGATGTTGTTTTTTTGTGAAATGTGATGCTGAAGTCATACTTCTTGTTATAAATAAAGTTTCCATTCAGTTTATGTTATTATTTCATTGTGATATCAAACAAAATGGTACTGTATGGCGTTGTTGGTACTGTATGATATCATATCTGGTGCTGCCACGGTCTCAGGGGTGCCAGATATCACAGCTTATGCTGGTGTTTAAATTTAAATTTATTCGCATCTGAGTGGAAAAATAAATACATTAATTAAATAGGAAGGCAAGTTATTGCACTAACTGTAGGTAATTGACAGAGAATACTGGTACTAAGAAAGAAAAAGCAAGAGTAAAACAACTACTTGATTCAAATTAAACTTCCCCTGGGGACAAATTAAGTTCTATCTATCTATCTATCTATCTATCTATCTATCTATCTATCTATCT
>JANRMT010062792.1:11746405-11782380 GCA_026402145.1 Polypterus bichir lapradei
TCTATCTATCTATCTATCTATCTATCTATCTATCTATCTATCTATCTATCTATCTATCTATCTATCTATCTATCTTCTTTTCACAATGATTGAGAGACTTGTACTTTCTACTTATCTTTCCATTTCAGAGGTGGTAGACCTTCCTCTTTGCTGATCAAAGGAAGTGCAAACTCCATCTTAAATGATCTGTGATAGGTTAGTCTGAATAATCTCTAGTTTGAAACATATGCTGCTGATCCTTATGGACTCAGATCAAATTCCAAGACCAGTTACAATATATACCATCTATTGACTTAAATATATTCATTACAAAATGCTATTTAAAACACAGTAACTCCTAAACAAAGATCAAAAAACAAATATCTCTTTGTTTATTTCCCTAAGCCATGAACTTTATTATTGACTATTATTATTGACTTTAGTGAATTGTTTGCATGGACCTATCCTATGAGCATCAGACACAAGATAGGAATGAAAACTGAAGATCTCAACAGTTCATCCTAGGGCATACTCATGTGTACACCCACACTCCTTCATGCCAGTCCAATTTACAGTTGACAATCAGCCCACTGTAACCTGTGATGCCGAAGAAAACCAGAGTCCACAGAGAAAAACCCACCCATGAAAAGGGACACCACAAAATGACCAGGGCATGATTCATTCTCCCCAGAAATTGAGAGTGTTGAGCACTAGAAAGTCTGAAATAACTGTGTACGCCATGCATCATTTTTCCAAAGTTTAATTTTAACCATGATTGGCAAGCAGTATCTGGACCCCTTGCAAAATGTATGTGTATGAATTAAGCTCCTTCAGTTCTAGCACTGAAATCCAGATTTGATGACTGACTTCTCATCTTTTTCATTGAAAACACATATGTTCAGACTGACACCCTTTAGATTTGCTTAATATTGATCTTGAATGTTTTAGAAAAACACAAGTGAAGAATTATTATGAAACCTCCTATATGAACTTATGATCAGTGGATTGATTGACTGACCATATGTGGATGTTTATTTACTACTTCCTGTAACAAAATGTTTTACCATGTGTGCATGTTTTTTATCTTTTAATTTTGTTTACAGCATGTGCAGTCCTGCTGTTTTCTGTGTTTTGACACACCCAATGGCTTGTAATCTCAGCACTGCTGTCAGCACTTCAATCCAGAATTATAAAGGAATTGTTGAATGAGAAACAGATTATCCTGTGTTCCTGTTCAGAGTGTTCAGATCTGGAATGTAGAACTATTAAAACTCGCAGGTGCATCTCTGTTTCCCCATGACTGATGAGAAACAGAAGGAGTCAGCATGCTCCCATGGTACTGGATTCTCAGCCAAACAAAGGCATCATATGAAGTGTGAAATATGACATTTCAGCATTTTGAGATGGCAACCTCCCTGGTTGCAGGGCGACTGCCAAGACATGCCTTACATCACGCTGTGTAACAGCCTGTAAAGTTCACACCAAAAAGTACACATCATTGTCGGTTTTTTTATATCCAAATAGTGAACCAGAGCACTGGGTCATAGGATTCTTTCATAAACTCAGATGTAAATATTGTCAATCTAGTATTTTTTTTCGGTTACAAAAGCATCAATGCAAAACTCTTTGCCTATACTGGAAGTAAAGACTAACATTTCCATTGAAATGTGTCTGAAAACTGACAAGTCACAAGAAAGCATTTTCTACTTTGTAAAGTGACTAAGGATAAATAAATCTACACATTTAATTTTTAGGCCAAGGTGAAATAGTGACTCTAAACAGTTCCTATATGAGAAAGTACCACTGTGCTGGCCTTCTGATCCATCCAAGTTGCTTCCTGCCCTGTGTCCAATGATTTGAGAATTGTCTTTTGCTCTCATTAGTACTCAATTGAAAAGGTGAATCCAAAAACTGATGGATGAAGTTCATTATTAGGACTGAAAAATATGAGTCTCGCAACTAACTGTAACTAACAGAAGAAGGCAAATGTGTGTTAGAAACACAACATTTGTAATAGACCACTTAGTTTGAACATGTCATTTGGGTTTTCTGGAATATGAAAACATCCAAACAAACTTCCGTTACAGTGGATTCAGAAATTATTCAGACTTTTTTCACATTTTGCTATGTTCCCGCCTTGTACTAAAATCATTTAAATTCATTTCTCCCTACATCAAACAACTCTCAATATCCAAGAATGACAACACAAAAACAGGATTTTAGAAGTTTTTGTACATTTAATAAAAACAAAAAACTGAAATATCACATTGATTAAAGAATTTGGCTGCAATTTTGGCTTGAGGTTTTCTTGAGTTTAATGTGACAAGCTTTGCACACTTTTCTGCCATTCTACTTTTCAGATCCTCTTAAGTTCTGTCCTGTTGAATAGAGAACATTGGTGGAGAGCTATTTTCAGGTCTCTCCAGAGATGTTTGATTGGGTTCACATCTAGGCTGTGGTTGAGCCACTCAAGAACATTCACAGTGTTGTCCCTAAGCCAATTCGCTTTGTACTTAGTGTCATTGTCCTGTTGGAAGGTGAACATTTGGCCCAGTCTAAGGTCCAGAGCACTCTGGAGCATGTTTCCATTAAGGATATCTCTATTCTTTGCTCCACTGAACTTTCCTTCAACCCTGTCTAATCTGTCATTCCCTGATGTTGAAAAACAACTCCACGGTTTGCTGCTGCCACAATCATACTTCAAAGGAATATCATTGCACAGGTGATGACTGGAGTCTTGTTTCCTCCAGACAAGACAAGAATCTTGCTTCTTGTAGTCTGAGAGCCCTTCAGGCGTCTTTTTTCTAACTCTAAGTGGGCTTTCGCGTGTCTTTTCCTGAGGAGAGGTTTCTGTCTGTCCTCTCTTTTTAAATCCCAGATTGGTGGAGTATTGCAGTGATGGTTGTCTTTCTGGACGTTTCTCCCATCTCAACACAGTTTCCCTGGAGCTCAGCCAGAATGACCATCACCTCTCTTATCAAGGCCCTCTGCTCTAGAAAGAGTTTTGATGCTTCTAATCTTCTTTCGTTTAGGAATTATGGAGGCCACTGTGCTTTTGGCAACCATCAAGGTTTATAATGCACTGGTAAAGCCTCAGTACTATGTGCAGTTTTGGTCTCCAGGCTACAAAAAGGACATAGCAGCACTAGAAAAGATCCAGACAAAAGTGACTAGGTTCATTTGAAGGCTACAGTTGGTGAATTATGACGAAAGATTTGAAGAGCTGAGCCTTTTAAGCAAAAGAAGCTTAGGAGATGACATGATTCAAGTGTTTAAAATTATGAAGGGAAATAATACAGTGGATGGAGACTGTTATTATAAAATGAGTTCATCAAGAACATGAGGACACAGTTAGAAACTTGTTAAGGGTAAATGTCACACAAACATTAGGAAGTTTTACTTTACACAGAGAACCATAGATACCTGGAATAAGCTACCAAGTGGTGTGGTGAACAGAAAGACTTAAGTGGATAGGATTGATGAGCTTTGTTGGGCTGAATGGCCTGTTCTTATCTAGATTGTTCTAATGTTCAATGCTACAGGAATTTTTATAGAATTTCCCAGATCTGTGTCTCAATACAATCCTGTCTCTAAGCTCTACAGGCAATTCGTTCAACCTCGTGGCTTGGGTTTTCCTCTGATACATATTGTCATCTATGGGACTTTATATAGACAAGTATGTGCTGTTCTTAACTATGACCAGTCAATCAAAATTAACCACAGGTGGGGCCCAAACAAGGTATAGAAACATCTTAATGAAAATTACTATCATAGGATGCACCTGAGCCAGATTTCAAGTGCCTTGTCAAGGGTCTAAAGTTTTATAGTTTTAATAAATTTGCAAAAATTTCCAAAACCCTGTTTTCGGTTTGTCATTCTGGGGTATTGAATGTTGCTTGATGAGGAAAAAAATGAGTTTAAAAGATTTTAGTACATGGCTGCAACTTGGGAAAATGTGAAAAAGGGAAAAGACCTGAATACTTACTGATTTCACTGTATCAAAATAGAACCCTATTATTATTGAGGAGACCATTTTGCCTACTTCAAAGTTCAATGGGACATAATAGTTACAGCAAAACTGAGTGGTTGAAGTTTCAATCAGGATTTTCATTTAAGATTCATTTAGGATTCACACAGCATTTTAGAAAAAATGAAAGAGAGAGAGAGACCATCTTAAATACAATAAATCATGAAATCAAAGAATTCAAATACAATTAAATAATTAATTAGAATATCTTATAAGGCTCAACTTTTCAATAACTGTAAAATATTGATTGTCACTGTGCCTGTATTCGGTTAAGGGGTGTAAGTTAATGGACGCTTGGTGGCACTATGCCCACCTTTCTCCCAACAGACAGATACAGACACTGTTTAAAAGCACCCAGAAGTATTTTAATTTCTTCTATAAAGTGCACAAAGCACCTACTCCACCACAATACACAATAATCAATAATCACAATACAATAATCCTCCTCTCCTCCCAGCAGCTCTGTCACACTCCCTCCCAAATCCAGCTCAGTCTGCTGGGTTTCCCACAGTCAATTTTATAGTCCTTGAACCGGAAGTGCTTCTGTCCTTCAGTCCATGTGCTTCCATAGCACTTCCGGGTCAGATGAAAACTCTTCTTTTTCTTCAGCCCGGAAGTACTTCAGTTCTTCCGGCCCCGTGACTTGAATGTACCTCCGGGCTATAATAGAAACAGAAGTCTCCGTGTCTCCCTGCAGGATCCCCTGGCAGCACCCACGGTACTCAGCAGGGCTGTGAAGCCAAACTCCGTTTTCCATGATGCCCTGCGGGAATCCGGGGCATATCTAGGCTGCAGGGAGGATGCCATCTAGTGTCCTGCATATGTGGACCGGGATGAACTGCCGGCCATCCATCACAGGGGTTTATTTCTTTTTTGTATTTTGAATCGGTCAGACAGTATTCTCATTTGTTGTGAGTTTTAATTTTAGTGATCCAAAATCTTCAGTGTGATCCTGCACACAATTTGTTTTTTGCTAGCAGGTTTTTATTTTCTTGAGGGTGAACTTGAACTCTGTTATGTTGAGTTTCACGACCAATGCATGGAAGGTTTTCTTCTCCCCGTTTCTATAAGCAGCCCCAGGACATGTTCATCTGATTTCTTTTTCCATGTAGAGTAAGGCCAGAAGATATACATGCCGCCAGAGTTGAGTTCATTCATTAAAGAAGAAGATAATATTTAGCACTTCAGTCATTCCTAATAAGTCAAAAAACATTTTTTATTTGTTTATGAATGAAAGCTTATGGACCTGAAAAAATATAGTTTGTTATATATATTTTAAAAGGAATTTCATTCTGTTTGGCCTCTTTAGAAAACCATCTCAGTTTGTATATGTATTTTTATATGTATTCTGAAAAAATGTTCTTTATGTAGATTTTTGTGTTTCTACACCACAGGGACAAAAACAAAAGGTGAAGAACTCAACGTTCGGGTCGCCACCATATATGATCCAAGGCTAGAGGCAAATTAGTAGGGTGTAACTGCAGCATTTCTCAGGTTTAACTCAAAATTTTCAGTTGTTACTTATATGGACCAACATGGCATATGATATATAGGGTTAGCAGATAAATTGGCACCCCACAGTGCTTTGACCCAGCCTCAATTCCCAAATGTGTTTATATAACCTACTTTTTCAGAACCTGGTTTACTCCTACAACCCAAAGTCATGCCATAGAGTGGCACGGGGATGGTTAATTAGTCTGGTGTATGTTAATGTGCCCCATAATGGACCAGGGTCCAATCCACTGTATGTCTGTTTCTTCTACTGCTTCACACTAAGGTGGTTTTCATTGACTTTTTCCTGGAAATAATTGATTCTGAAAATGGAGCTTAGTTGAAGTACCAGTTACTATATACCCACCATATGAACTCCTAGAAAGCCAGCTATGGTCTGAATGTCACTGTGACCTAAAATGTTTGTGGCTCTTCACAGGTTTCAGACAATTGATCCATCAACTCAGTAGTGTTTCAGGATTTCAACTGGCAAAATCAGCTTAGACCTTTCAAAGGTACACTCCTTAGTTTTTCAGATATTCGTTTCTGGCTGAAATAAAGGGTTGGATGTTCATTGTTATGTTTTACTGACAGTAAACTGCCTTAAACCCATTGTTAGAAAAGTTTGTAAAATGAAAAGAGATCTGGCACATTTTATTTGAAAAGATACACTTTTCTTGCAATTTTGTGTAGATTTCTATAGTGGTTGGTATTTGGGCATCAGAGGTGATGTCAGGGGTGACAAATGGCATGACATCAAAGGGTAAGGTGTATAAATCAGCCCTTCAGGCTTCCTAATTTTCTGAGTTTGTGGATTGTGGCCTGAAAGGACCACTCCAGCTGCCCAAACCCAACACGGACAGACACAGGAACAAGTCCAGCACAATATATGGCTTTAATTTGGGAAACTCTTGTCTGTAAGAGTTTCCCACAGCATAAACTCAAGTACAAATAAGCACACAACAGTTAATTTTTCTTCTTATTTTTCTCTTTCTCTCTCTTCCTCTATACCTCCACTACTCCCAACAAGCTTCATCCTCTTCCTCCCAACTCTGGCTCTCAGAGCTCCTTTCCTGCAGTACCCGGGAGTACTACTGGTGCCCCTTTACTATGGTCCAGAGGCACTTCACAGTGAGATGGGAGCCTGATGAAGTAGGGCTCAGGAGTCCCTGCAGTACCCCCTGATGGTGCCCATGGGACCCAACAAAACTGAATAATGAAGCCCTGTGGGAATCCATGGTGCTGCAGCATCCCAGTGTGGCTGCCATCTAGTGTCCCAGGGGAGATTAATCAATGCTGTCTAGCCAGGTCCTTCCACTAAAAAGGCATCCTGGCCAGGTAAGGGCGCCGGCCGTCCACTACAGGATGGTCAAAAGAAATTCAAAGCACCCGTGTATTTAAAGTTCTTCAAGATAATTATTTTGTTTCTAGTTATCGACTTTGAGTTAGGATCACATTTTGCCTTTGACAGCAGATTTTATTGACTTTCTGGATTTGATCTTTTACTTTTGTTTTCGACTCCTTCTGTCTACCTGTCCCTGTCTCTCATGTCCTCATGGCATGCCTTTTAACACTGGTGTAACACATGAAAGGTGTTAAAAAAAATAGTTTTAAAAAACACTAATTTGTAAATTCATTTTGTTAGAAGTTATTTTGCACTGCTGCATTGCCTCCTCAGTGATATTTGAAAATTCAAGATTTCTGTCTCCAATAATATAACTAAGGTAACATAACGTAAAATAGCATAACATATACTGTACATGGTTCATTTCTGAGGGTGCATGAGAATTTTCCCAGGATTATTGAGATGTGGCTGGCTAGCATGATGTCCAAATGGAAAGACACTGTACTGCCAACAGAGATAGTGAATAGAAAAACATTAATTTGGCATCAGCCACTGGGGAACTAGTAGTTGGGTTTACTGTTAAATTTAGTTTCAGGTGACCTAGTGCTTTAACTATTTTGAATGACTCTTGGATTTTGCTTTTTATCTACTTTTTTAATACCTTTTAAAGTGTTATGCCTGGCTTTTTGTGTGCTGACCTTCTGCTTTGTTTCTGGTTTCTATTTTGGGGTATAGACTGTAATAGTAATATTTTGATTACTGTTTTGTAATCAAAAAAGTATCTGTTGGCATGACCCAGTCCCTTTCTTCTTCTATAGAGTATATTTAGCTCATTCCATAAATTCATTTGTACAAAGTAATATATAAAGTAAGTCTCAACTTCATTAATTTTTCTGAAGTACCAAAATATTATTTGAGCTCTAGCATGATAAAAACAGACTTTGGGCATTCTGCCTTCAGTACAAATCTAACTGTTCCATATGGAAGACATTCAACTATTTCTTCTGCTCTTGAAATTATTTAAAATTGGTATCATACTTCTACATTACTAGGTGTTAAACTCACGTGAGTGGTCATGGCAAAATGGTATTTTAAATTGCTTCCATAACTTCTTCTGTCTCATGGTTTACTCAGGGTTAATTCAGTATTTATTTTGATGGAGTATGCACTTAAAAGTTTTATTATGAATCAATAATTCCATCCATCCATCCATTATCCAACCCGCTATATCCTAACTACAGGGTCACAGGGGTCTGCTGGAGCCAATCCCAGCCAACACAGGGCTGAAGGCAGGAAACAAACCCTGGGCAGGGTGCCAGCCCACCACATAATCAATAATTCATTTTATTTTATATATTGTGATAGATAATGTTTTTACCTATAAAAACTACTCCATTGTGTTTTGATTAGCTCTAATACAAAACTTCCTTGATAAGTAAACTAATGGTTTTCTCACAAAAAATGCAGATGGGTCACACAGTAAGCAAAGGAAACTATACTGATCTGTGATATTCTGCTTTGAAGACTCGTTTTTATCTACAAAACTTTTATTATGAGCAAAGGGAAAAGGCCACTAAGATTGTGACCACGCTGTTTCATAAGAAGGTAGTTTGGAATTTTCAAAAATCAATACTGGAGATGGAATTAAAGTTACTGAACATAATAAAATAAGAGATACATTTAGCAGATTGTATACAATGTTATACACACACAGAAGCACAAGACGTTCTTGATAAAATGGAAATGACCATGTGTAGAAAAACTGTGGAGGTTTTATGAGATTCAACAGGCTCCCACTGTGATGTAATCCAATTCCAATTTATGCACAGATTATTTTTTAGTGTAAACCCTCAAAAATACATAGTATCTGATTTTTTTTAAGATAGGATACAGGACACTTCAATATGTGGTACTGAATTTCAATATAATTCTCTCTGCCTGTGTTCTACCTTTGTTGAACCTTTCAGATCAGATCTTCACTCAATCATGTGGCTTGATTTTGTGACTTTTGTGTATCATGTAACAGGTTAAAAATAACATGACAGAAGAAGTAAACAGTCAGTGCTGCAGCATAGAAACACATTTCTGTGCAACTATATTTTGCAAACAAGGTCTGCTCCAAAAATATAGAAATTACTTGATATTTCTCAAGCCACAATGGGTTGTGTTCTGTCGCCGAAGGGTGGCGACTTGCTATTGTTTATTAGTAGTAAGTCGTTGAGGGTCGCAAGTGGGTTGTGCAGGGCTGCCACCCTGACAGTCATGCTTGATTCCACCTCTGTTCTCTTATTTGTACTTAAATTATCATTGGGGACATCCCCTGCTAAATCACCAAGGGGACACGATCCTGCTCTGACGATTGCGCTCGAATAACCAAGGAGGGCAGTTGGGTTATTAAAAGACACTCACATGGGAAAAAGTGGGTCACAACACCAAAAGGTTTGAGAAACATAAGTGTAATGTAATAGACATCGGACTGGATTTCTTTACCAATTCCACTTCATGCATCGAGACCAGGCATTGTAAACATGGCCTATCACATCTTTACAGAGCTGCAAAACAACAGGCCCAGATAGATATCCAGCATTGTGGTTGATTTCTAATGGTTGAGATTTATTGTTAAGCCTGTAGAAACTTGCCTGCTACATATAATGATATACCTGTGCTATTATCTGTTACTATGGGGTTTATGTGTTTCTTCCATCACATTTCCTTTAATTTAATCTGCAATGCCTCTGGCTCTGTTTCTAAGGATCTGGGCTGGTATCTGGAAGGCTGCCAGATCAAATCTCATTACTGCCAGAAGGGTTCCTCTTCCATTGGGCCTTTGAGCAAGGTCCTTAACCTGAAAATTGCCCCAGAGGTGCTGTACACTGGCTGACCCTGTGTTCTGACATCTAAAGGTCATTTGAAAAGACAATTTTTCCTTGGGGATTAACAAAGTATATCAAAATCAAACTCAGCACACCGTGTCTTATTGTCATTTGTCAGCGTTATTGCCTTTGGTACATTCAACCCATTCTTTTTCATTAGTGCAATTTGAGAATTGAATATATTTGATGGCAATTCTTCATAAGAAGTCACGTACTGTAAGTCAACTTCCTTTTTCATCCTTTCAGTTTGTGTCTAGGTGTGTTCTTAGCAATCACACAGAATCTTTCAGGTATTTACCTTTGACTTATACTGTGTTTTCTCTCAATTTATTTTTTAAAATCATGCTAACCACTGATAAATTCAGTTGTCCCCCACAAATTTAACTTCCTTCCTTCACAATTACTGGTCTTCTTCTCTGTACTGTGCCTTAGCCACCTCCTGTATCCATGATGTTTAAACTTTCCAGCAGCTGGCTGTCATTGTGTATCTTTATCCTAAACTTGTAATTCACTTATCATGTCAGTTAAAAAAACTTGACACTATTATCGGACCAGTATGTTTAAAATTAGGTCATGAGATTCGGCATTAGTCAGATAGAAGTGTATTTTAATTGAAGCAAGTGATTATATTGAACAGATCCACCAAAGCTGTTTTTTTCATCACTGATTAAGTTATTAAAGTCATTCTAGAGTGATGTGGTACAGATATGGGCATTGGGGTGTGATGGTTTGTGATGGAGTGATGGGTTGGGGTAGGAAGTATACCTCCCAGTCATCAATAGAGAGAGAGTGAGGATGGGGAATTCACAATTGCAATAGTTTTAGTTGCCAGCTGAAGCCCTGATGGGAAAAGTTTTTCCATGCGGCAAGCCGGATTTCTTAAAGGATGGCAAATATTATTGAACTCTTGAGAAATGTTCAATGTATGATATAAAACTGAAGACAGTTATGAGTATTGCCAAAGGAAAACCTTCCAAAAACACTAAGCCACCAACAATATAATACTGTAAATTGTGCATGTTTATCAGGCAGTTATTTAGCAAATACCTTATAAGTAGATCATGGGTTCACATCCCAGGACCTCCCTGAACTGGATTGCGGTTTGAGTAGTGAGAAAGGCGCTAAACAAAAATAAATAATAATTATTACTATTAGAATTGTTATGCAGATGTATCAATTTTAACCTATTCAGATTTATCAAATTAACAAAACATAGAACAAGTAAAGAACAATATTACAAGCACGAAAATCAAAAGAATCAAAAAATAGTGATGATTGAGCAAGTTAACAGGGAAACAAATGAAAAAATAAAAAACTATAAACAAAACTAACTCAAAGGAACTTATGGTGAAGAACAAACAACAAATAAACAACAAAATGGAAATCCGAAAAGTGAAGTCCCTAAAGCGGAACGAATATGCCACGAATATGTAAATGAGAATAATTGATCGAAAATCATAAGAAGATACTTACCAAACTATATAACATTTCATTATAACCTAGACTTTTGTTTAATTGTTCAGATGCTTTTCTCATTCATTTTAGGAGATCAGATACTCAGAAAAGTATGCCTTATTCTATTTAAAATGAGAAAAAAATACAATTCCTCCTTCGCTGAACTATCCAAAATTTATTTAGAATTTTGAAAGAACATATTCATGTTCTCCTCAAGTTAGCATGCAGGTCCAGTGTTAACCTTTTAGAAAATTTTTTTTTTGAAAAAAAAAACACATAATGGGTTATTCAATTTCATAGTTCCCCAGAAAATCTGGAGATACTACAGAATTTGAATAAAAAATATGGCACTTCCTATTGTGTAATCAATAATTTTATGTCAAATTTGTTGTAAACATTTTTTATGAAGCTGGACCCAGGATTTTATCTCTAGTCATGTTCTGTTTTCTGGTTTTTGAACCACTGTTGGTCCCTTTTGTGTCCATGAATCTCTTTTTCTTTTACAAAGCCTGCCAAGCTGATTATACTAAGGTAAAAAATTTAGAGTTCTTTTTATCCTCTTCAGCATAAGGTGGGACTTCATTATGCTGTAAGTGAAAGTAAGGAAGTAATTAAAATACAGAGAGTTCCATTTTATACCAAGTATTAGTGCAGTTGATGCATACTATCACATCTTACTTTAGAGTTTTAACATTAACAAGTTAATTGTCTTGGTCAGGACCTTACTGTGAAATTTGAACCTGCAGCATTCATTCTTCTGCAGATTATCGTAACAGACCTATTATAAATCATTATAAATCATTCCTTTATGGGATGTAGTGTCCCTTATTTTATTTTCATCACCTTGTCACTCTTTTGAAAGTTGTTACGTGATTAGAGTCAGCTGAGGAACTTAAATTGGCCAGTCTTTGTGGTGTTCACAGTAGCAACTGTAATGACATGACCACTGCACAGGCTTTTCTCTGAATATCCTCAATTCTTTTCATTTCCTCCACCTGTTGGATTAGGCAGACTTGACAGGGGGTTTGAATTGAGCATTTTTTTTATCCAGAAAGATAAAAGAAAGAAACATTGAAAGAGCAAAACTGCTAAATTTCACTTACCACTGCTGTATATAACACCATAATACAGTGTGAAAGCTGATATTCTGGGTCTTTTTAAAAGAAAAATAGGGTCTTGCCAAAAAAGGTAGACAACATACTAATCATGGTTTTCATCTGTATTAGAGGATATGTTTTTGTTCCCTGTGGTTTTTGTGGTAGCTGCAACACTATCAATAGACTTCAATATGTACTTAACCATAGTGCTTGAGTAGACTGGCCTCATCTTCGTGATGTTCTTAAGTGTTTTATATAAAAAAAGATAAATTTGAGGAAAATGTAAACAGGGCTTGAGGGTAGTAGCATTCCAGCCAGACTGAAAAACCACATTGTGATGGATGTGCAATAAAAGGAGTAACATCAGCATAAGAAGACTTCATAATAGCAATCTCTTGATCTGTACCTAGCAGGAAACTTGGCATCAGGGAGTCAAGAACTTAAAGAAAATACTATTTAGTATTGAGAAAATCTACAGCATCTTCATATTTTGTCATGGTTTGCTACTTCATGTCTACACTATCTTTGTTTAAAGTATGTATTTAAGAGGTATCTGGACCAATAAAGCCCCTACTGACTGAGAGAAAGAAGCAGATATGTTATTCTTTTTGTTGTACTGTTCTTGGAGCACATGTTGAGGAAAGGTGTTGCTTACAGGTAATCTGTTTATTGCAACATAACCCATCCATCCATCCATTTTCCAACCCGTTGAATCCAAACACAGGGTCACGGGGGTCTGCTGGAGCCAATCCCAGCCAACACAGGGCACAAGGCAGGAATGCAACATAACCTTTTCATGATTTTCTTCTCCACATCCCTTTCATCCACTGGCTTTCTGCTTAAAAGGGAGTTAGTTCAGACACAACTAACTCTCATCTTTTAGTGGTTTAAAAGTGAATCCAAATCTTGGAGCAGAGTGGAAGAGGTGATGTTGCCAATACACACGTGCTGAGATCTTCTCGTAAGGAAGACCAAAATCCAATTGTGGAAGGCAGCACTAAGTCATAAAATTAGAGGTTTGATGGTCAGCTTCACTGGTACAACAGAGATAAATGCTAACCTGTAGTTTATAAAGATGATTCTGACACAGCATTTTATGTTATGGTATGGAGTGCAAACCCTATGATATTCTCTTTGGACTGATTGTGATGATATGTAGCCTGGAGGAGATCATGACTATTTGGAATATTCTTTTAAATGTGTCCAAGCACCAGTCTCTCAAAGCTGTTTATCATGATTGGAGTGAGTGCCTCCATTCTGTAATTATTTAGACAATCTGCTTTTGCTTTCTTTGGGTACAAAGATGGTAGATGTTCTTTTGAAGTAGGAAGGAGAAACAGATTCTTTCAGTGAAATATTAAAGATATCCCCAAAGAAATCTGCCAATTGGTCTCTACAGGGTTTATCACACAACCCTGAAATCCCATCCAAACCAGAGGCCTTATGGACATTAACTCATTTGAAAGTCCTCCTTATGTCATGCACAGAAACAAAGAAAGAAAAATCATGTGGTGCTGCAGGCCATGGAATAGTGGGCCGCTTGTTATCACAATCAAAGCAGGTAAAGAGACCATTCCTGGTATGAAATTGTTTAGATCCATTTCTGCTTCTTTAAAATCTGATATTTCTTAAACCCAGGTATTTTTCAGGTATAGCTTGTTAGGCAAGGCATTGGACTTTAAATAGCTACAGAATGTGGCTTTACCTGCCTGTGCTCCAGTTGTAAAAATACATCAAAAAATGATACTTGTCTCATCATGAGAAATCCCTACAGAAAGGTGCTCTCTCTATATATCTCTATGTATATAAAATCCAATCTCTGTGTGTCTCTCTCTGTATGTCTTTCCACTTTTCACAAGAGAACTACTTAATGGATTTAGATTGGGTTTTTTTCTATAATTTGCTTTAACATTCTCTCATCGCGCTAAGAATCATAGTTCACTTGCAGGAGCGATATATTTGCGATAATCCAAAACAGAGGCTGCAGGCCAAGAGGAGGGTGAAGTGTGACGTCAGGAGTAGGGAGTCGGGCTGGGTCCTCATCACTGTCCTGTTTCACTACTATGCGGGGGACGGCTAGTATATATATATACAGTTAGGTCCATAAATATTTGGACAGAGACAACTTTTTTCTAATTTTGGTTCTGTACATTACCATAATGAATTTTAAATCAAACAACTCAGATGCAGTTGAAGTGCAGACTTTCAGCTTTAATTCAGTATATTTTTTTTAACACAATCCCTTTGTTTCAGGGGCTCAAAAGTAATTGGACAAATTAAATAACTGGAAATAAAATGTTCCTTTCTAATACTTGGTTGAAAACCGTTTGCTGGCAATGCCAGCCTGAAGTCTTGAACTCATGGATATCACCAGATGCTGGGTTTCCTCCTTTTTAATGCTCTGCCAGGCCTTTACTGCAGCGGCTTTCATTTGCTGTTTGTTTGTGGGCCTTTCTATCCGAAGTTTAGTCTTCAACAAGTGAAATGCATGCTCGATTAGGTTAAGATCAGGTGACTGACTTGGCCATTCAAGAATTTTCCACTTCTTTGCTTTAATAAACTCCTGGGTTGCTTTGGCTGTATGTTTTGGGTCATTGTCCATCTGTATCATGAAACGCTGCCATGCACGCCCAAGCCATCACACTGCCTCCACCGTGTTTTACAGATGATGTGCTATGCTTTGGATAATGAGCTGTTCCACGCCTTCTCCATACTTTTTTCTTGCCATCATTCTGGTAGAGGTTGATCTTGGTTTTATCTGTCCAAAGAATGTTTTTCCAGAACTGCACTGGCTTTTTTAGATGTTCTTTAGCAAAGTCCAATCTAGCCTTTCTATTCTTGAGGCTTATGAGTGGCTTGCACCTTGCAGTGCACCCTCTGTATTTACTTTCATGCAGTCTTCTCTTTATGGTAGACTTGGATATCAATACACTTACCCCCTGGAGAGTTTTGTTCACTTGGTTGGCTGTTGTGAAGGGGTTTCTCTTCACCATGGAAATGATTCTGCGATCATTCACCACTGTTGTGTTCCGTGGACGTCCAGGTCTTTTTGCGTTGCTGAGTTCACCAGTGCTTGCTTTCTTTCTCAGGATGTACCAAACTGTAAATTTAGCCACTCTTAATATTGTAGAAATTTCTCGGATGGTTTTTTTCTGTTTTCGCAGCTTAAGGATGGCTTCTTTCACCTGCATGGAGAGCTCCTTTGACCGCATGTTGTCTGTTCACAGCAAACTCTTCCACATGCAAGCACCACACCTCAAATCAACTCCAGGCCTTTTATCTGCTTAATTGATAATGACAGAACGACGGACTTGCCCACACCTGCCCATGAAATAGCCTTTGAATCAATTGTCCAATTACTTTTGAGCCCCTGAAATGAACGGATTGTGTTAAAAAATGCTTTAGTTGCCTCACATTTTTATGCAATTGTTTTGTTCAACCCACTGAATTAAAGCTGAAAGTCTGCACTTCAACTGCATCTGAGTTGTTTCATTTAAAATTCATTATGGTAATGTACAGAACCGAAATTAGAAAAAAAAGTTGTCTCTGTCCAAATATTTATGAACCTAACTGTAGGTGATACAATTCTGGTTCCCACAATAAGTACAGACTCTAGCTGAGTAAACTTAACTCAAAGTTTTAGAGACAAAACACTGGGATTGTGAGCTCAGTGATAGGCTGATATCCCCAAACTAGGGTTAATATCTGCCTTGCAGAATGTTAGCTTACATTAGGATTCGAGTAAGACAGTTAACAGAGATTGGGGTAGTCTCCTGGAATCACAACAAGCAGATGTGAATTAATTGATCAATTCTGTGTACTTAGTCTTTTTTGTAGTGCATCATTGTTCATTAATGGTGTTGCATGAAGAACATCTCCCATAGGAATGCATAATTAAAAAAGAGATCTACTTAATATCTTTTTAGTAATTCATAGACAACAATGAGGTCAGTACAATGGAGACATTTTTTTTCTGAGAAAAAATACCCTGGTGTCTTAAATGTCTTTCTCTTGAGTTTCAGCAGAGATCTCAGCAAACTCACATAATGAAATCAGATTTTCCAAGTAGTGTCTTGACACTTTTTTTTTTTTTTTTTTGCATTTTTGAAAGTATGTGCATTCTGTGCTCCGTAATATATGGTGAAATGTATGGACAGTTGTTTGTGGTAATAAAAACTGTAGTCCTTGCTTCTGACTAATACTACTAGTTGCTCTAATTTATAGTGTTGTGCTCCAATTAGGTCATACTCAGGCTGGAAGAAAAGACAGGCAGTATAACGTAGTGGTTAAAACTTTGGACTTCAAACTCTGAGGTTGTGGGTTCAAATCCCACTGTTGACAATGCGTGACCACAAACAAGTCACTTCATCTGCCTCAGCTCCAAATTAAAAAATAACCGATTATATCTCAAATGTTGTAAGTCACTTTGAATAAAGGCAACAGTCAATAAGCAAAAAAATATGAAGTCTTGAAAGAGATGAAAACAAGGTTAGAAAGACATCTCACAAAATATAACATGCTTTTCAAACCAAATTCTTTGTCTCCTATTACTTTAATTGTATCTCATGCCTCCTTTTTATCTAAAAGTATTTCTCCTAAGAATTTTTCCTTGATTCTTAAATGAAACATACATGAGAATCTCTTTTAAGTCTCATGAGCCATCTATGATCAACCTACTGTATGAGCAGTAGAATTTTTTTATGGACTGGCCTTTTAAGATGTTTAAACTTTGAAAATTGATACATGTATACAGAAAAAAGTTCCTGAAAGGGAAATTATTTCACCAGTATAGATATAATTAAAGACCTTAAAGATTGTTCTTTTGACTGAAAAAAAGTGAGCTGTTTTGTTATTTGGGGGATTTTTTCTCACACTGCTTGGATGTGACACCTGGTAATTTTTGGTTGCTTTGTTTTCTGAATAATTTTATGACCTTCCTGTTAAAGTGTAAATACTGTGTATGTTTTCTGCCTGGTAAAGAAAACTTCCTTAAATATATTCTTATTACTGAAACACTCCCATTCTCAAGTGGCTTTGCCATCATCAATTTTGTAACAAATGAAACAGGCACCTGTTTCAATGCAGTCATGCCTATTATCTCGCAAACACAAATGACATTCAGATATTGTATTTTAACCATGGAGGTTGAATTTTGCCACTGTCATTTTTTTAATTCTTACTGCTTCCTAGGCTTGAAAATCTTTTTAATACTTTTTAATACTTTTTTAATACTCATAAAAGGTATTATCCACTTCTGTACTGTAAAATTTTTATTAACTGCTTTAAAAATGGAATTATCATCAGATCAAGTTAAGGACACAAATCTATAAGGCAAACATTGACTACAATGGCATTACTATAAATGAGAGACAAAAGCTTTACAGATGCAGTGTGTTCTATGTTGTTTTTTTTATGTCCTCATTTTTGTGTTATCTTCCTATAGACAAGCAAGGTTATGGTCCGAGCATGAGAAGGTCAAACAATAGAGGAATTGTCGACGAATGCTGCTTTCAGAGTTGTGACCTGCGGAGACTGGAGATGTACTGTGCACCTATCAAACCTAAGTCGGCACGCTCTGTACGTGCTCAGCGCCATACGGATATGCCAAAAGCACAAAAGGTAGGACTGGCTTCTCTGCTTCTGCTGTTTGTATAAGTATAATGTTTAACTAGGAAGAGACAATAAGAAAGTTCATGCTATCAGTCATAAACACCTTCCTGCTGAATGGCTTGTTTGGAGGCAGAACTTCAGTAATTGCAAATTATTGATATGGTTTTAGTGTTTGATAAAGTATATTTTTTTAAAGTATTATGCCCTTCCTCTGTAAATTTATGAATCACAATATTTCTTGGACTTCCTTATCTGTTGCTGTGTGTTAGTTAATCAAATGACACTCAACAGGAATTACACTGATCATTACTTCTATTTGTCATACACCCTGGACCGCACACCACCTGCCTTTGGAAACTTCTGGACATTAATGCATTTTATTAGTACAAATGTTTATGATGTGCCATCTGTTGGAATGACAAGTGCAATGCATTTTATTACTGCATGCATTAATTAATACATTCCAATAGATAGTACTCTGCCAACATTAACACTGAGGTCTATGTTAAATACTTAGATTTTAACCTGTCTTAGATGGGTAGCACAGATAGTATGACAATAAAATTGAACTGGAACATAAAACAGGCTAATGTTGGGAATGTGCTACCCTATAATGAAAAAAGAGTGGATGTGTGGATGGATGAATGTTTGATAAATGAGTGCAAAGCCAGTGTGGATTACAGGAGGCACCACAGAGCCCCAAAACCAAGACACAACTGACATGCACAGAGTCACGGGTTCAAATAAAGGATATTTTATTATCCTCAATACCTTTCTTCACAGAGACATTCACAGATAACTATCAAAATACCTATCCCTTCTTTTTTCTGACTCCTCTTCCTCCCAAAAGTGTTACCCTCTTCCTCCCGACTCCAGCTTGATCATATGAGGTCAAGTGGCTCATTTTATTTTGGACCCAGGAGTAAGTAGGGAGCATAACTCCCAGTAGCACCCTCTGGTGGCACCCATGGACCTCTCATGGCACAACAAGTTCCAGCAAGCCCTGCGGTTGTCCATAAGTGTACCTGCCTGCAGAGATGCTGCCTTCAAGCACTTTGGGGATGCATATATTTCTGGAACCAAGTATCTATCGCAATATATAAAATAAAATAAATTATTGATTATGCGGTGGGCTGGCACCCTGCCCGGGGTTTGTTCCTGCCTTGTGCCCTGTGTTGGCTAGGATTGGCTCCAGCAGACCCCCGTGACCGTGTGTTAGGATATAGCAGGTTGGAAAATGACTGACTGATGACTGAAGCCTCTCTCCATTGTTCCTTCATATTGACCTCCCATCTGGTTAAGTGAATGGAACCGATCAGAGCCAGGACACCTGTCTCTGCATGTTTTTCTTCTCAGCAGTCATTCTTCTAATGTGTTGGCAAAAACCTTATATTTCAGTAGCACTTCTTCCAAGGACCCTATATATACTCTGTGTCCCTGATCTTGAAAGAATTTTAGAATGCTGACCATCATTTTAAATAAGAATACAGTTTTGAATTCACCAAGATGAGCATGAATTAAAGGTGGTGCTGTACAGTATCTCACATTAGCAGAAGGGTTCACGTGTGTCACACCACACCTTGAGGAAATGTTAGAGATGTAATATGTAAATTACCGTGTTAGGCAAAAGGGTCTAATTTCCAAAAACGCCACCTTATATAATAACCATAGGCGCTACTATATTTTAAATAAGCAAAAACACATAAAATACCAAAGGTATGACTTTCTATGAAGGGCAATGGCTCATTATTGATGGCCCAAACTTTGTTTCTCTGATCAAGCCTGGGATAAGAGAAATTACCCATCCAACCCTTATTGGATTCACTGAATTAAATTCAGAGTTTTTTGAAAGCCAGAGCCTATCCTAGCATCACATCATCAGGTGTAATGAAGGAATCGTCTACAGCTAGAGTTCCAGTCCATCAAATACAATACTTAAAACACACATCCACTTATAATTACAGTGGCAATTTAGACCCTCTAATCAATCAGTTCACACATCATTGTAAAGTGAAAATGCCAGAGTTTCAAGAGAAAAGCAGACACAGAATGAAGACAGTCTACCCAGGCAACTCCTGGGCCAGATTCAAACTCAGAATTCTAGAGCTGTGAGGCAGTAGCACTAATCATTCCACCACCTATACTTGAATAATACAGAAGTACTGCATATCCAGAAATACTGACATCAACAGTATTGTCCATGCTCCTGTGCCTCTCAAGTCAAAAAACTATTTTTCTTGTCTTTTGTCCAAATGTTTGTCTAACGACTAATCTTTCAGCAGCTACATACGTTTTTTCTTCTGTGCAACTGCTTACTGTTGAGTCTTACAGTGCAGGTCATAAGCTATGTCAACACACTTTGAACAGAAGAGCTTATTCACATATTGAAGCTGACCGAGCTAAATTTAAGTTCAAGTCACTAATTTCTCATTTCTGCGCCCTTTATCTTGTTTTGAAAAGTTTCATGTTGCTAAAAAAGGGTGGAGAAAAATAGTTTTAGGTAACTATACCACCCACTTTTCATCTCTTTATTTTTACAAAGCACATAGACAAGACTAAAGAGTAGAAGGTTAGTTTAAGTGCTGCTAATCCATATTGCTGAACCATTTTTGCTGTCGTCTAATTGACATTTTATGTAGTTTAAATGCATGCTATAAATTAGAGAATCAATGCGTAGAGTATTAGTAGCTAGTGGATTCACATTAATAAGTTGCAGCTTGGTTCTCGGAGGAATATGCTGCCAAAGTCAAAGATGAAGTGGTCACACACTCACATCCGTAATTCAAAATGACAATTAATGTATTTATTTTCATGTATGTCAATAATTCAAACAATCCAATCCATCGCTCCTGCATATGCATTTCAAAGTCCCAGATTTCAGGCAATGTTTCATGATATAACTTTGGTCTTGAACACAGTATATTGTAACTCTGCCATATAGAATAAAGGACTGCTTTTCTTCAGGTTGGCTCTCAAGGCCCACATCAAGCTGCATTTAAAAGAGATTCTTGCACAGTGGATGGGTACTGGAATTTTAAAGAAGTGCTGAGTGAAAGTAGACAATCACAGCCAGTGCCATCCAAAGCCAAAAACAGGCCCTAAGAGGCCACCCCACAACTCCCTGATCCACTACATTAGTATTTCTTATAACAGCTTTAATTTGAACTATAAATATATTAATAAATAAACAAGGAAGCACACATCACAAACCTAACTATAACTTTTAATGTTGAATGCAAACATGTTTTTTAAAATAATTTTAAACCTGAAAGTGAAGGGTTTTTTCATTCTGTTCGTTGCATATCACAACAGCACATGTCTACATTTTCTGATGGCAAAGTCATCTATATATATATATATATATATATATATAAGTCATCACAAGACAGCTTTTATGCAAGGTCTGAGCTGATGCTGATGATAGCTGAGCAGATTATACTTTCTTGTGTCATTGATGACCTTAAGTATGTCCTGATGAGCTGCACTTTTGAAAAACTAGTAGTTGGGAGGGTTACTGAAATCTGGAGAGCAACCAATAGACTTGGACTTCAATGGCATTTAATGTCAATGATATACCAAATGAATTGTTTCCTTTATAAATGAAGGCCTAATTTGTCATAATAATTATAATAATGGTCCAGGGTATCAATGTGCTCTTACTCTTTGTTACTTAATATAGCCAACAGTACCACTTGTGACATTATACAACAAAAAAATTTGAATACTAGTACTGCTACTACTACTACTAATAATAATAAGAAAGAAAGTAATAAAAGTAATAACATAAAATATTACAACAACTACTGCTACTACTACTACAAATATATAGAATATTATTACTAATAATAATAAAATGAAAACTTCTACTACTACCATTACTACAAATATATAGAATATTACTAATAATAACAATAATAATAAAATGAAAACTAATTCTACTACTACTAAACTGGCTTAATAAACTTTTTTAATGCAGTAAATACTGGGTCAAATAAAGCTAATATTTAGATATTTAAGAAATGAATATGAGAATGTATCTCCTATACTTTTGAATTAATCCAAACTTCATTTTGTCCTTCCAATGACGGTAAATAGTAATAAGGCATGAACTAAATCAGTGCTAATAAAATTAACCAAGAATTGAAGTTATTCTGCGCTAATTGCTCTTTTTGAATGTCAAAGTTGCTTGTATGGTTCTTTTCCACAATTCAGCCAGTAACTAACAAGTAGGCAAGAGAGACTGTGTGTTGGTGAAAGTAACAAATGCCCTCAAAGCAACAACACACCGAGCGCTTTATATTTTGACTAAAGTTAGTAGCGTTTAACAACGCGTAGAGGTCTACACGGTGATAATAGCTAATCCACAAAAATGTGTCAACTAAGTACTGTAACATCAGATATCTGTTAAACACTAGATGTCAAAACTATTACACATAATGCTGTTATTGCTCCAGTATACCGCTAGCTCTAGTGTAGTGGCGATTGATGTAACATTACCCAGCTTACTGTAAGTTAGTCAAATTTATATCTCATTTTTTTGTTTTTATGCTCTTTGATTTTTTCTTTTCTGTGCTCCTAATTGGTGTTGACTTGAAGCCATTTCTCTGCTTGTTAATGGAAAATTATCTCAATAGGGGACTGTCAATGATGTTAATTTGATGATTCATGAAACAGCAATAACTCTAACAGAGTCAAGCTATGGACCCCCAGAGTTCTGCTTTGTTGAGGAGGTTGTCGCATTGCATTATACATCAGTGATGTTACAAGATACAGCCAGTTACACTATGGTCAAAAGTATGATTGTCGGGGTAGTTATGTGACTCAAGTCAAGTAAACCAAGCAACAAAAATGCGTGATTCAATTGGATGTCCAATGCAGCTCCTGATTCAAGAAGATCTGCAGACCCCCGAACGGGTCCCAGACATAGATATTCCAATCTACGCACAGTACGTAATCTGTGTATAAGAAGAGACAGCTATGATCAGAACAAGCAAACAGGAGAAGAAGAGTCGAAGTAAAACGTAATACTGTCTTTAAAAAAAGTCAGAGAGTTGCTTTAGAGCTACTCCTTGTTGGCCAGATCCATAGGGAAGTTCATTTTGGAGAACTGAGGTCAGGCAGTATGCTGATTGTGAGGAATACAGTAATTAAATATGACTGAATCACACAGATTTAAAGTGAAAGAATTTTTAGGTGGTATTACAACATTATTATGTAAAGTTAAATTGAGCTAAAAACAAGGAAGCTTTAGGTTCAAACTTAAAGTTTTTTTTAGTTATATTCATGAAAGCTTCATCTTCAAAACTCAGCAATGAAACAGTGATTAGATTGAGTGGAAAAATGAAGGCACATCAGCATAAGCATTAGAACAACTAATCTGTCATTTTGTAAATGGCCCCTGAACGAAATTGTGAGCGCAATGAAAGGCAGTTAAAATGTATTGTTCCATTTTTATACCCATCTTTTCCTTTTAGAATCATTAGAGCCAATACTGTCAGTGTAGGCTGCAAGGCAAAAAACTGTCAGATTACAACATGCCTTTAAGGCAGGGGTGGACAAAGTCATTCCTGGAGGGCCGCAGTTGGCTGCAGGTTTTTGTTCCAACCCAGTTGCTTACTAAGAAGCACTTATTGCTCTAGAAACACTTCTGCTTCATTTTAGGTATCTCCCTCATTAAGATTTTGAACCCTTATTGCTTATTTAAGTCTTAAACAGCTGCACTCTCGGTGTTTAATTGCTCCTTATTAGCAATAAGATGCAAATGACAAAAGAAACCAGCAGTTATCCATTTTGCTTGTTCCCATTTACACCTGTGTGTATTTATCATACACTATTTGGTTTAATTAAATACTTGGAAGGAAAGAGAAGAGAAAAAAGTGAAGGGTTGAGAATTACCCATCCGTTTTACACTTCAAAGTATTTGGAGGATATCCTTAGAATGGAAAAAAAATCTAGGATATGAGAATGACTTGACATAGCAGAGTTAAAGCACTAACGAGCCATGAAATGTAATTATTGGCAAGGATTGTTTTCTAATTCAGCAACTGGGTTGGAACAAAAACCCACAGCCACTGCGGCCCTCCAGGAATGACTTTTCCCACCCCTGCTTTATGGCATTTTGAAAGTATTTTTAATTAAGAGAAAACGCAATATATTGAATTACAGTAAATACATTTGTTTTTATATTAATGAGAATGTACAGGTAACAAAAAACTACTTAACTTGCCACTTCAGAATAGGAACATAAAACATTTACAAAGGAGACTATTCAGTCTATCAAGCTGTTTCATTTGTCCAAAACTAATTTATTCCGGTATCTCCTCCACATATTTAAAAGCTGTCAGGATCTCCACTTCAGGCAGTTTGTTTCAGACACATGTAACCTACTTTGTGAAGAAGTCTTTCCTGATTACCATCTTAAGCACATTGCTCCTTAATTTTTGCTTGTATGCAATTGAGCATATAACTGAAAGATCATCTTTATCAGTACCGTTGAGCATTTTGAGGATCCAGATTAGTCCCACACCACATGACTTCCAAATGCCATGATAACCAAAAATAAATGAAACAGCATGCGATCTTCTTTTATGTTAAATTCAGAGACTCAAAAATTCAAAAGATTCTCACGTGGTGGCTGGTTAGAACTTTTTAACTTTGTTGGACCATCTGCAAATGGATCAGAATGATGCTTGATTTAACATTAACTAATTTCCATAACTGTGTTATTTTCTTTTTACTGTATGTCTGTACTCTCCTTTCACTGGAATCTATCATTTTATGGTGAATAATGCACCAGTCCAAAGGTTCCACGGAGATATCTGGACATTTGTACCCCTTCTACATTTCTTCTGTTTTTTACTCTTGGTTACCATTACTTCTTGTAAAGGTGTAGTGATATGAGAAGTGAGTTCATTATCTAGTCAACTTCTAGCACGTCTCCTTAATACCCCCAACTCACTTTGTAGGACAGCAAAGGCATCCCAGTAGTTCAGCACTGTCAAACTCAGACATTGATTTGAGGTTTAGGTGAAGGAAGTCTGCTGGATCATCTTTATCAGTAAGTATGAGCATTCTGAGGAGTTCCACATAGCACAGAGGCACAGTTTGAGCATTTTAGATGAGCATGATGTGTCAATGTCCTCAGCTCTAATAATTTTATATTGTGTTTTTGTCTTTCTAAAAAGAAAATTAAAGTTTTCTTTCTCTCTCTCTCTCTTTCTCTCTCTCTCTCTCTTTCTAGGAGGTACATTTGAAGAACTCAAGTCGTGGAAATTCAGGCAACAGAAACTACCGGATATAGGAAAAGGAATTTCAGAATTAGATTAAAAAGAACAAAAACAAATTAAAAAGACAACAATGAGCATACCACTGCACAAATTGTACATTTTATGTGCAAGTTTTGGTCAATGTTGGAAACTAGTTGAGATAAGCTCAAATTTATGTCTTTCTGCTGAATAACGGCACTATACAAAATGAGTTAAGAAAATATCTTTATTCAAAAATATAATGTTTTCTAATAAGGTAGCTACTGTGAACTGGGCCATGGGTGCATGTCTCATTGGTTTCATTTCTGCACAACAAGTGAAGAACATGAAGCTGTTATTTAGCACCTACAGATGATGAGAACTTTATACCCGTATGCTTCAGCACATCTGAAGATGTGTGTTAAATGGAATTAAGTACTTACACATTTCTATCCACTTCTGGCCCTAACATTGTTGAAATGGGAGATTTCTATTGAAAGCTTATTTGAAATTGAAATTTAATGACTATGAAAGGGCTATCTTGAAATAATACAGTTCCATGTTACAGAAGTGCATAAAGTGTAAAATGAAGGACCCAAGGAAATAAGCATATAATGAATGTTCATCTTACCTCAGCTAAAAGAGAAGCGGTGATCCCACAGAAGTTACGAGCCATGTATCAACTAAGGAACAGTTTTCACATGGACTGAATTCATGTGCGTTTTGGATGGAGGATTCGATCTTTTCGACAGTATGCATGAAAGGATGGCTGAAGAGATGTCACAAAAGAGAATTATTTGTGCTTTAAGCCTGTTGGCAATGACTGGAAAAACTGTAACTGCTTTATAATTTAATTTTAATCTGTAAGAAAAAAAAACCCTCGACTTCATGTTTTGTGATACATTTTCCTATTCTTTTGTTTGCTCTGTCTTTTCCATTCTTTTCAGAATATTCCACAGATAAAGTGACCAACACCTATAGGTGTTTAAATTACTATTAGATACCCAACAGATGTCATTTTCTATCCAAAAATTCAAAATAAAAAAGCACAAAAGAAACAACATTCAAGTTCTCGTCAAAATGAATAATTTATTGGGGAAAAATTCTTCTGCTACATATCAAGTTTTGCAACGTGTTGAGAGTTACACGAGCATCAACATTCCTCTAAGATCAGATTTTCGATTTCAATCATTTTAGTAACATTTGTGGTATTTCCTCTAGATAATTTTATTCTACAATCTTCATTATTACTCTTTCACCTTCTTGTCAGTCCTGCTGTCTCTTAATTCTGAAGACCATATTCTATGAACACAGCTTTCTGTAATATGCAGTAGTTAGTTATATTACTGTAAGTAATTATTGTAAGAACAATTTCATATTCGTACTTCACAGTTTCCACCTTCTTCATTTTATTTAGTGATTTTTCCACTTTCATGTTTTGGTGTACATGAAACAAACACAATTTTTTTACCTTTAATCTCTATGTATTTTCTGCCAATGTGCACAGGTAACTTACAAAAATACCAAAAGATATATGTAATTTCCTTTACAACAGTATGTAACTGCATATGTCTGTATCTTTTTCTGCTTCTTTTGCATCACTTGTTCATTCCATGACTTCTTAACCTCTTTGTTGCTTATATTAACAGAATATTTTAAATTCTAATGCATGTATTCTTTAGCAGTTTTATCAAAGGATAAGCTCGGAAAACTTAAAAAGATTTACAAAACTACAGGGGGTCCTCGGGTTACAGCACAGTTCCGTTACTACAACAGTGATGTAACCCGAATTTTGATGTAAGTCGAAACACACACTAGCCTAAGTCACTTACCTATCCTAACACATTTGCAAAATCATAATCTAGAACACAAAAACACAAATAAGCCACAGAAAAAGGAAAAGAACATAAATATACTGTACTGTAGTAACAGAAAAAATGACAAACAATGAGTGCAAAAAAAATTCCTTATCTTTATTCCTTACTTTCGTTTAGGAGCCATGATAAGGGCCAAAAAGTAGCCAAACATAGCAGCACAAAACGGAACACTTCCTCCGCATGCAACCAAACTAGTTCATCAACTCCCTCAGTCATACGCTGCATTACTGCATATTCTTTCGAAGCGTGCAACCAAACTAGTTCGCCCACATAGTCTGTAAGTACGACGTTAACACCGTAAGCCGAAACACTCACGTCTCAATTTTTTTAAGTTTTTATGGGAGTGATACATTTTGAAACATCATATGCCGAGATGTCGTAACCCGAGGATCCCCTGTATATGGAAACTAGGAAAAGTAATATGTTGAAACATTGAGATGCATCTGCAGACTTACTTAACTGTTTTGAAAGTTGGATTCTTTTTTATTTTTCTTTATGCTTCAAGGGGAATATTATCACATTTTTATGAAATATTTTGTAACAATGAGTCATATTCAAAACTAAGAGTAATAATAGTGTACATACACAGAGTACATAAAATAAATATTTTTAACAGCATTTTACAATATCATGTAGTAAAAGAGCAAACCCAAAAAGAGTAGTGATGGCTAAAATAGCTCTCACAGACATGAGATTCAAACCGTGTGATGTAAAAACTGCATCAGTTGTCATCTTAATATTAGTGGTTGGTTGTGAAAGTTCAGCAGCTACAACTTAACATTTTGGAAAGAACAACATTATCCAGCACCCAATTGCACAGAGTAATAAATTAACTGCCCCTAAATAACCCAATTAAAGAGATAATCAAAGTCGGGTATTGATATTAAGCCAGCCCTGCTCAATATCTACAAATCTCACCATCAGGGTCCGCTTGCAAGCATAAAGACTTAAGAAACATATAAAGCCATGTTCAAGTGAAATTCTTGAACACAGCGTAGAAAAATTGTTCAATTAACTTTAATGAACAGCAGGCCAAAATGGCTTACCAGAGCCCCAGTTAATGAGCTCCTTACCACCTCAATTCATTTTTTGAATATGTTAAATGACATTGCTTGCATTTTCATTTTTACAGTAACAAAGATCGTTTAACTGACCTGGTATGACTTGATTCTTTGTGTATTTACTGTATATCAGTCCCAACTCCTACACAAAGAAGTGCTTAAACTCAGAAAAATATAATCCTTTAAAATCTAAATAATTAAATGTTCACCCACATATTTACCATTGCAAAACTAAAACCAAAATTTACAGCAGAGTTATAAATCTTAAGACGCAGAGCACTTTTTCTTCGTAGATGGGTAACTATACTGTTAACCAATCAAATTATAAGCAACAGCCAACCCAAGAATCGTATATTTTATAAAATTTAGATTACTGTAGACTAGATAGAACTTTATTTGTCCCCAGGGGGAGTTTTAGCTTTTTACAAAAGCTCTTTAAATAAATATATAAATATACACACACACTATGTTCTGAACACACACCAGCATGTCTAAAAAGGAAGAAAACCTCTGACTTGGCAGTCACAGTCACAGTGAGACATTATGCAGGCATAATTCACATTACTGCAATAAAAAGATTTATTTTTTATATATTGCTCTTTATAAAAGAATACCAAAGAAAGCTTAAGAAATCAAAATACACAAAATAATAGACCAAGGTGCAAAATACAAAGAGCTCTTAAAAGCGTGGAAATCAAAACTGTTTTTCCCCGGAAATAAATTTTAGAAACATGATATAGTGTTGTAAATTAGTCAGTGCCCAATACTGGGTTTTTAAGAAAGCGTTGCAGGCAGCAGACAGCAATTCAAAGGTCTGCAAAAGTTTTACAAGCTGGCCAGGGTTAGATGTTTGAATGGCAGCAGGCATCCAGTGGGGAAGGAGAGGGCATCATTTAATACTCCTCAAGAAAATTCAAGAAAAAGGGAAGAGACTTTAAGAAGAAAAATGGAAATATGAGCTCCACCATGTTCACGGTGACATACTGGAGTGTGATGGTGGATAACACAAAGTAGGAGAACACAGCTTCACCTTTGAAATGTTGTGCTCCTGCCATTTGTGTTCTTGACAAACTTGAGTTGTAGAGGTGCTCTGTAGCTGGGTGGTGAATTAGTTCATGGCACTTAATTTCTTTAACTCTCATGACAAAATAGTCATTTTACTAAAAGACACACCATATCTAAATGTGCATGACTGGTTGGAAGCATAAGGTGCTGTCACGTTTGATTATATATCCGTTTACGATACAGTTCATGTTAAATATGTTTATTGCAAGTGATAGCATTCTTCATAGCTAAGTAATTGTATATTATATAGTATCTTGAGTAAAACATCAGCGTTCAGTCAACGCTGGAGCATTACAGGAACCCCCTGATTATTATGAGGTATTTCACACACTGTGTCAGATGCCAAATCAATACATCTCCATCAAAGGCTTGGATTGAAGCAAAAATACAGCATTATGCAAATCATGGAGCAGAAAATAATCCTGTATATAAAAGGTCCCTGCATAAAATAAACTGTGCCAGATAACCATTCTGTCTCTTTCTGGACAATCTAAAACTTCTCAGGTATACCTGTCAGGACAGAAGCTCCAGGGTGCACAGAAGTCATGGTAACAAATGATGTCAGTGCTCAAATTTTCAAGTTGTTAAGTCAAAGGCTTTAATGGCATTTTGATATTCTGCAACTGATTAATTCTTTAATTAAGAAAGATAATTGTTAATTATAAATCATGCTAATTACAGGCAAAAATTAGGCTATTGTAACTCAACAAGGAGCTAGGCATATGAACTCGAAGTGTAAAGTAAAAGGTTGCCAGTTCAATCCTCTTCTGAAACTTACTTTACGACATGTAGCAACAGCAATATATTTTCAGAATCATAAAAAATGATTTGCCTCCCTCTTGATTTCCTGTATTGTTGCATATTTTTGTCACTAAACATTTCCATTTCTTCAACCAAAACCTAACATTACACAGTGGGCATCTGAATGAACAAATAAAACATTTTATAATTTACTTTATTCATCCATTGAACAAAGTTACACAGCATCCAATGGCACAATATAACATATGAACTGCCCCTAATTATATCAACACAATTAAAGACATAGGCAGAGTCAGGAACTGATATTTAGCCAGTACTACTCAATATTTACAAATCTCACTTACCATGAGAATCATCTTGCCAGACTTAAGAAGCCCATAAAGAGATATTCAAGTGAAATTACTGAACAAAGCATAAAAAAGTTGTTCATATTCATTGTTTCTGGAAAGAAATGCAAACCCATTTCTAAGGTGCTGGAGCCCCAGTGAACTACAGTGACAGCTAGAATCTCCAACTGGGAAAATCTTGGAACAGTAGTGAATCTTCCCAGGATTGGTTAGCCTTTCACAATAATCTAAGAGCGTGCCATAAAATCATTCATGAATGACACAATGGATCCTAATGGATGGCTTCTTCAAAGGTCAGAGTTCATGGCACCAGAAAACAGAAAGACTTTGGGTAAAATGGGCTTCACTGGATGGCGAGACAGAAACCACTGCTAACCAACAAGAGCATAAATGTTCATCTGTTATTTACCAGGAAACCTCTGAATAATCCGCAAGCCTTTTGGTAGAAGATTATGAGGGCAGATAGGACAAAGGTAGAATTGTTTGGATGACATTATGCCAGGCATAAAGAAAATAGCATTTCACAGAAAGAACATCATACCAATAGTCAAACATGGTGGGGGTGCTGGTTTGTGTGATGGAGTAGGATTACTCAACTGCTTATGGACCTGCATACCTTATCATAACTAATAGAGCCAACGATAATATTCTGCATCAGAAAATTCTTAAGGGGAATGTCCAGTCAGTCATCTGTGACCTGAAGCTGACATGTTGTGTAATTCAACAAGACAATAAATCAAAACGCAAAAGCAAATCCACATTGTAATGGCTAAAAAGAAGCAAAATTAATGGTTCAGACTGGCGTAGTCAAAGTCAAGGTTTAAATCCATTAGAAATATCATAGTAGGACCTGGAGCAACAGTTTATGCATGAATATCTACTAATAGTTCTGAATAAAAGCAGTTCCGTAAGGAAAAGTGGGCTAAAAGGTGCAGTTACTTTTTCACACAGTTCTGGGTGGTGTTTGATAAATGTGTTCATTCAATAAATGAATTAAGTAAAAAATGTGCCATTTGCCACATACTTTATGCATGTGTGTGCATGATATATTCTATTGTTTAGTGTACTTGTAAAGCACTTCACTATAGAGAACTACAACACAAAACATAGGCAGTTTATGTGCATATGTTGTTCCATTTTGTTCTATTTAAAAACCATACCTTAAATGAATCCCCACACATTCATCATATTACAGTATATCAATACCTGCCCCTTTGTGCTGTATATTTGCTCCACCCTACATTAGTCCACCTCAGAACGCTTACACTTTTGTTGCCAAAACTAACATCAGCAGAACTGCTTTCCAGAAATCCGAGACAAAACCCACCCTACGCCATCCCCTAAGTGCTTTAAGTTCTTCGTAATGTATTTCTTTGAAAACTCTGAATTAAGATTTGCCTTGAATGTCCTAAAAGATCCAGTTATGCTCCTTAAATAATACCTGATGATCTGTTAGCCTAAGAGACACACTTTCCTGATGACTTTTCAACTGTGGACATGAATTCTGTCTGTATGTTTCTTTATTTCCTTACAGGTTTCATTCTAGCACGCACTATTTAGCACTACTATGATAATGTTTCATATTTGGTTTTGTTAATATTTTTCCTCCTCTTCTAAAATGTATTGTTATCCATAGACAGTCGTGGGTGATACATGTATTTTTTTTATGAAGCCATTCATTTTAAAACTGTTTATGTAAATCTGGTCTGCCTTTGTTAGTGCCCAGTGATGCACATAGACTGACAGAGATTACACAAAAGATTTTCCCTGAACTTCACCTATTTTTACTTTTTCCGAGTATTACAATGTTTGCACTTCTGCATGACTGTTTATTTTAAAGTATGTGATGACACAATGTAGTCGGGTTCCTTGCACTGACTGCACTTACAGTACATATGCCAGTCATCTAAAGCAGTCACACTGGGGGACAGGCAGAATAATTTTTTATTTTAATGTCTGTAGGAGATGACGAATTATAATTTTTGAATATTCCATAAATTTTAAATAACCCTTTCTGTCAAGATAAAATACATTTTTATATCTTATAATCAACCTTTGTTTTCAAATATATTATGCTATGATATTTTGTACATTTACTGTACTTTTATTACCAACAATATGAAAGAATTCTATCCACTGTATAATGGTGCTATTTTGTATTTTTTTTTTTACAGGATCACTAAAAAAGTAAAAAGACAATTCTAAACTTGTTTTTAGTAGGATATTTTAGTTATTACATCCTGTATATCTCCATGCCTGGTATAGCATTGCCATCTCACCGCTCAGAGTTCATTGACCACTGACTATGAAATACATTTGCTGTTTTTATACAAGTTTAATGATGAAGTGGCGCCCCATCCAGTGCCCATTCCAGTACTGTATCTGCAGCTGGAGCAATTGGCTTATGAACCAAAAACAAAACAAATCTGGTAATCATTAAACGGGTTCATAAAAATGAATAAATACGTGTATAAATATGGAGGTAGCACAATAGATTCTGGCTTATCGTGATCCAGCAATGGATAGATGATGTTTGTGTGAGTGCTCTTTGCAAAGGACTTAGTAACAAATCCAGGGCCTATTTAGTAAAGTATGCCCCTTGTTACTTTGGTAAGGAAAGGCCTACACAAGCAGATACAGATATACTATTTTATTTGAAGATACAAGTAACTTTACCATTACGATAATTTCCATCCTGATGTGTAGTCAGTTGCTGAGCCAATGTCCCCATGGCTCCCACAAGTTAGGGGGACCTCCAGACCCAAAGCACCCCTTCATCATTGGGATATGTATGGGTCCAAACCTAGCCACAAACATACAGATGCAATCATAAGTTTACATACACTGGCAGAATATGTGAAATATTAGCCATTGCTTGGAAAATATAAGTAATCATGCAGAAAGCTTTCCTTTTAATTAAGGAGTGTGCTCAGGTGAAGCAATTTATTATCAAATAATTGTGTGGGCCCTTTTTAAATCATAATGATTACTGAGGTCACCCAAATGGGTCTGATCAAAAGTTTACATACCCTTGAATGTTGGTGCTGATAATATACACACTTGTTGACACACACAGGTTCAAATTAATGGAGAGTGTCCACACCTGTAACCTCTTTGATTGTAATCAGTGTCTGTATATAAATAGTCAATTTAAATTCACACAGAGCTGCACTGACTTTGCTGGATACCAAGCCATGGGGAAAACAAAAGAACTGTCAAAGGACCTGTGAGAAAAGGATGTTGATTTGTGTAAATCAGTAAAGGAATATAAAAAGATATTAAGAGATCTGAAAATGCCCGTGAGTATTGTTAGAAAGTTAGGGGTTATGTTGTTAACAAGCCACGGTCAGGTAGATCAACTGAGATTTCAGACACAACTACCAGGATCATATGTCAAGCTGCCAAGGAAAACCCACAAGCCACTTCAGCTGAGATACAGGCTTCTCTACAAACAAGTGGTGCTGCTGTTTCAAAATGCACAATAAGGAGGTACTTAAACAAAAATGGGCTGCACGGTCAAGTTGCAAGAAAAAAGGCCTTTACTGTGCCAAAGCTACAAAACAGCCCACTTACAGTATGCCAAACAGCATCTAGATAAGCCTCAAAACTCATTTGGAGTGATGAGACCAATATTGAACTTTATGGTTACAACCATAAATATTATGTATGGAGAAATGCAACAAGGCCCATCACAAAAAGTACACCATCCCTACTGTGAAGCATGGAGGTGGATCTCTGATGTTCTGAGGGTGAGAGAGCTACAGTGGCCCAGGCAACTTAGTGAAAATTGATGGCAAAATGAATGCAGCGTGTATTCAGAAAATATTGGAGGACTACTTGCATACATCTGTCTGGAAGCTGCACATGGGATGCACTTGGATCTTCCAGCCTGACAATGATCCAAAACACAAGGCCAAGTTGACCCTTCAGTGCCTACATCAGAGAACAGTGAAGGTGCTGGAGTGGCCATCAAGGTCTCCTAACCTCAATTTCATTGAGCCACTTTGGGGACATCTCAAACATACAGTTTATGCAAGGCAACCCAAGAATTAGCAGGACGTGCAGGCTTTTCACCATTAGGAATGGGCAGCTCTACCACATGAGGAAATCAATGGGCACATCCACAACTATCTCAAAAGACTGCAGGCCATCATTGTTGCTAAAGAGGGCAATAAACAGTAGTAATAACTAAAGGTATGCAAACGTTTGAACAGGGAACATCTTATTATTTTCCTTATTCCTATGTTTTGCTTAATTTTTGTGCTATTCTGTGATGCCCTATAGTTTAATTTGGATTCAATTATGTCTTTTGCCTGATCAGTCATATCTTATTTAAAGTATGGTACACATTTTACAAATTCTGCCAGGGTATGTAAACTTGTGAGCACATATAGTTAATCTTTGAAAACAGAAAACAATATTTGTGTGTTTTAGGTTAAAAAAACATTGCAAATGTTGCAAATGCAAATGATGTCATGTTGCATCTTGTGAGGTTATAGGCATCAGACAGATTGACAGGTGGATGCAGTAATACTTGACATTCGCAAAAAATAAGCAAATAGACAACAAAGAGGTGTATCCTCATCATAAAAAATAAAATAATTAAGTGCTGCTCAAAGCATGCAATAGACACAACAAGCCATTGTTAAACTATACCTAAGATAACATCTATGCTTAAATGATCAGTGGAAGACAGAATTGGTGAAATGCTGCCATTGAGTACCTTATCTGCATGTCAGGTGAGCTGAGCATTGTGGCAAGCTTGACAGAACAGGCTTCTTCTCCTTGTCCTCCATGCCCACCTCTTCCATTGTAGATGACCATGAACTTATTAATAAAGATGTCCAGAGCAACCTGACAGACCCATATCCAAGAAGAAATAACAACATGCATTTGCACTTGATTTGACTGATTTAAAAACTTTCCTAAATTAAGTTGTGTACTAGGGCTGACTGTCTACTTTGGGCCCAAAGATGTCAGTGTGGACACCAATTTCTAGATAACTGGAAATGTATAGTGAGAGTGAATTTTGGAAATGTTCTCTACAGTTATAAGGAGGACATCACATGTATAAGATTTGAGTGTGTAACTATCCAGTCACATATAACCTACAGATTATTTTTTTAATAAGAAAATGCAATAATTAAGTCAACTAGAATAGAAATGCATTTATGAAAGACCCAAGCATTTAAAATTACTTCATAGGATAAGTCACTTATTCCTTGCATTTGCAACTGGCTCGCTAAAACCTTAAAATGATTAATTTGTACTACTCAGAAAAAAGCAAGGAATTACAGCACATTTAAATTTAGCAGCGTTAACATAAAAGTTTGTTTTTTTTGTCTTTCTAACAAAAACACCACACATTTAGCGTGCTATAACTGAGCGAGGCAATCTGTTATTTAACCAAGTAGTCCAAAATATGGACACAGCAAATCACAACAGTTGCAGCAAATACTCCAGGAGCATACCTGGACCTCAAAGTGCAAGTGCGCAAAATTTCAAATTCTCTTTTGCTGAATCCCAATCTAAGCCAATAAACAAAGACCTGAGAAAATTCTGAGTATGCTAGTTGAGAATTAAATACTTGTGAGTAAAGACTTTATGCTAGCCCTATTGTCATTTTCTTGTGCATTTTCTCTTCATAAATAAATATGTTAAAATATACGATACAGCATAATATAATATAATATAATATAATATAATATAATATAATATAATATAATATAATATAATATAATA
>JANRMT010062792.1:11788178-11834751 GCA_026402145.1 Polypterus bichir lapradei
ATAGATAGATAGATAGATAGATAGATAGATAGATAGATAGATAGATAGATAGATACTTTATTAATCCCAAGGGGAAATTCACATAATCCAGCAGCAGTATACTGATACAAAGAAACAATATTAAATTAAATAGTAATGAAAATGAAAAAAGTTAGCATTTACTCCCCCGGGTGAAATTGAAGAGTCGCATAGTGTGGGGGAGGAACGATCTCCTCAGTCTGTCAGTGGAGCAGGACAGTGACAAAAGTCTGTCACTGAAGCTACTCCTCTGCCTGAAGATGACACTGTTCAGTGGATGCAGTGGATTATTCATGATTGACAGGAGTTTGCTTAATGCCCGTCGCTCTGCCACAGGTGTTAAACTGTCCAGCTTTACTCCTACAATAGAGCCTGCCTTCTTAACAAGTTTGTCCAGGCGTCTTTCATCTTTATGCTGCCACCCCAGCACACCACCGCATAGAACAGGGCACTCGCCTTAAGATACCATATTGACATTGGCGGGCGAAGGGGCCACCGATTTTTTCTCTGCCCAGGGCCACCACAAGCCTAGAGCCGCCCCTGCTCCAGTCCAATAAAGAAGTCTCTGCATAGAGAAGTGACCATGCATGTACAGTATATGTTAACATATCTAATCTGGATGTTCTCTTTGGACTCCCTGATGCACTTTGTAGTTGACTAGCTGTTCACCATGTGCAAATCCCTATAGTAGAGTTTTCAGGCTGAGCTAAATACTATCTAAAACAACTTGAAAGAATTTAAAACTGAGCATAACAAGATCTCATCACAGCTGAGAATACTGACGGAACCAATCAGCCACCATTACAAGCACATTGCTTCACTGGTAGGTCAGATGGTGTTCTGAGCTTACTCGCCTGGAGGATAGAAACCACAGAAAATAACACTCTTGGGAATAGAACAAAATACTGAGAATGTTGTCAATGAATTTCTAAAAAAGCTTTGTCTTTTCGTATTACTGTCTTTGCACAACTCCTTGTCTGTACTTGAGAGATGCATTTGGGTTTAGTGAGTCAACCAATATTAAAATTTCCAAGGTTTACTGTTCATTAAGTTGCCTTTTGTGAGGCACAGGAAACTCTTGAACTATACCGTGAAGGCCAACAAATTTTCATCTTCCTTCGAGAACAATATATCATGCCAATATTTAACCACACTGGTTTGGACTTATGTAGCAAAAGCTTAGACAAACACAGCTTACTAATGCAATCACTCAGGCCAGGAAGACTATAACTCCAATGTTGAAAAGAGCTTGTGAAGAAGTTTTGCAGCCATTTCTACTGGGACAAATGAACTTCGATGATCCCAAGAAACTTTTGAAGGCCATTGATAATATCAAATCTACTTTTGTACTTCCTGGACACATAAAAGTTTTCGCTTCCTCATTGCGCTTCTGGGAAATGGGTACTTGTGTTGAACTTTACTATTTGATCAGTAAAATTAACTCTGTTGGAAATATTTGTTATGGTAGGGGAGAGCTTGATTTCTTGCATTTCTTTAGCTTAGGTAATTGCAGGTGGCCACTTTTGTTGCTGCCTAAGCCAATGAATTTTCCATCTAGAACCAGTTGTTACAGGGGTTGGGCATGCAGTGATTGAACTCTGTGCTAGTGGAAGTTAAAGTTCAAATTGTTCTGTTTTACTGGTTATCCGCATGCAAGTACAGTAAGATGTGGGATGATGGGGTTTGGAGTACTGATTGTCAAAGCGTTGGTTGGGGGCATGAAAGTTGTTTCGAATAAGCCTATACTTTGGTTAACTCTAGGATGCTTGTAGCTGTTATTTTCCTTTGGCACAAGTTGCAAGCAAAAATATTTGGCACAGGTTCAGATGACACCGTTAGATTTTGTTATGTGCTGTTGGAAGTGGGTGGTAGTAAAAATAGCTCACTGCTATATTTATCCACCAACACCATATCAATGTTCTTTAATTCAATTTATAAGTAGTCCAATTTTAAACATAAAAGGCTACAATATTATTGTGGGTATGGATGCAAATACATTTATGAATTGCTTTCTAGATAATCTGTCAGCTCCTCCTTCTTACTCGCTTGCTGTGTAAATTTATTTCTGATTTAAACTTTATTGATTCTTTTTCATTCTTCACCTCCTGGCACCATTCTCACTTGAGGTTTGAATAAATTTGTTTTTCTAAATTTTTTACTTCTCTCACTGTTGTCTTCTTGCACACTATTTGCATTGGGTTAATATAATAAATTAATTCATCCCCATCAGACTGGGTAAATAACATCTCTTGATTTCTTACTTATCATAGACTTAGTCTTTACCCTGCCAAGCCAACCAACAGCTCTTCTACTGCTTGATGAAGAGATGACTTTTGACGATATGAATTGCAATTTTCTCTAAGGGGTTTAGTTCTCAGTGAGTTTTAGTGATGTTACATTAAAGGATAACCTCAGTATTTTTCAAAGTAATTTTTCAAAATCATGGTATACATAATTTTGCCACAGCAAATTGTGATCTTAAATCTTGTATTGTTTATACTTTTTAAACTGGGCACAGAAATTCTTTTATTAGCTTGAGTATCTTTCAAATTCAGCAGATTCAAAAAGGAGCCAGATTTACCCGACTTACTTTTTAATGTCTGACTCGTTCTCCATGTGATCACTCTTAACATTCTCAACTTGATTCCATCTATTGCTGCTTAAGACGCCTACCACAAAATTTCCGAAATGACATTTTAGTTTTTTTGATTAATCCTCTCATCCTCAGATCCACTACACATCCTTAGCTTGTTCAGTTCTTTTGAGGCTCTGGATTTCGATGAAATTAATTGATCAAAATTTACCCTCCTTCCTTATAATTGCCATTACGACTAATCTGTTTTTTTGTTTTGCATTCTGTTGATAAGTTTATTTAAACATTTGGGCGATCAGATATATGAGGTTTAAAAAAGAAACGTTCATTGAAGTTAAAGATTTACAACTACTAGTCACCCTCAAAATACTCTCCTCCACTTTGAATGCACTTATCCCAATGCAGGAAGATCTCTTTCGAGAGTATCTCTAGTTGGGCTGTCATGGATGCCTGGATGTCCTGATTGGATTGAAATAATTTGCCTTTCATGGTCATTGTCAATTTAGAGAACAGCCAGAAGTCGCATTGTGCCAGATCCGGCGAATAAGGTGAATGAGGACACATTGTAATGTTTTTATTCGACAGAAATATACTAGAAGGGACGTGTGACAAGGAGCATTGTCATGATGAAGAATGAAACTGTTTCAACATTGTCCTGGGTTATTGATGTTGAAGGATGTCCTGATCTTTTCTCGTCTTCAACCGAGTCAGATCCATTACGAAATCGATCAAACCACTTGTAAATAGTCTTAATTGTCGGTGCAGTGTCACCATAAACAAATTTTAACAAATGATGGGTTTCCTGAGCTTTTTGAAATTTGAAGTCCCTTTTAGGCTGAATAGAAAACTCTGTGGCATGTGACAAGTCCGCCTACAACTGACAGCGTTGTGCCTGCCCTTTCACTCGACCTTCCTCCTTGTCTGTGTGGGTTACCACCTTGTGCAAGGGACAAAATCCGGCAGAGAAAATCGTTGCTTGTCTAGATCCTTTGGAGGAAGAGTCGAAACTAACTCTCTCGCTCGCTCGCTCGCTCTCTCTCTCTCTGTCCTGTGCACGCGCTCGAAAACGGACGCGCTCTCTTTGTGGTCTCCACACATTCTCATTTGCATTTCCCGAAAGTTCAGTGAGCAGCTTTGTCAAACGTGTCGTCAGATCGCTTCACAAAAATTGATGTTAATGTGTTGCTCGATGTCCATTATTAATGACAAAATACACTTGAACTCAACAGTGGCTCACAAACGCCTGACAGTATCAAACAGGTTGAAACGTATCACAAACTAGGCTCTAGGATGGACATGTCAGAGCTTGCATTGAATTGTTTCTGAACCTGCTCTTGGATGGTGCTCTGCATCAACATGCACCATACTTTTTGATCACATCTCGTAAGTAGCAGTTGCAGTGAGTCAAAAGGATAACAGAATGAGAAAAAATTAATAGTAAACAAATACATATTGCTAGAAATGTTTAAAACCTGGCAATGGCATGGAGCTGCAGCAGAAAAGAACCACCTTAGCCATGGCAGCCATGTAGGCCTGTCTAACTGGGCACACAGACTTTTCGTCATTTTGTTCAGATGTAGGGCAGAAAGTAATCTGGTCATTTCATTATCATTACTATTTAGTGGTGCCACCTACACAGATATTTGGAATTGGGCTAGACTGTTAAATTTGTAGATCCCTAAAGAGATCACTTTCCACTCTTTACAGTCAGCCTGCTTCATTCTAGCAATTTATAATATATACAGGGAAAAAAAAAACAACAAAATTATAACCCAGCTCAAGGTGGAACAAAGTGTTAAATCCGGTGGTGATTTTTGCCAGGGTACAGTTTCGGATATATTGATTCGGATATAGGGGAGTCTATCTTCAAGATGAAAATTACTAAAGTAAACTTTTGCTTAATGTGGCCAAAATTACTTTTTCCACAGGATTTGCATTCACATATTAATTTCAGGACAGTACCAACAAAGAACTAATACATTTTGAATTACTTCGGGTTACAATATTTATCCTTAAATGCATTATTATTCACACAGCTCTAAATATCAATCTAATATCAACCTAAGATATAACTCAGTTACAAAGGCACACAGTTGTTTAGCTAAGGAGGCTGTAGGTTTTAAAAGAGGCCTGATTCATCTTCCCAGTTCTTCATACGGACAGCCAACAGATTAATGAGGGAGTCGTACCCCAATATTCGACATGGGTTTGATATATCATATGTTGTGAAGAGTAACAAAGAGTAATAAATATCATATATTTGTAGAAAATAGTAGTAGTGCTTTTACACTTTGTCATGTGCCATAATTTTACAACTCCATATTTTATAAATGAATATTAAGAAAAATGTTAATGGCACTGAAGTTAATTTCACCCTGAGTGGAATACATTTGAATGTTTGATGTTGGAGCACAATACATCTTTCTCACAAACAAGTACAATATTTTTCTCATTCTTTGCAGCTCTAAGGAAAAAAACTATATCAAGTAGCAAACAAAAAGACAAGAAAGATCTTTGATGTACATCAATTTACAATCATCTGTGGTGGTCATCTGTTTTATGAGTAGTAGATGCAAAGATAATGAGATTACCACCATGATAAAAATTAGTTAAAAGTTAGGAGTAAGTCCTTATTTCACTAACTCATTGGTGTGCATCAGTGAAGCGATCAGTGATTGATGATCAAGAGGAAAACATGCTTTACCATGCCAACTTAAATAAGCAAGAACAGAGAAGCAAAACGTGGCATGGACGGTTTACCTGCATGCAGGGCTCGGTTCTGTGTGAGTTTGGACAACAACTTCATCAAGACCTTGATCAGGTGTCTATTTATAGGCTTGTATCCATTATTCTTGAGGACAGTCCTATAATATCATAGAAATGTAAACAACTTGCACAAGAAAATTATGGTTATTTATAACTTTCAATATACAATTAAACATAGATTACATTGTGTGGTGTTTGTTTTGCCACAGCATTACTAACATGACATTATGCATTACTTGTCAACTGGAAACATGGAGGTGCCATGTTAAAAAAGAGACTCCACTTCATATATGAAGCTATGAGGACAAGATTGCAGATGTCCATTCTTGACAACAGTGGAAACATCAATAGGCCACAGTCAACCGCAAAAACGTAAAACTGCAAGTGCAAAACGCTTTGTTGATGATTGGAGTAGGGACTCCTGTAAAGCTGAACTTACCAGTTTGTAATGTGGTGTATCTTAAGGTTTGTTGCCTTAAACATGTTTTGACACATGTTTTTATTAATTATATAAACATTAAATACAGACAGAATTGCAGAATATTTTAAAACCACATTTCATACATATCTTTATTCTGAAAGATTAGTAACTGTTTACTAATTCAAGACTTATTTTTTCAGGCTCAGCAAGGTATAGTATGGAGTTTCCAAAGAACACTAAACAGTGGGTAGCAAAAAAGATATATGAAATTATAGCTCAGAATTTTCCGCCGTGACCTGGTTGAGCAAGTGCTAAAAAACAAGGGAGGAAAAAGTAATGTATGTATTGGAGTCAGAATAGCCAGTTCCACCTAATGTAGCCACCAAGCTTAGAACATAGAAAGGTCATTGCACTGCAAAACATTAGTCAATGTTCAAAGAAATAATAAATAAAGTAATAACAGGCTTCACATTGCATATAATTCTTAAATAAATATAAGTAGTTTCTACATTCCTTGATGCCTTTTTTTGTTATTTTCACAGTTATTAAGTAAAACACCAAACAACTAGTTTGATAGTTTTGTTGTGTTTATTAAAAACGTTTCTCATATGTGTTCTTATCCAACAAAGTAATTGACTTTAAAAAGAATTATGTTAACAGCAAAAGACTTCTTGATAAATACTTATCACTTCAGAACATCCTAAAACACTTTAAAATGTCTGCTTCCATGTCATAAACAAAAGTTGGTAAAGGGCATTTGTTATGGCATAATGCAAAAGACAATGCAGCTTGGCAAAATGAGTCTTCTGTCTCAGCTAAGCTGTTCCTAATTTACTGCCCTCTCTAGCACTACCTAGTTGTCATCAGCTGAAGTTTCCTCCACAGCAAAATATGGCTTTAAAAGAAGCTGGGAAGCGGTCCAGAGGCCTACTTGGTCTGCTTAACAAAGGCAACCTTAACTTCAGCCAGGTCCAGGGCCAACTGGCTGATTTCAGCTGGAGCTGACCCCAATAAAGTGAATCTAGCAAAATAATTTAGTAAAGTCCACAAAAATAACACCAAAGCCGTATAAATGGAAGGGTTTACAATGAACCAGCCTGGCTGCAGACCAAAATGGTTAGGGAGCACTGAACTACTTTTGGGCATGGTGCAATAAAGACCTGAAAATCCAACATGTAACATATATACCCGACAGCAGGGCTAAACAGTTAAATAATACGAGTTAAAAGTTAGCAACAGTAAAGGAGTGCTACCGTGTACGATGCAAACTTAAGAGATTTTTTAACAGACATTGTGAAAGGCACCTTAAACATATTTCAGAAATTGACAATATTTTACAACATTACATCATCAACATTTACACTGAAGCGTCCCTGGGTATGGACTTTAGGAGCAGGTTTTTACAATACAATACAATGTGCATTGTAAAAGACCCATCATAAATAATAAGATGAGTAGGCCATAAAGTATAGGTTCAGGGGCAGACTGGCCTTTTGGGCATTTGGTCAATGCCCGGTGGGCCATGGGCTCTGGTCTGGTCATGGGCAGGCCGTTTCATGAAATAAATTTTACGTACTGGTTACTGTTTGACATTAAAATTAATTTTCTAAACTACTAAACCTGTCCAGTACTGTGATTTATATAGTTCTATATAATATACCATATTACGTCATCAAGTTGTTTTAGTTGTCAGTACACAACATTACAGCGAAAAATTTGCTCAAAACTGCCTTTTGTCCATTTCTTTTTCGATACCGCTACATTTCGGTTAGCATATACATTATTGCAATTTATTTTATCTCATATCTAGTATTTAAATTCTTCAGTACTAATAATTAGTTTAGATTATATATTATCCATCCATCCATCCATCCATCCATTATCTAACCCGCTATATCCTAATTACAGGGTCATGGGGGTCTGCTGGAGCCAGTCCCAGCCAACACAGGGCGCAAGGCAGGAAACAAACCCCGGGCAGGGCGCCAGCCTACTGCAGGATTATATATTATGCATTTTATTGTTCTCTAGTCATTGGCATGAGCAATAATTAGTGGTTTTCAGCTGCGATTATTAGTATGATGAAATAAAGTTATAAAGCACAGTACAGTATAGGAACTTTTCATATTAGGATGGAACATTTATAGTTTATCGTTAAATTAATGGAACATTTCAATCATGTGAGGTTTTCATTATAACCTCGGTTATAATTTATTCAATTGTAAATGAGCAGCTACTAGTCTACTAGGTTACTGGCACTTGGACATGACATTGACATTTGACATGTACTATTATAACGTGTAAGCCATGTTACTAAATTTTTATTTTTCATTAAATTTTATTTCTAAGCATGTCGTCAAATTTTAAGTTGTGTCTAAACAACAGTGTACAGATTAAGTATGGCAACAGTTTAGATAGAGTACATATCATAGGCTCATAGCAAGTAGCGAGCCACGTACTCATCACAAATTTTAATAAAATTACAATGAATAATGGGCCGAGTGGGTTGACCTCGTCACCTCACTCGTTGAAGGATGCCTGGGCCAGTTTTGACACCAGTTTTGAGGCTCCTGTATAGGTTACAACATATATAATAATATCCAGCAATAATGATAACAATCATCAAACTGCTCTAGCATAGGAAACACAGACGTGGCAAAGTTAAGTTCAATGATCAACATGGCAACACAACTGCAACAACAGACTTTGAAGACATTGCTAAAGATTTAGTTACAAGCACAAGCATCTCTCAAATAGACTTACATTAAAACTTACATTAAAATTCTGCAAATACCGTCCTCAGTTGTTCACCACTATCAATAACTTCATGATTGTATTTTTCGCATTCAATATTGTTTCATTTTTACCATCGTGACTTTTCTCTAGCACTGCTCCAGTATTTCTCACAATTTTAAATATATAATTACATCACTGGATGTGTATATATTTCTTATGGTTCATATTCAACTGTTTTGTTATTCCATAATTAAAAAAAAAAAGCTCACATGACAATGCTGGCTGAAAGGATGGCCTTGTTATTTCATTCCACATGCCAGTCAAGTCCAACAGCCTGGGAGTGGGGGGGCTTATCTGAACCAAATGGCCCTCTGGAGCCAGGCCTGCCATGAATCTTCTACTTGTTATAAAGGGTGAACAAAGAATATTTATAAAATAAAAAGTTGTATTTTTCGGGCAGCACGGTGGCACTATGGTAGTGCCGCTGCCTCACAATAAGGAGGTCCTCAAAGCGTGGAGTTTGCATGTTCTCCCCGTTTCCTTCCACAGTCCAAAGACATGCAGGTTAGGTGCATTGGTGTGTGTATGTGTGTGTGAAGTTGACTGGCGCCCTGCCAAGGGATTTGTTCCTGCCTTGCGCCCTGTGCTTGCTGGGATTGGCTCCAGCAGATCCCCGTGACCCTGTGTTAGGATATAGCAGGTTGGATAATGGATGGATGGATAGATGTATTTTTCAAAAGCACTCTTTAACAAACAAGACATCCTAAAAGCACCAAATGCATGGGTGGACTTGCCTAAAACAATGCAATCCAGAAGCAAATAATGGACCAAGGGCAGAGAAGTTCAAAATCCAGTAATTCAAAATAATTACTAACACAAACATCTAATCTTAAAAATGTATTCAAATGAACTGCCAGTCTGTACCACCTTTATAGGGCTGGGGGCAGTTCCAAGTGTGGCGAGTGGCTGGTGGCAGTACCCAGCCAGGACGCCTGGAAGGACCAGAAGAGGGACTACGCCTCTTCTGGACCATGAGAGGGCAGCCACCCTGGTTGGTATGGAAGCTCAACCCTATAGGGGCCCGAGGTCACCGTCAGGGGGCGCCCATATGCCTGAAGAGCCCTGGATATCAGCACTTCCGCCACACCCAGAGGTGCTGGGGGAAGGATTACCAGGGACACCCGGAGTGCTTCCGCGTGCTCAACCGGCATTTCTGCCACACCAGGTAGTGCCGGCAGAAGTTCATCGGGAGACACCTGGAGCACGTCCGGGTGCATATAAAAGGGGCCGCCTCCCTCCATTCGGGAGCTGGAGTCAGATAGAAGAGGACAAAGCCTGGAGGAGAGGAGTGGAGGCGGTGAGGAGAGAGGCATTAGAAAAGGCCTGGACTAAAGGGTTATTGGTGCAGGGGCACTGGTTTGTGTGCTGTTGGACATTTATTGTAAATATTGTAAATAACGCATGTGTGGTGACTTGCAACGATGCCTGCCTGTCTGTATCCGGGCTGCTTTCCACACAAGATGGAAATGGATGGGTGGCCCCGCCTCTTGGAGGACCAGCCACAAAATAGATTTAGCAAAACAGAGCACATACTGCTAACATACTGTACTTCCAGAAACATAATTATAGAAAACTGAAATATTAAGAACATAAAGTAAATAAATATGATAAACATACAGTATGAAAACACTTTAAATTAAACATAAAAAACATGAAAAGAAGCATAAACATAAAATACAGGACATGAACTGGTAGACACATTACATCAATAGGCAACAAGCCTGTACTATCTTATTAAAAAAATTGCATTGATTTAATAAACAGTATAGCTATGTAACACAATGACCAAAGTATGTCCTGTCAGATCTACTGGTCAGCATTATAGCATGTGTATCTTTGGGGTGTGGAAGAATAAAGGGAGAGCGTGGGAAACCGGCAATGATCACTAGGGAACATGCAAACTCCACACAGTCATGTGCATCTCTGATGCAGCAATACAAAGCAATTTAAAAATCAATATAATGACTAACTGACTGACTAAACAAACCAACTCTAATGAAGGGTGCCAACTTGGTTTTGCCACGTTTTACCACAACTTCCACATTAAAATAGCAAAACAGAAAAATTCTCCATGACTCTGTGATCAGTGATGGGTGAAAATTCACCCTCATCAGTCACACGTGCCGCAGTCTGACTTAATAGGTGGGCTTGTGAACTTATCTAGTTTCTCCATAGGTGGAAAGAGAAGGTCTACTGCTAAAAATCCTTGATGCTAGTATACAGAATAGTTAGTGTGTCAACATCTGTGTAAATGGAGATACTAGAGAGGTGCTACGCTTGCCCACTCAGGTCTGCTAGTGAACAGTATCGAGTGTTGTCACCTCCACCTTTGGTATCAAATCTCAATCCAGACTCTTTTCATATGTAGTTCTTAGTTGGTGGAACGAGAAGTCCAACTCTATCTGAACTGCTGACCCCTTCAATGGGTTTAAGAAGCGATTGATACCCTGCTGGTCTGTGAATATCTAATTGTTAATGAATTCCATTTTGCTCTGAGGACATATAGTTATATTGTTAATTGATCGTTTTTTGTTATGCCAGCTTTATAGCTCTTCACTTGTGGTTATCAGCTTTTGTAACCTGTCCTGCTGCACTTGATAGGCACAATCCCCAGACTGATGTTATTCGATTATGTTGACCTCCTTTGTTAGTCGATTTGGATAAAAGTGTCTACTAAGCAAGTAAATATAAATGTAAAAAAGTCTTCCAGAGCCATTATTTGAGCTTTCCCACTGATGCCCCACCAAATGCCAGTCATCTGCAGCTTTGCTGTCAGTTCAAACTGCATATTGTCTTCCTTTGTCTTCCCAGTCCTATCTTTTTCTTTTTTCTGTCATCTTCATCTTTATTTCTCCGAAAACAAAGTTAATACACCATTTTATATAGTTGGTGGAACGAGCTGCCACCGTAGTACCTTTCCTTGTTAAACCTGTGCTGACTTTTGTATTTTGCAAATTGCTGCTTTGTATTTCTATATTTATAAATGCTGAAGTAGGTGCCGAATGCACAACACATCAGATTCTTTCCAAAGCACAGTGAGCAAACTCTGCCTTGACTAATATGGTTGGTGAAAAGACAAGATCAAAATGGTTAATTTTAGACTTCAGTATACTTATAGTACACGTGCCATAAATATGAGTAGTCGCACTGTAGTATGAATCAGGAGCAAACAAACCAGCACTAGGAGTGTGAGGGTATGTAGCAACATTTTTCAGATGTGGTTTAGTTCTAGATGAACCTAATGACCCACGTCAGCACAACAGACCACACAGAGAAAAAGTAATGCATTACTAATTTTAAAATGAAGAAAAGTGGTGCTGCCTCATTGATTTTAAGAAACATTCATGAAGTCTTCTCTTTAATAAATGTATAATGCTTTTAATTCTAAAGAAACTTTGCAAAGCCTTGATTATTGTGGGAGAGTCCTGGCTAGGGATGTATGCAGAAAGCTACTATGATGTCAGTTCAATGTTTTCCTTGGAGAGCTGTAGATGATTTGTAGCAGCTGCATTGTTCCTGGAATTGGGGGCCTTTTCTTCAGTAACCCAGAACCTAATAAGAGCATCTACTTTAAAAACAGCATTAGCAGCAATAAAAGCTTATAGCAACTTTCAAGAGACCCACACCCCCTACACAGAAAATTCTTAAAAAGGGGAAATCTAGTAGAAAAATCATGAAAAATAAGCCTCCCTCTCTTGTGGTTAAGTGGTATGCAGAATCAAATAATCCTTTCCTAAGGCAAGAATAATTTTAAGATGTAATACAGTATACCCCAGCTAACCATCTTTGATAGTTCTTTTCAATAACATGTACTGAATTTTAAAAGACAGAGATTAAAAGGGGGTCTTGCAGAGTAATGAGAAGCAAAACATTTGGGGAGCCTGGGAATGGTTATATATAAATATCAAGAAGCCAATGCAAATAGAGTTTCTTTTAAATGTGATAGATGTACAGTATTTAAAATACTATAAGGTCACAGTACATATACATCAAAAATTGCACCTTATATAACCAGACCTTGGCAAATATATACAGTTTTTGCCAACAACCAAACATATTATGTAACAATGCTTTAGTTGCTTACTAGAAAATGTGTTGAAAATGAAGACAAGGTTAATCAACAGGTAAAAAAACATAGTATTGAAGCTTTAATTATATTTTTATATATACATTGTTAATCCCCAAGGGGAAATTATTATGACTTAGCAATTAACTGTACTACTAAATAGCAAAATTAATAATAATTGTTCTGTAAAGCCTTTTAAAAATCTCGAAATCTTTATTAAGAATAATTTGACAGAATACACATACATGTCTGACAAGGTCTCAGAGCTTCACTAAATGAAGGTCTTTCCAAACATTGCTGACAGTACTTGAAAGGTAAGTGAAGGATTTTGGGATCATAATTATAAAGTGATAATGAGGCAATTATTAATATTAAATCTGCTCTTTTTCATTTTACATAGCACCTTTCGTAGTGAACACAGTGCTGTATTAAAATACAACCAAAGTCTGTTTAGGAAGAAGGATAACTCAAGTTCATCACAGCATTATGAAGTGTCACTATGTACCATGTTGGTCAGAAATCCAAGTAGGCATATCATTATACTCTATACATGTGCAGTATGTCTATACGTGTTTATATGGGTCAAGTGAAACACACTTTTTGAAGGATATGGGCTGAATATAAGATGTGAACTCCACGTCCCTTCAGTATAAGGTTCTGGCCTTTGGATGAAATTCTGACGACTGTTTCAGTTGTCTCCTCTCCTGGTTGTTGGAATATAACAAATGGCCCTGTATCCATAAATACCAATGCCAGATCCTGAAAAAAATGCACTTCTCTCTTGGGCTCCCATCCTCTACTTGCTCCTGCCTGTAAATTTATTGATAGTCTTAATCTAGCTGACTCATATTTAATTAGCCCTTCTGTCAGAGAATTCTAATTTCCTCTCATCAGGTTAAGTCCCTAAAATTTTTAGTTTCTCACTAATTAGGAAAAGACTAAATCCAGTAGATAGCAGGATCTTGAGTTGACTCATCATTAAGCTGGATAGTCATTGCTGCATGATGGAACTATTTCTTTTCCCAGTGGCTTTGCTCATGAATCTTATCATAAGATTTCTGACCTTGAATATCACCCTCAGGGAGCCTTCAGCTCTGTGTGGTGAACCAAGTGCATGAAACTCTCATTGATAGCATTAACATCAAACTAATCCCTCTGCTATCACATTGTGCTGAGTTGATGGGCATGTCACTACTGTATGTTTATGGATCCAGATCCAGTAAGTTACTGAGCCTCAAGCATTGGAGATGTAATTCATTGGCTATGATTTCAATCAATAAAACCAAGAAAGGGTCCCTTATTACTAATCTAGACAAAATTACATTTTGTATTCCATATTAGTCTATTCTCTCCATCATCTGCTCCTCTGAAGCTGACACATTTCTTAAATCTTTAGCCCTCCTGGAGCTTTCATTGTTCTCTGCTGTGTACGTTGTTTTCTTGTTTACTGAACTCAAAGAGGCTTTGGACTACATGGATCCAAAAAATCCCCAGGTCCCAAGTTCATGACAACTATCTGGAAGCATCCCTTAGCCCTACTCTTCCATATACTTTCTACCTCCTACCTTAATCCTTGATTTAATTCATCTTTGATTGTATTACTCAAACACTGTAAGGACCCTACTGACTACTTCAGTTATCATACTTTATCATTGTTGAATTCTGATGTCAAGCTACTGACAAAAGTGGTTGCTCAGTGGCTATGGACAGTCATTTCTAAACTGCTTCATTCAGGCCAAACTGGCTTTGTCAAGTGCCGTCACGCAGTCAACAATGTTGGTCGCGTGTTGCGTGCCCTGTATAATGCTACTGCCCTCCCCTTTCATTTACTAAAATTTTACCCCAAAGCTTCAATTAACTTCTAATGGTATTTTTTTTTTTACTTTACAATAAAATTGCCACCAAAACAGCTGACCATAACTACTAAACGAATCAGTCTATCAACAAATGAGAAACGGAGGTTACATTGGCTAGAAGCAGAAATGACTGCTTAGAAAATACCTCAAATGAATTACAAGGATATAAAGTTTTCCCTCACCGTCATGCCAGTACCAGTGATTTCATGAAGGACAGCAAAAGTAAAAACAAAAACTGTGACTTTAAAGTGCAGCACCAGTTAACCAACCATGCACGTCTGTACACAGTAACCAATGATTAATCTCTCCATTGACAGTTAATGAATGGTTTGATTCAAGTAGTTAAGAGGCTGGCTAATGTAAATTTACACATTACATTAGCAAACCAGGTTGTAAACTTATGTCAGTGGTTCTCAGAGTGTGGTCCACTGACCACTTGTTGTCAACATGTGTTAGTCAAGTGGACTGAAACCTGGCAGCCATTCTTTCAGAGTAAAATCCATTATGTATGTACTTTGGTATTTGTTTATAACTGACTGCTGTCCGACATCCACCCTGCTAAATGATCATGACAAAGTGTCTAACGCTACCACCATGAAGCACATTATCTGATTTACTTTAAGACAGTAACGATACATTAATTATTGAATTGTCATGAATGGGCACATGAAGAAGATTCACAATGAGGCGAAACATTTAATAAACAAGAACAAGTGAAAGTTTTACTAATGAACAACAGGATAACAGTTTTCATGCCTTCTTCATTGCTCTTTTTACACAAGCACCTGCACCTACTCCCAGAACTATTCTGCTTAACTGTTATTCATTTAATAAGCTCTGCGCTATGCTACTGTTAGCCTATGTGCATGATATTCCATATACTGCAAGAAGGGTGTCAAATTGAGAGTTAGGGGACTGCAGTGGGTACAGGTTTACCTTCCAGCCGCTTTCCTAATCAGTAACCAATTTCGGCTGCAAATGAAATTAAGCTTTGTTCACCTTAACTTTAATTGACTTGCTTATTTTGGTCCTACTAACGTTTACAAAGCATCAGTAAAGTGGTCATTCAGCCTTGTAAAGTGTGGTATATTGAACTGCTGGTAAAATGAATTGTAAATATAAAGGTTTCACAGGCCTTATACTCAAATATGCAATATTCAGAAGAAACATGTATCAGTTAAGCAGCCTTTGACCATTCCAAAGTGAAGTTAATTTAGTAGGCCATATTGCAAAGATGAACAAACACTTAACTGATGCTTCATAAGTGTTATTAAAACCAAGAAAAGTCTTTTGTTAAAATCATGTTAAATATCAGAAAATGAGTAGTAAATGCATTTTTGAAGTACCTAAGCTAAAGTGTTACCACTGAATCTATATAATGCTTATTTTTTCTGCTATTAATGAATCTTAAATAAATAATCTTCTCTTTTCTCTTACGGTAAAATATTATTTTCTGTATTTTATCAAATTATTAAAAAAATCATTGTAATCGGTGATTTTAAATGTATGAGTTATTACATATTTTCACTTGTGGCAATCAACTTTTGTTACCCCTCCTATTACACTTGCTGAACAAACTGGCCCTAGCCCAATGTTACTCGATTGTTTCCCACTTTTGTAAGTTGCTTTGGATAAAAGCATCTGCTAAGCAATTAAATGTAAATGTAAAGCCAAACTGATGAATCAGATTGCTCTGAGGGACTGGACACACAGTCCTTAATGTTTTACTAGATAGTAGATAATCAAAAGAAATCAGAGTTCACCAAAAGTGAAATTAACTGCTTCCAAAAGAAACAGAACAATAAAACCAAAGAAAACATCAAATTAAATTAAAGTCCAAAAAATACACTTAGTGATAAAATAATTGAATAATAAAATAATATCAATACAAATAATAAATGGGTGGCACGGTGGCGCAGTGGGTAGTGCTGCTGCCTCGTAGTTAAGAGACCTGGGTTCACTGCCCGGGTCCTCCCAGCGTGGAGTTTGCATGTTCTCCAGTCCAAAGACATGCAGGTTAGGTGCATTGGCGATCCTAAATTGTCCCTAGTGTGTGCTTGGTGTGTGTGTGTGTGTGCCCTGCGGTGGGTTGGCGCCCTGCCTGGGGTTTGTTTCCTGCCTTGTGCCCTGTGTTGGCTGGGATTGGCTCCAGCAGACCCCCGTGACCCTGTAGTTAGGATATAGCAGGTTGGATAATGGATGGATGGACAAATTATAAAGTTACTGAACAGTATTCCATAAAAGTTCCAATTTGAAGCCATTTTCAAAATATCCATCAGCACTGAAACTTGATATACTTTTTCAAGCAAACAAAGAACCATGTTTTTCTTCCACTTCCAAAAATCTCAGTTTGTTTCCCAGAAAATGAATCGTGAATTTTGCTGGTATATGGACATATAACTGAAAGAGAGAACATGTACCTGTAACTCAAAGATAACAAGAGGAAGCCTCAGTGTGAAACTCCCTAAGATAGTGTAGACAGTAGGTTTTAGTGGTTTGGTATATCTTTTAATTCGTAAGGCATAAGCTTACATTCTTAAAGCCACTTCAGGGATGTGAAGCAGAGCCTGTTCTTGCAGCATTTGGTGACAAAGTGGGAGTCAGCCGTGGAATGAGTGCCAGCCCATAAAAAACACACTGCTGCACTTACAGGGTCATTTAGAGTCACCAGTTAATCTAACTTGTATTTCTGTGAAGATGTGGTTGAAAACCAGAGTACCTATAGAGCACGGGTGTCAAACACTGGTCCTGGAGGGACGCAGTGGCTGCAGGTTTTCATTCTAACCATCTTCTTCATTAGTGGCCATTTTTTGCTGCTAATTAACTTCTTTTGCTTTAGTTTTAATTAACTTGACTCAGACCCCATAGTTGTCTCTTTTTCTTTAATTAGCAGCCAAACAATAATGAGATACAAAACAAACCATCACATGACCAGCTCACCTGTGCCCATCACACAATATCTGAAAATAAAGAAGGGTGATGGTGTTGGTAAGGTTGATCTCTCAGGTCACAAAAACATTTTGACGGCATTCTTAGAAAAAACAGAAAAATCAACAGTTTTGGAAATGTCTGTTGTGGCAGAATGAGAGCAGCAACAAGCCATGGAATTAAATAACGGGTTTAATTAATAGCAAGAATGAGCTTCTCATTAAGAGATTGATTGGAGCGAAATTGGTTGGAACTTGAAATCCCAGTTCAGCTGGTCATCTGTTGGTTCATTTCACATCTCATTTCTGTATGGCTGTCATTTAAAGAAGAAAGGAATACATTCAGAGGACTGAATTCTTAAAAGCAGGGCTATTAAAATGAAGGGAAAAGAAGTTCATTAGCAGTGAAAACTGCTCACTGATTAGGAAAAGGGTTAGAATGAAAACCTGTAGCCACTGCGGCCCTCCAGTCCCAGAGTTCAACACACCTGCTATAGAGAAACAAAGGTTTTGTTTTAGTTTGGAAATAATGGGTAAACTTTGTGAAATTTTGTAGATAATACTAAATAAGATAAATATACATACAGAGATTGCATAAAAATTATCCACAAAGTCAAACAATCTTCAACACTTGATCGCCTGAAAAATGTTATTCAGTGTGCTGCAAGCTTTAGGTTCCTATAGTATCTTTTAGGAGAGCTACATCTCAGAGCAGTTAAAATGCAATGCAGAAATCACATGAAAGAAAGGAAGACAAATGAGAATGAGAAGTTAACGGACACTATTACTTAGGTAATTTAAGGTCACTGAACTATAAAAAAGTATAGTTACTCTATATACAAAGTGTACATAGAAGAGCTTCTAGCTGTGAATTAAAGGGTATCTTGTGTTCTCACATGGTCTCCATAAGACATCAGGATTCATTCATTAATTCTCCAAGCATGTTTATTCCAATACAATGTTGTGGAAGAACAGAGTCTATCTTGGCATTATGAGGCATCTTTACTATATGCGGGAAAACCCAGAGAAAACATTTCTAAACTCCACTCAGAAAGTTCCTGCTTTACAGTTTTAAGCTACTGAATAACCTGAGACCATATGCAGAATCAGCAAGAATGTGCACACTCTACACTGGTAATATCTGGGTGTGAGATTCAAATCCAGGAAACTGAAGTTGTGAGGTGGCAATGCTAAAATAAAGTAAAAAAACAAGTGTGAACTGGAAGCAGTGTCAATCTATAAAATGTTCTCATTCATTTTGCTGAAGCAGTGTTTAGGAACTGAGTGGATGAAATCTTGTTATAACGTTACTAGTAACAAGCAAACCTAAGGGACTAAAAAGGGTTGTATGGCTGATGTTTTCCCACCTGTCTTCTATCCCTACCTTTTTAATAGCAGAATAGTAGGGCTTACGCTGGTCCTTTATTTTCCACCTGGGGATCAGTGGTTTAAAGACAGACGGAGAAAGAATTGGTCATAGTCCTTTCTATGACAAGTGGTAACTCTGTAGTGGCAGAACATTGCAGTCCCAAATGAGATCTCCCTAACCCAATTACTCTGAAAAGATAAAGTATTTATCTTTATATTTTTCCAAAATTCTTGAATGAAAAATACTTCACCTGAAAAAAAAATAATGTTTGGTTTGATTATTTTTAAAATTTCATCTTGTCAATGGGTTGGTGCTTTGATTAGTTCCGCTGCCTTAAAGTTTATGAAGGCTCTGTTAGACTCCAAGTCTGTCCATTTTCTGTGTAGTTCTTGCACATTCTCCTTAAGTCTATGTGGACTTATCTCCAGTATCCTCAGCATCCCATCAACAAATGTGTTAGGTTAGTTGCAGGCCTTACAATAACAGTAACAACATTTATTTATATAGCACATAGCCATACAAATGATGTAGCTTAAAGTGCTTTACAAGATGAAGAAAGAAAAGTGTATAAAAAATAAAAACATAAAAATAAAACTAAGATTAGGTAATACTAAATAACAAGAATAAAGTAAGGTACGAAGGCCAAGGGGACAGGATAAAAAAAAAACCTCCAGAGGGCTAGAGACCACCCAGCCCCCACTGGGCATTCTGTCTGACATAAATGATTAAATCAGTCCTCATGATTTTCAGGCTTCACGTGAAAGAATTTGATGATGATGGTCATGTGGACATCTGGACTTCAATCCATCAATGCAGGGACTGCATGATGCCTTGATCGGGTGGTGGTGGCACAGATCATCACCACAGAAAACTGGAAAAAGAACAGCAGAGGAATTAGGGGTTTGTACAGATTGTGGAGCCATGATAAAAACAATAATTCAATGTATATACAGAATATTAGGGTTACACTAAAATGAAGCCATGAGAATGCCTTGTTAAAAAAATGGGGTTTTAGCAGTTTTTTTTAAGTGCTCCATTGTGTTAGCTTGGTGAACTTCTATTGGTAAGCTATTCTAGATTTTTGGTGCATAATAGAAGAAGGCTGCCTCATCACTTCTTTTAAGTTTAACTCTTGAAATTATAATTAGACACTCATTTGAAGATCTAAGGTTACGATTTGGAGTGTAAGGTAATAGGCATTCTGAAATATAGGAAGGAGCGAGATTATTTAAGGCTTTGTAAACCATAAACAATCAGATTTTCTTTTGCTATATTTGTTAAGGGAAACAATGCTATCCTGGTAATCTGATTAATATGAGATTTAAAATTTAGGTCAGAGTCAATAATTACCCCTAAATTATTTACCTCTGTCTTGACTTTTAAGCCTAATGGATCAAGTTTATTTCAAATACCCTTACCTTTCCATTTTTGATAATCACTAAGATTTCTGTTTACTCCTTAATTAGTTTGAGAAAATTATTACTCATTCAGAAACACAAGAAAGACATTGGGTCAGTGAACCAAGATAGTCGGGTCTTCAAGCACTATTGATGAATATAATTGTGCGTCGTCAGCATAGCTGTGGTAGTGGTTATGCCTTAAGATAATCTGACCTAATGGAAGCATGTAGATCGAAAAGAGCAGTGGACCCAGGATAGATCCTTGTGGATCACCATATAGAATATCATGTGTCTTTGAAGTAAAATTACCACAACTAACAAAGAATGTTCTACCTGTCAAGTAAGACTCAAACCAATTTAAGACACTGCCAGAGAGGCTTGCCCACTGTCTAAGGCAATTTATAAGAATATTGTGATCAGTGGTATCAAATGCAGCACTCAGATCTAAAAGGATGAGAACATAAACGGCCTCTGTCCTCATTAACCCGCAAGTCATTTACTATTTTAACCAGTTTAACAGTTTCTGTATTGTGATTTGTTCTAAAACCTGACTGAAACTTATCAAGAATAGCATGTTTATTCAAGCTATTATTTAGCTGAGTAATGACTGCCTTTTCTAGGATTTTACTTAAGAAGACAGGTTAGAAATAGGTCTAAAATTGTCAAAAACAGAGCAGTCAAGATTATTTTTGAGCAGGGATTTAACAACAGCAGTCTTAAGACAGTCTGGGAAGACCACCATATCTAATGATGAATTTACTATGTCAAGAATACTATCAATTAGCACAACAGATATTTCTTTGAAAAAACTTGTTGGCATTGGCTCAAGGACGCATGTGGAGGGTTTCAGTTGAGAAATGATTCTATATAGACCATGGTAAATCTATCCTGGTGAAAGAATTTAATTAGCATAAAATTGAATACCAGGATTTAATAGGATCGGTATTGGGGGATTTACTATATTATTTCTAATTTTGTTAATTTTGTGATTAAAAAATATAGCAAAAGCCTCATAAGTTTCACTGGAAGTTTTTTAGAGGCATTCCTTTGAGTGACCAGGGTTTAGCAAATGATCAATAGTAGAGAACAAAACTCCTGGATTACCAGCATTGTTATTTATAATTTTAGAGAAGCAGCACCACCTATCATGATGGACGATGTTGTTGTGCTCTTTTATTTTAGTCTTCAGTATTTCATAGTGAACTTTGGATTTAGTTTTTCTCCATTTATGCTCAGCTGTCCACCATGTTTTCTTTAAATCAGACACTCTTGGGTCTTCCATGGTGTAACAGTGTTTTTAAACAATACACTTCTCATTAACTGTAGCTATCAGTATTTCTACATTGAATAGTAAGAAAAAATGGTCTGATAAACTGATATCGACGATCTGCCTCACATCAACTTTTAATCCTTTAGTAATCATTAAATCCAATGTATGCCTTCCCCACCTTGTTTGTTGGCTGGCTCAGATTAAAAGTGTGTAGGAGATTCATAAATTCTTTTGCTTTCTGGTCACACTAATTATCGATAAGAAAATTGAAGTCACCAACAATCAGGAACTTGTCATAGTTAGTTATTATAATTGACACTAAGTCTGAGAATTCCTCAAAGAAAGATGCATTATATTTAGAAGGTCTAAACACAGACAATAATAGAGACAGAGAAACTCCTTGAGTAACAATGGCAAGATACTCAAAAGATGCAAACGTACCAAAGCCAACATCTTTACACTTTAACCCACTCAAAATATTTGCTAAACTGCCTACTTTCTTATCTTGGTGAACCACATGAGTAAAGCTGTAATTCTGAGGTGCAGATTGAATTAAAACAGCCCCACCATCAGAGCTAAGACACGTTTCATTTAATGTAGGAAAGTTGATTTTACTATCACCGTTGATAAAAAACAACTTGTTGGTTAATGCTCTAACATTTAATAAAGCCATATTTAAGGTCTCGGAAGAACAGAGATGAATTGGTGAAACGTTACAGCTATTCAAAATGGTAATTAAGATACTCGTATTAATACCGCTTGTGCAGATTTGTTATTTAATCTATAGTCTGTTGTTATACTTTTAATACAGTGCATATCTAGGGGTGAAATGGTAATTAAACAATTCGCATTTATGCTGCATTGTCTGGATTTTTTACTTAGACTGAGGTTGGTTATTATAGTATTTATGCAGTGCACATTTGAGGAAGAGTTCACTACAGAGTTATCAAAACCTAGCAAGGCATAATGGAAAGGATTTGGATTAAAATTACATTGTCAAGAGAGATGAATTACCTTACAGATATTTTTGGAGAAGACCCGGGTGCCAAATCTATTAGGATGCAGACCATCTCGCCTGAAGAAATGCAGCCTCTCCCAGAAGAGATCCCAGTTATGCACGAACCTGCTGTTTTGTCCCTCACAGAAACCTTTAATGCCAGGAGACAACTGTAGTATGAATTACGAATTTGAGTGCTCCCTCCAGTGAATAAGCCTTATGCCCAATGTTGCAATCGAGCTTGGGATAAATTGGAAAAACAAGTGTGATCCATGGAGGCTCCACTTTGCAAATTACAGGAGTTAAAAGTTCTGCAGCTAATACCTTGGTACCTGATACCACAGGACACCTTCAGAGGTGTTGTGGAGTCCATGCTTTGCAGGTCAGAGCTGCTTTGCAGCACGAGTGGGACCTACATAACAAATGATTTTAATGTGGTGACTGATTGAAATATATATCGAGATAGACTAATATTTCCTCCACCACCACCACATTCTTTCAATGACCAGTTTCCCCCACAACATTTGTATTGCATCAAAAACTCCTACCACTTCAATTGGTATGCCCAGTGATCATACCATCAATATGGGCAGTCCATAACGAATGACAAAGTGAGGACATAACCATAGAAGGGTGCACACACGAAAAGCTGCAGGACCAGATAGAGTCAATCGTCAAGTTTTTAAGGCCTCTGCTGGCCAGGTTTGTAGTATCCTCTGCTGCCTGTTCAGTCTATCACTAAAGCTCCACTAAAGTGTTGCTGTTGTGGAAACATCTCCTTCATGTAATGACTACCATTGAGAGGCTGATCCTGGACTATATGAGTCCTCTTTTGGACTCACAGCAGTTTGTATATCGGACAAAGATTAGAGTGGAAGGTGTAATTGTCTGTCTGATCTACAAGACTTATTCCCATCTGAACAAATCTGGTGGGTCTGTAAGGATCACATATATATTCTCCAGTGCCTTCAGTAAAATTCAGCCATCCTTGTTAAAGGGTAAGTGCAGAGATATATAGGGGGATGAGCCTATGTTGTCCTGGATAATGGACCATTTGTTGGGCAGTCCGCAGTTTGTGAGACTCAAGGACTATATCTCTGATGCGGATGTGATTAACACTGGAGCACCACCAGGAACAGTCCTGTCTCCTTTTCTCTTCACTCAGTATACCTTCGACTATAAATATAACACCAGGTCATATCACTTGCAGAAAGTCTGTACTGATTTTGTACTAAGAGGGTATAATGACAAGGAGGATGAGATAGGAGTCAGGTGGAGAAAAGTATCTATCTACTGTATCTATCTATCTTTCTGTCTATTGCTTTGTTTAACGATATACATCTGCTTCACTTATGCTGTCATAACGTATAGTGTTTTCCATACTGTCAGGATTACTAAAAGAAGTTTCTCATTATGCTACAAGGAATCATGATAATTAATTGAATTAAATTTAAATCATAAAACTTATGTGTTTTAGTAGCTGTTAATTTTGAAGTGGCTTTCATGTTGGACACATTTATTTGAATGCCACTATAATTTGTCCAGTTTCAGGAGAACATTTTCAAGGTAGATCTCAGCCATGAAAACAGAGAAGAGGTAATTCCCACAATATTAAACTTCAATTTCCATTTATTTTTCGAAACAGTGCATAGAATTTCATTTACACTATCAATATGGCGCAATGTTTCCAGGAGTAAGTTGGCTACAGAAATGTTTGCAATGCAGATGGTGTAAATAAAGAGAAAGTAGCCCAGCCTTTGAATACACAATGTGAGTTATTTATTTGGAGGCAATTTGGTTTTTAAAATACTACGATACTCTTAGCTTTTCGAGAGAATGTTGTATAATGCCGGTTTAGTCAAACCTGCAGTTTGAATTGCCTGCTTCACCTGACATCTCACAAGTATTTGAATATTTATTGCTGGTCACAGACTGCTGTAACAGTCCAGATACATAAATTTCATCACCCTTCTCTATATACATTCATATTTTGTTGCATATTGTTCTAGTTGTGATACTCAACCTTCATTATAAAATGTAAACTTAAGTTCTATAAGGTAATGTACTCAAAGACTCACCCCCAAATTAAGTACTATGTCATGTGGTGGCCTGTTCATCTATAAACCTATATCCACTGATTTTACACATTTGTTCAACATATTAGTATTTATAGCCAAAAGTGTATAAGAGGTTCTCTGAACCTTTAATTTGAACACCTTTTCCCGTCACTTGTAAGTGATTTAGTAATTAGATGCCAAAACATCAGTACAAAATACCAGCCACAAGATAAGGACAGTCCATTGTATTTCTTAAAATCATTATTGATTCCTGGACAAATCATTTCACATGAAAATACCCAAGGAAGAATTGGGATTGGTGTTATAACTTGTAAAACTGCACCTTCCTTAGCTTTTAAAGAATGAGATTTTGACTGAAACTGATATTTCAAATATAAATAAGTAGAAGCTCACTGCTAAGAGTGCTAAATGCTGAATGTGTGCTGGATAACATCGTACCCTGGATGTCTCAGCTGCCAGGTGTTGCTGGTCACCATCAAACATGTGTTTCTGAGAATTTGTAAAAGCCAGCTGGATGCAGATGAAAACCATTAGTGTTGGTAGATTTCTTCTTTTTGCTCTCCCTGCATGAAACTGGCAAAAAAGATGAAAACACATTAACTCACTTCCCCCTTGGCGTTGTCATTCAATATGCAGAAATTAGGTTTTGTTTGTGAGGTGGGTCACAGGCCAATGCCGGGGGTCCTGCTGTGTTTGTCTATCCCACAGTTCCGCTTAGCCAGATATAAACAAATATAAGCAGTAAATGTTAACCATATATCATCAGCACTTCTCAGCTTTAGTTGTTTCAGTGACCTTACACACAACACATTAAAAAGAGCCCTCAGCGGATTGAGCAGGCCAGAAGTAAAAAGTAAATTTAGAACATTTACTCAGTCAAAGGCAGAACTGCCATTTTTGAAAATCATTCTCACAGGCCGTTTGCAAGAATTTTGGATAATTTTATTTCTTTCAAATTTGTCTTTTAGATGGATTGATTGTGAATATAAACTTTACTCATATTTAGCAATGCATATAGCACATAAAAATTAAAGTCTGGGATCTGCCTGTGCAGAGACAGCCTTAGGCATATTTAGTTGATGAAGGCCTGGGCTTTATTACACATTTTAAAAATATCACTGGTTGTATCTGGTTGTATCTGGAGACTTATACCAAAGGAGTAGTCCTGTAACTTAAAGATCTGAATGTTTGCAAATAAATGATATTCATAAACTTCCATTCTCATTAAATGTCAAATAAGATAATAGGGTCAATACTCTTATATGCTATATATAATTAAGAAATTACACTAGGCTATGAATAGAGCCCTGGTTGTTTATCTCTGCAGCAGAAATTAAAAAAATACTCATGAGAGGGGTACAAAAGCACAGACCACAAAGTACAAAATTAGCAGAAAATACTAAGCCTGCTGCCCATCAGGGCCTAACATAACATGTTTATTTAATGGGATGGATCCCCAACCTGACCTCCATTGCAGCCCAGGGTATCAACTCCCCTCCCAGCTAAGATGAAGGGGATGGAACACTGGCATTACAAGTAGCAAGTTCTAGTGCCCACATCAAAATGATGGCATTTCTGTAGACTTTAGAGCATTTGAAAGAAGTGATTTGGTAACATTTTAAGTTAGGCGCTGCAAAAATACATCTGTTACTCATTTACTGTTATGTAAAAAGACCTTAACAAAGGCTTCTTTGGGTAGTCATAAAACTTACAGAGCATCAGTAAAGTGTTTATTCATCTCTGCAATGTGACCTATTAACAAAACGTCACTTTGGAGTGGTCTGAAGTGGCTTATATCTCATATTTAATATAAGATCTATGAAAACTTCCTATTAACAAGTAATTTTATCATGTCAATATGCCACACTGCACATGAATGGGTAACTTATTTACTGATGCTTTTATAAGTGTTATGAAGACTAAAAAACAACTTTGTAGAGTAAATGAATAATAGATGCATTTTTGCAGAACCTAAACTAAAGGGTTACCAGTGATTCTATGCCAGACATCTTAAATGGTTGTGGCACCTTCTGAAGGTCCAGAGAAAGGCTGAATAGATACTGAAGGATCCCACAAAAATGACAGCTTGAAATCAGAGAACTCATAGTAAAAGGTTGCCAGACTGGCAAGGGAAAGTCATCAACAGAAAAAACATTGCATTAACGATCAACATAGTAAGACCAAGCAGGAACAGTTTCTTTAAAAAAAGGAATCCAAACTGGTAAATCAAGCACACAAAAGAATCATCTGGTGACCCAAACATTATAGTTGCATTTAGTGCTTGACAACTCAAATAGATCATGATCCAAAACCAGGGTTAAGTTCTCTCCTGGCAAACAGCATTTCAAATGGGAAATGAATCATTTGATTGCAAGAGTCTCCTGCTGCAAAGCAGCTTACTTTCAGCAATCTCAGTAGACTTTTCCTACTTCGGTACTTCACAGGCTGCTCTTCCCCAATGATGACCTGAATCATTAAAGCCCTCAGTTTTGTCTCACAATTAGTTTTCTGGAGGATGAGTATAAAGTTTGTTTTATGTCATTATTTGCCTTTTATGACTTTTGTGGATGGAAGAATAAGGTATTGCATCTAGTAGAAACAGCATTACAGCTGAAAAAAATGTCATGATCTTCGGAAATGTAGTATCATCTTTGCATGTTTGGAATATTTTTCTCATGTTTAGATTTATTGTAATTAATTTTACTTTATATTTCATATTACTTTTGTCCCATCCTTGATGAAATCATTTATTTATTTTGTGTTGTTTTCATGTCGCACTGCTGCACTAATTGTTGGTGTGGCAACTGCCAGCTTATATAGATTGTGGTTTTAGCAGATGCATTCATGTATGAATTTTCTGTTGAGAGGAAAAGGAAAGAATTACATTAGTTAAAGTAATAAATATCATTTCTAAAAGTTTCTCTCATGACTACAAATACAGTTGTTCCTCTTTAAGAAAGTTTGCAGGATCAATGGACCTATGCCTGCCTTTTGGCTTTTGGTTTAGTCTACAGTTTTCAACCTCTATTACTCAATCTTAAAAACAGAAAAAATAATACATATTTTTCATGAACAGACATGTTGTGATGGATGGCCGGCGTTTCAGTCTGTCCGGGATGTCCCTCAACCAAGAGAAAGAGCTATTTTAGGGCAATACATCCCCCGGGATGATAGATGGCAGCTCCCCTGGACGGAAATGGTTCCCCCGATTCCCGCAGGGCAGCATGGGACATGGAGTCCAGTTCTTCAGCCTTGTTGGGTGCTGCCAGGGGGAGCTCACCAAAAGCCCAGGGACTATTATGATGACGTTAACCCAGAAGTACTTAGGAGTTAAGAGGACAGAAATCCACAGTACTTCCGGGACACCTGAAGAAGGAGTTTGACCCAGAGACGGAATACTTCCAGGTCAGAGACTTTAAATGGACTATGGGAAACCCCAGCAGAGTGAGCCGGAGTTGGGTGGTAGAGGACAGCCGCTGAGAGTGGAGGAATTGTTATTGAGTATTGTTTGTGATTATTGATCTATTTATTGTGTATAGTGGAGGTGCTTTGTGCAAACTATTGTATTAATAAATTCATTATTGGGACTTTTACCTGGTGTCTGACGTGTGGTCTGAGGATTCAAGAGGACAATAGCGCCCTCTATCTGTCACAATGGCATAGCCGGCAGGATCCTCTGGTCGTCTGTTTAGCAGAGGACCTGAAAAAACAAAATATTTCTGTGGACAGAACCCAAAGACAGCATCACGACATGCAGAGAAAAAAATCGCCAAACCCAACAGGCAGCGCTGCAACATAGGAAGCCTAACTGTACATCGGTCTATGATGGGGAAGAAATCCGGGAAGAAAAATGGGAATGCCCAAAAGGAACAGACTCTAGATGACGCCACGCATCTATGGACATACCTGGTGGGAAGCGAGGAAGACAGGGCAGTGATTGACGCTGAGAGGACCTGAGCATTATGGCAGCGGGATGGCTGTCGGACATCGGACACAAAGGACAACCTCTACGTGCTAGGAGAACACAATCGGAGGCCAGAGGTATGTGCCAAAAAAAACGTCCAATTCACCGGGACCTAATTGTAATTATTTTTCAGAAGCCTGTCTCCTTGAGCCCGACGGTGAGTCGGAGACATACTTCCCACCTGAGGAAGATGGCCATGATGACGAAGAGTCTTGCCAATCTAGGAGTCTGAACTTTGGGATCCTATTGGACGAGAATAGTCACTTGGACTATCCCAGAGCAGGCTGTGGAAACCAAAAGGACTACAAAGGATCACATGACCATGATGGTTTCCTTCCATTTGCCAAAGCAGGACACATGATCTCTCCTGAAGGATTATGGGAAGGAGAAGGTCAGCGTCGTCCTGTAGGTGAGGTCGTTGTTTCCCCGACGGAACCAAACTCCCTGAAGGGGAAGGGGAGGCGAGCGAAGCAATGCCAGCCGCAAATAAAGGTAAAGAGGGAACGGATATGACTGAACAGTCCGCCGCTAAATTAGAAAAGGCGGATCACAGTCGGCCGGTGGCGGCAACCCGGACCTCTGTCATGCGAAACTCCAATTCCCAAAAGCCTGTGAGAGTCCCAACGGAGCATGCGCCAGAGACGGGTAGGCTCATTGGCTCACGGCTGGGAGGTCAGGCTGATGATGGGCCGAGCCCAACCCCGGCCGATTCAAATAATAACATTAATGTACGCGAGCTGGAAAAGTTGATCCACCCCGTACAAAGTTTCTTTCAGATGCTGTCTGGCATGAAGAAACTGGTGGAGGAGTTGGGAGCAACGGCTGAAGCGCCTTTGAAATGGGTGGAGGAATACCTGAGGCGATTAGGTCAGGAGCTACCACAGATGACTGATTCGGTGGTACAGGTGGGTTTAACCGGTACCATACAAGAAGTGTGGACGCAGAGTACAAAGGCAGTGCGATTGGTTAGTATCGGCTGCCAAGTAATCTCAAGTCCCACAAGTGACAGGGAGGTGATGACCGAGTGTCAGATGGAAGGGGCGGGGGCATCGGAGCAGCGAGTTAGTGCTGACTTCTGGGGTTTCTCAAACCTTAAGATATCGCCGCCGGTCTCAGCCAAAAATAAAGGGGTTAAGACAGTAAAGGGTCTCTCTCTTATCCATAGGGACAGCCAAACTGTGAGCAAGCCCCAGAATGAAAAGGAGATCCCGCAGGTAAAACCGGGAGCTCCTAACATAGAGCGTGTGTGGAGGAGACATTCTTCGTGTGGGTGGGGATATAGTCCGCCCCCAGCTGGGCAAAAGGCTATGCAGGAGTTGCCAGCCTGCTTCCAGTCCCGCAGGACATTATTAAAAGGGAGGAGGTTGTGTTATGAATGCCATCGGCCGGGTCACTTATGGCGTGACTGTCCACGGAGAACCGGGGAGGTTATTAAAGGAAAACAAAAGTGTCATGTCTCCCTGTTGTCCTACTGTTGTTGTTCTGTTACAGGAAGAAGCCGTGGTCCGGTCAGGGCAGACAGTCCCTCCCGGGGAAGAACTACCCTAGCGGGGCTAGCCACATCACATTATAATGCTCTGCTGGGGGAAGAGTTCTGTGATGGACGGCTGGCGTTTCAGTCTGTCTGGGACGTCCCTCAACCAAGAGAAAGAGCCTTTTTAGGGCAATACATCCCCCGGGATGCTAGATGGCAGCTCTCCTGGATGGAAATGGTTCCCCCGATTACCGCAGAGCAGCATGGGACATAGAGTCCAGTTCTTCAGCTCTGTTGGATGCCATGGGTGTCGCCAGAGGGAGCTCACCAAGAACCCAGGGACTATTATGGTGACGTTAACCCAGAAGTACTTAGGAGTTAAGAGGACGGAAACCCACAGTACTTCCGGGACACCTGAAGAAGGAGTTTGACCCAGAGACGGAATACTTCCGGGTCAGAGACTTTAAATGGACTATGGGAAACCCCAGCAGAGTGAGCCAGAGTTGGGTGGTAGAGGATGGAGTCGCTGGGAGTGGAGGAATTGTTATTGAGTATTGTATTGTGATTATTTTTACATTTATTGTGTATAATGGAGGTGCTTTGTGCACACTATTGTATTAATAAATTAATTATTGGGACTTTTACCTGGTGTCTGACGTGTGTTTTGAGGGTTCAAGGTGACAATAGCGCCCCCTATCTGTCACAATGTACATTGGTCACACATTGGTTATAAATGGGTGAAATTCAGCTAATAATCAGTAAAGTTGAACTGGAAGTGACTCTACATTACAATTAAGTTCAATCACAGCAGCACTGGCTTGTCATGTCTAGGTGTGCCAGAATAATTATACTTCTGCATCAGTCTAATAGCTAGAGTCACAAAGGATGACAAACACAGAACATATAAGTCATGTTTCAAGTTTTCGACTACTAAATGATATATTGTGATTAAAGTTGTCTACATCCGCGCAAAGGCCAAGGTAGCAACCTGAAGACTAAGAAATGACAAAATATTAAGTATGAAATGATGACAGCCAAACGTATAAAGTCTCACACAAGTTTATTCTGGTTAGACTTGGTCTGTATTTGCATGTTTGTTGTAGCAAGTAACTGCAAGTGCCAAGGGCAGGTGATTAAAAACACTCCAAATGTGCTGCAACAGTGAAAACCACCACGTGCTAAAGTCCACTTGGCAGACTCTCTTTTTTGGATTATTTTCTTCAAATGTTGGCAGTGGTTGAAGTAGCACATGTACTTTTTATCTTGGCAAAATGCAGTGTACAGCTCTATATGTACCACAGTTACTACTGGAGTAAATGTCCCCAAAAAGAAATCAACCCGAAAAAGAATACGGTGAACATGGGCTGTGTACGAGAAGATATCAGGGGAGAATCGCAACTCCCTATGAACCGTGCCCCCTGCAAGAACAAGAACCAGAGGAGTTCATACACCCTACTTCACTCTGCTCTATGGAAGAGAGCGCTAACATTTATTGAGCAAAAGGTTCATCCTCCTAGCCAGCAGGTTTTACGCTCTCTTGACTGTAGGGCCAGTGACCTGATCTCAATAATATTCCAGGGGTGACCAATGGAAATCAAAAAATAGGTTGCAAGTTTACTTAGAAATGGCACAAAAAAAACTCCATACTCTACGGATTTGTAGATTTGTAATGCCTCAAGCATGCAAATATAATAGATTGGAACTTGATATGCACATACAAGTTGAGGTGCATGTCTTCTGAATAAACTGCAGCACACATACGGCTGGCATACTAGTAACATTCATTCGGAAACAAGAAATGGCTAAATATCTGAATCAATATGATCCTGCTCTATTCTGGATTTTGGTTGTATCATGGCTATGCTAATCATTCTGATTCCAAATCTGATTCCAATAGAAAGAGGAAAAATGGGTCTTTTAAGCAATAATAAAATTTTGTAAAAATGTCTAATGCAAAAAATAAGACATAACCTTATTTTATGTCTCACAAACCCAGAAATGCCAGGCTTACAAAGAGTGTCAGTTTGCCTTTAAGGACAATATTGATTTATAAAGAAATAAATGTGATATTTGACATACTGCAATTGAAATATTTATGAGAGTTAAGGTTTTGGATGCCAGATTACATGAGACTTACATGGACTTTTGGTCATTAGTGGATTTTTGTGTTATCTATCCAATGCAGATTCTTTGCCTGAGTCACTAAGATATCAGCTACTCATTGGCCTGGTTCATTATATTAGGATTATATCTCATGATTAACCCCAGGAAGGTCTGGAGAACAATGCTGGAAAAGGAAGCCTGGTCAGCCTTGCTTAGTGTGTTTCTGCCATAACCCTCATCAGGAAAAACAAGAAGAAGATAATGATGATTGAAATGTTATATTTATTGTGAATGTTGTGTATAAATAAATATATACACCAGCAGTCGAACATTTGGAATCATACAGATATGACTGTACTTTTGGAAGAAACTGATACTTATTATAAAGGTACATTTAATTGATTTAAAAATATAGCAAAGAGATTACCAATGGTTATTGTTGCTTGAAATGACTGATTTATAATTTATTATTCACATATGACTGCAATTAGCCATTACTCCACTGTCATAATGATGAACTCTTTTAGCTCATCCCTAAGTAATCATATTTAAATGCCAAAAAAAATGCAATCTCAGTGATTTTTACTGCGACATGATTGCTGGTGCCATTCGGGCTGGTAACTACTGATCTCCTGAGATTTTCACTCACAACAGTCTCTAGAATTTACTCAGAATAGTGCGAAAAACAAAACACATCAAGTGAGTGGAATATCTGTGGACGGAAACGCCACGCTGATGAGAATGGTCAAAGGAGAATGGCCAGACTGGTCTGAGCTAACAGAAATGCACATAACCACTCTGCACAACTTTGGTGAGCAGTAAAACAGAGCTACAATGATAGATGGCCAAGATGGATTCCACTCCTTTCAACCAAGAACAAAAAACTGAGGCAGCAATGGACATAGGCTAACCAAACAATTGAAGACTGGAAAAACATTGTCTGATCTGATCAACCTTGATTTCTGCTAAGGGAAATAGATAGCGGAGTTTCAATTCAGCACAAACACATGACTTCATACATCCAACCAGCCTTGTATCAACAGTCCCAGCTGCTGCTGGTGGTATAATGGTGTGTGGGATGTATTCTTGGTACACATTTGGCCATTTAATACTAATCAATCATCGCTTGAATGCCATGGCCTATTTGAGCAGTGGACATAATTTACTCATCTTCTAATGACTATTACACCATGATACTTCACCATGTAACAAAACAAAACTAATCTCAAACTGGTTTAAAGAACATATCAATGAGCTCAGTGTTCTTCAATGGTCTTCCTAGTCACTGGATCTGAATCCAATAGAACACCTTTGGAATATGGAAGAACAGTGGGATTTGTAACATGAATGTACTACTGGCAAATCTAAAGAAATTGCAAGTCTACATGGATCAGAATCTCAAAGGAATGTTTGTGGAATCTATGCAGTGAAGAACTGAGGCTGTTTTGAGAGAAATATATATAGCAAATGAGTCACTGGGAGACAACAAAGATAGTTGGGGCACCAGATGGTGGTCTCTGTTTCATGTCCAAGTTGAATCGACTTTAGAAAAATAGCAGTTGGCATTTAGGTCACATGTGACATATGAATAGCAGCATGTTCTCTTTGATTTCTGTCTGTACAGAGATCCTTGTGAGACCTGATGCCATGTCTGAATTTCAGATGGATCTTAAGGAGGTGAAGGCAGAAGAGTTGGAAAATTGGCAGAAATGATATCAGTGTCGCTCAGATAAATCCTCCTCCACTGGGTTAGTACTGATGTTACATTCAAATTCTTCCCTGAATTTTTGACCAATCTCACACCTGCAAGGCACTCCTTATGCTCACGTGTCTGACTATGTATATTTATATATACTTCTGCATTGTATGTAATTAAATGCATATATCATATTTAAAGCTTATTCCACATTTTAAAATAGTAAAGTACAATCACAATAATTTTTTTGAAAACCCACTGTAAAAATCAAGAACATATTGTGCTGTTTTTTACATATGTATACAACACAATTTATTTCCCAAATATACATATTCTGAAAAAAAAATGTTTTCGACTTTATTTTGATCATTTTGGACATGCAAAATGAATGATATATACAAAAGATATCCTGAAATAAATGAAAGCTTCAGAGAGTAAACATTAGGATTTTATAAATTTAGAGTAATAATAATAGAATAATTGAATGTATGTTATGTGTTTACTTTTTTCAGTTGGTCCTTTGGATCTGTATCTAGGGACTTATTCCAGCAAAAGTGACAAGAACATGTACATGTAAAGTCAAAGTCACAATCAATATATGCAAAGCATGATCACTTCATTAAATGTTTGCATTCTGTTCTGAGATGTATCATGATTTAGACATGCATTCCAAACAAAGAAACGGGATCTTAGACTGAATTAAATCAAAGCAGCAGAAAACAGCCAAAGATGGGGTAATTCAGAGAGACTTAAAAATCTGAAAATATCAAAGAGAGCACTAGTTAGTACATTAATAAAAAAATGTTCATTGATCTCAAGGAAGGTTTTAATTAAATTCTTTTTTTTCTTTGTTATGTCTAAATATCAGAGGAAATGTGGCATCAGTTTTCGATTCCAGTGGTTTTAGCAAAGCACAAATTTAGAGTTTTAGAAGCATTATTTGTTGTCTAATAAAATAGGTATTGTACATATTTTGATATCAGGCTGTACTTGTAATTTTTTTAATTATTACACCAAGAATTCTAACAAAACTAAAACTAAGCAGTACAACAGTACCTATATGGTGGCATCCACTTGACTTTAAAATTATTTTAACTCTTCCCATTAAAAGACAGTCTTAAATGACATAGCCTTGCTTTAACCTAAAAAAAGCATGAAGGTCTAATCAGTTGATTACAGCTTAAAATATTTAAACATTACCATTTACTTCTGTTATCACTATGAGCTTCCAAAACCTTATTGGAAAAAGCTAATGGCTAAAGAAACAAGTATAAACCATTGTCACACTCGTCCGCATGGGAAACAGCTGAAGGGTCTAAACACTAGTAATTCTACGCCAAGCCAGGGGGTGGCGGAGTGTACTGACTATCTCTCTCAGTCCCTTGCAGACCTTTCCTGGGAAATCCCACCTGTTGCCGGCCCCAAGGATGACATCACTTCCAGGCACGAGGACACCACACCCAGTTCCTGCACAGATGACATCATTTCCCTTCCAGCCCTTTAAAACTGCCATCTTGCCTCAGTACAGGCAGTTCTGTTCTGGACTCTGAACTAAGCACATCGTGCTACTAAAAACCAAGTTTTGGGTGGCTGCCCCAACTCTTTATGATGTCTCCGACTCATTCTTGTTACACCATATTTGGCTAAAATAGAAGAATGGAGCACTTAATGCACTTAATGTGTTTTAATTTTCTAAATATTTAATACTGTATGTTTCCAGCACTCGGAGCTTGTAGTGGGTGGTGTATTACAAAACAGACAACCTAGACTGAATTTGGTCTGTATCTTAAATAACCCATACACAACAAGCATGCTTGTTACACCTGGGAAACAAAAATAAAGGGCAATTGAAACTTACAAAAATATATGCAAACATTTGTATTTCTAAACCTATAAAACATCTCCATGGCTGTGCAGTACAAAATACGAACAGAAGATACCTGCAAAAAGATGATACCATCACTATATCAATTTATCACAGCTATATTACTCATATAACCTGAAGGCAAACCGTTGCCAAAAATCACCCAATAACCTAATGGTGAACTGTCACGAAAATCTAAACATAAGACTGATACTGGAGCTGAAATAACAATTTCTGTGAATCAAAAATTAAAATCTCAGATACTGAATACTATGTGGGGTTGCAAATCTGATCATCCACGATAAGGCACCTTTTGGTAGGCAGCCTCCAGCACAGAGCACCGTGTCCAAGCAACACACTTACAAAGCTAAAAAAATGGCAATATGACACACTTAAACAAAAACAACAAAAGAATTTTTACTGGTTCATAACTAACTTATTAATGGAATACACTCTCAATTAAGATTCCCTGAGGTTAAAGCCTTCCCAAGACTCACTGCAAAGCAGCAGGAAAAATGTTCGCAAGCAGAAAAATTAACAAACTAGCCTAAATCATAGCATTGGGGAACAAGCCATGACCTTCAGAGTGACTTACACAGAAATCAGAGTAAGAAAAAGAGTTGTCTCAGGTTTTACTAAATGAGCTTAAAAGGGCCATGTCAGAGAGGGATGCCAAACAAGCAGGCATTTTACCGTCCTCAGAGTGTATGAGACTTGACCGTGTGTCGTCTTTCTCTAGGCTCAATTACTTCTTACTTGAACTAACATCATTGTTACTTCTCTGTTTTTCAACATGGAGTATCCAGCAGGGGTTCACACACTTTTCCGAGGAAATGTTTTCTTTAGGAATTACATCCGTACTAAAACTGATATATCCCTCCCCAGTGCCTGTCAGTTTTCCTGTAGGATTGAAAGTAATGTAACCCACAAACACCAACTCTTCCACAGGCTAGAGTGGGCCCATGGGAAACTCCACTCTGTAAAACACAACAGACTGCATATACCCAAAATATAATGCTGATCAGAGTGAGACCACCAAGAAGCAGGCATGGTGAAAAATATAAGAAAACAGTGGTTTGTTTAAAAGTGATAGTAATCCAAAAAGTAGTAGGTCATACACCAAAAAGCAAATATTGAAACAGCATCGGAATCCAAAAATGGCTATTCCAAAAGCAGTCAATGCATAAGGTAAAAGGTCAAAAATCGGAACCAAAATCCTAAATGCTAAGCAAAACACAAAATCCAAAAAAAGCAAAGGCAAGAGTCAGAAAAACATGATAAACTTTAAACAAACTTGCAAAGTCATGAGAAGCAGTAGGAGCCGGCTGTCATTAGGCAATGTTGTGAATGTATGTTTTTGGACTCAGGTGTTAGTTTGGGTGTATTATTATTTGTTTTTACCTAGTTCTAGTATTGCTGTTGTATTTTATCATTTTGTTGGCAACGTCATCGCGAAGCCAATGTGTTGTCTAAATTTCCTTGTGTTTTGTTTTTGTCATGAACTTTGGAGTTCATTTAAATAAAATCCCAAAAACTGTTGCATAAACACCCTCAAGTGGAAGGGTCTGTCAACCTTTGGCTTGCATGACAAAAGGGCAAACGAAGAATCCTAAATGCTCAGTAGCACAAAAAGCTTCAAGGTGCACAAAAGACTCAGGAGGAGTTGCCCAATAGGCAATCCACCTACAAACAAGTCCCAGATAACACAAATTCAAAGAAAGGTCAAGAAATAGAGCAAAAAGGTAAAACAAAATCCAAATAACCAACAATACCTCACAATAATAATCACAGAAAACTCACCAATACCTTGTGCATACAATGTACCACAAGGGACTGCAAGTTCCTTCAGCCTTTATAGGGTAGAAGACAGTCCCTTGACGGAGATGGACAGGTGGCCCAGTCTCTTGGAGAGCCACCCACAGAAGCATGAACACACAGAAATTAAATACTAAACAAAACTAATAATGCAGAATAATGCAAATATACAATACTAACACAAACAAACAAATCAAATATGAGCAAAAAAGACATATAACAAGAATTTAAACACCAGCCAGGAGAGGAGCTCTAACTCAAACGTAACAGTTTTATTGTTCGCAGTGATGCCACAGCAAGTGTTGTGGATGACGCCAGTGATGCTGAAGATGTCATGACCCCAAAAAAATTTAATGGTATGCTTCAGTATTGGAAGCATTCAAGATTCAGGATAAAATACAATTAAAAACCCAGCAATTCTAAAATAAGTAAATCTAAATGTAAGAAACAGTCTAGTAAAAGGCAAGGAATGTTTATTGGATTCTGAGTTTTCGTTTCTGTTTTGTCCTCTAACATTTGGTTTTCTGTCCCACTGGTTTAAACAATAGCTTGGTATTTCTGACAATTCTTTTGCTTTGCCAACTCTGTGCTTCATTTCCCAGTCATTTTGCTCCCTTTCAAGTCCTTTGGGAATGAGCATATCCTATGTAAATTTTTCAGAATTGAGAAACCTATTTTGACAACATTTGACTACATTTTTGGTGCTTCCAAATATTTTCCAGGTCACGAGAATTTTAAATTTTTTGAAAATTTTATTTCTAAGCTTTACTTTCATACAACAGCACAAGCTTCTTTGCCCAAGGTATGGATTCAATCAGTGAACCAGCACTATTAGAAATTCTTGTTTCAGTATTCTGGCTGTTTTGTTTATTCTTGTGTTCTAGCTTTGGTTATTTAATAGGAGCTTGGTGAATAGCTCCTTTCATTCATTCCCAACAACGATTACATTTAAGTTGTTTGGTTTAGAAAAACAAATTTTGGTGTTCAGAAATCTTTTATCCTTTGTTTTCAATTTTATTTTTAGTTTTAAGAAAGTTTTCACGTTTCATTTCTGAAAGAAAAATGCATCTCCTAGTTAGCTGCTTTTAACATCAGAGCAGTAGCTCTTTAAAAGACAGTCCCAGTAGTAAACCTGGAGCAATCAGTTTGGGAAAAAGAATGGGTGGTGAGTGTTCAAGCTGCAGGTCCTTTGGGCCATTTTGTGGTCTTGTAGCTGGCACAGCAGCACACAACAGGTAAGGTCTTAAATGTCAGAGAAAAGCCATTAACCTAGACTTCTTTTTTAAGTCCCCAACCCCATCATCACGTGAAAACTGTAATGCAATCATTGTCACGCAACAGACTTAGTGTCTGTGGCAAAAGCTAAGGGGTAGTGTTCTAGATAATGTCTGACAGTGCCCATGAGGAAGAAATTATGATGAGTGTTAGGGCTTGTCAAGGCTTTACCTTTTGGTTGCATTTTGCCTTGTAATTTTTGCTTATTTTCTTATCGTTTTCTAACTTTTTGTATTACGCTTTTGGTTTAAATTTTGTTAATTTCCTTTCATTATTTTTCTCCTTTGCTAATTGTCTTGTTATAGCTTTCATTTTGTTAATTGTTTTCTACTTTAATGTTTCTGTTTCTTTTTGTTCAAATATTGCACCAATTGCAATTGAGCCCAGGGGGACAGGGCCTCCTGATTATGCAAGATTAGCAGTGTTTAGGCAGACATCTATGACTGATGTAATGTATTTAAACTCCATTCAAAACACTGTTAAATTGCTCACAATACATTTGAGTTTTTCTTTGACATAGTTTTCCCCCAGGTACTTAGCCTGCCTGGTATTTCTTTAGTTTGTTTTTGTTAGAGAATACATTTCTGATATTAAAATTTGGATCAATTGAGAGTTTATTGAAGTATTGTCAAGTTGTATGTGTTTTAAAGGTTTACTTATTGATCCTTGAATTATGAATTTTCACTGTGCTAGATCATCATTTTGGCTGTGTTATGCATGATTTGATTTCTGATTTATAGACTATGAACATACTACAATCTATTTTGACTACATACATACCTAGAGTTTTGGCTTTGTTTCTGATCTCCCAGCTTTGACTTTAACTTTATGGCTAAGGTTCATGTTTCATCTCCTAACGTCCTTTCCTGAATTAATCTGCCTTGCCCTGTTACAAGCAGAACACCACCTACAGAGCTGAGGGAACATATTGCCACAACTGGCAGCTTCAGCTGTCCCTCCACTATTTTGGCTTCCCTTCTGGGAAAGATATTGAAATTCAAGACTCTTGGAAAGGGGCTTTAACTTTACTTTGCCTGTGAAATTCTTCTAAATTTGTTTTTCCTCAGATTCATTCTGCTGTTTCTGGAGTAGCCAAACCAAGTCTGCAGTAATTAATGCATAAAAGTCCTTCTGTTTACTCAGGTGTTTAATATGTTTTTAATAGTACTTCTCAGTTTCTATATCTCTGGATATGTCGTAGAAATTGCTTAGATTTTGATGACAAGGCATTAAAAAATGTGTGGTGAAGACGGACCAAGCCATTGTCTAAAATGAACTCTCACCATTTCGGAACATTTATGTAAAGTATTGATTCAAAAATGTAAAGAAAGAAAATAGAGATGATGCTCCCCCTGCAATAAAATAAACCTCCAGATTTTAGAACAGTTCTTTTCTCTATTGATAAGACTCTTAAACACAACCTCATTAATTGCCCTAGAGTGTATTTTATACTGTTTATAAAAACTTCATTTTTACGGATCTGCTGACATATTATGATTTCAGTTGATTGGTTCTGTTTATGTAATAGCATGCAAGAAAGCATTTTGTCATGTTACTTTTACTACAAAAATCATTTGTTCAAATAAGTTACAGAAAAGGTTCAGTCATGAAAGGAAGCAAACAGTCAAATAATAAACAATAAACCTTAATTATAAAAAATGAAAAAAATGTTTATTTAACTTAAAATTCATTCTTACCATTTGTTTATCTAAGAAATAATGTATTAAACAAATTGTATTTCTTCAAATGATCATTAGGTACCCATAAAATGAGAAATGGTGTACATAGTGAGGGCAACAGAATAAAAGGGAAAAATATCAGGTCCTTATTTTGAGGTTCTGGTAGAGCATTTACATATAACTAAATGTTTCACAACATTTATGCTTTAATTTTGTGATGTGAGAATGGTGTGGAAAAACACTGCACAGTCCAGCAGATAACTACAAGATACATTCACATAGGCCAATCACTTTATAAATTTACATGTTAATTACTGGGCCAATGACTTTGAATAATGTGGAATCAACAACTAGGATGTTCAGCTCAAAATCAACCCATTATAACTGACTGGAATTTATGAACATACTGTACCAGGGAAGCTAAAAGACAGTTGGAGAGGAATAAAGCAGATAAGGCGAAAGAAGACCCTAAGAGATTCTTTCAGTATTTTAGTGTTAAAAGAACAGTCAAGGAGGAGGTGAAGTGCATCAGGAATATTAAAGGGGAATTAAAAGATACAGACAGTGAAATAGCGGATGCCCTAAACTTACATTTTTCTGAGGTGTTTACAAGTGGGCAGGAGCCAGTAAGTTTTTACATGCATCACAGGAAAATTAATGGAAGGAATTATTAAGGATAAGATTGAGCAACACATGGCAAGGACAGGAGTTTTACTAAACAGTCAGCATGGGTTCAGAAGAGGGAAGTCGTGTTTTACTAACATGCTGGAATTTTATGAGGAGGCAACAAAAGGATACGATCAAAGTGGAGCTTATGATATTATTTATCTGGACTTTCAGAAAGCATTTGATAAGGTGCCACATGAGAGGTTGGGCATCAAATTAAAAGAAGTGGGAGTTCAGGGTGATGTTTTTAGATGGGTGCAGAATTGGCTCAGACACAGGAAGCAGAGGGTGATGGTGCGAGGAACCTCATCAGAACTGGCCGATGTTAAGAGTGATGTTCCACAGGGGTCAGCGCTAGGGCCGCTGCTATTTTTAATATATATAAATGATTTAGATAGGAATACAAGTAACAAGCTGGTTAAGTTTGCAGATGATACTAAGGTGGATTAGCAGATAATTTGGAATCCGTTATATCATTACAGAAGGACTTGGATAGCATACATGCTTGGGCAGACTTGTGGCAGATGAAATTTAATGTCAGTAAATGTAAAGTATTACACATAGGAAGTAAAAATATTAGGTCTGAATACAGAATGGGCGGTCGGAAAATCGAGAGTACACCTTATGAGAAGGAGTTATTAGTCATAGTGGACTCTAAGCTATCAAGTTCCCGACAGTGTTCAGAAGCCATTAAGAAAGCTAACAGAATGTTAGGATATATAGCACGGTGTGTGGAGTACAAGTCCAAGGACGTTATGCTCAACCTTTATAATGCACTAGTGAGGCCTCATCTTGAGTACTGTGTGCAGTTTTGGTCTCCAGGCTACAAAAAGGACATAGCAGCGCTAGAAAACGTCCAGAGAAGAGCGACTAGGCTGATTCCAGGGCTACAGGGGATGAATTATGAGGAAAGATTAAAAGAGCTGAGCCTATACAGTTTAAGCAAAAGAAGAATAAGAGGTGACATGAATGAAGTGTTTAAAATTATGAAGGGAATTAGTACAGTGGATCGAGACTGTTATTTTAAAATAAGATCATCAAGAACATGGGGACACAGTTGGAAACTTGTTAAGGGTAAATTTCACACAAACAGTAGGAAGTTTTTCTTTACAAAAAGAACGATAGACACTTGGAATAAGCTATCAAGTAGTGTGGTAGATAGTAAGACATTAGGGACTTTCAAAACTCGACTTGATGTTTTTTTGGAAGAAATAAGTGGATAGGACTGGCGAGCTTTGTTGGGCTGAATGGCCTGTTCTCATCTAGAGTGTTCTAATGTTCTAATTCCGCTTATATATAAAAGAAGGTGTAAAAATTGGGGCATCAAGCATGGAAAATAACAAACATGTAAACTATATGCTGTATATGTAGAGAGTTACAGGGGTGTCAGAGTGCTAATTTGGAATCCAAAAAATATAAAGGGGGTAAGTGCAGGTAAAAGGAAGGGATTTATTTTAACAGAAATAATAAATTACATAAGACCAAAGGGACAATGGAGATATAAAAGTAAATAAAGGAGAAACCAACACATCTACATTTTAATTAGGCCTACCTAAACAAAATAATTTCCTATGTCTCTGGTAGGTTTGTTGGTCCTTCCTCCCTTCTTCCTCAGTTCATTCCCTCCATTCTTTCTCCTTCACATTCTTTTGACTTCTCTTCCTCCTGCCTACGCTACACCCTCTGAGTTTAAGCTCACCTGTCTTGTACTTGGAAGAAGTTTTAAGCTCCAAACAGGAATGAAATAACCACATCCAGGTCAAGAGTATCACAGGGGACTCCTGGGGTATATTTAATCACTGGTCTTAGCAACTCCTTAGCAATACTTTAGCTGCAATACTTGTCCTAATTCTCTCTTGTATGGCTTGGCCAACCATAAGTCACTTGTCCATCTTATAAAGCAGCAAGAGGTCTGGCATATTCTAATGACCCTCCTCTGCCACATGTCTAGATGAAGGACAACTTAATATTTCCCCCTGTGAAGTATTACCATAGTATTACCTCTTTTGGTCGAGGTAACATGTCCACACCAATGTTCTCATTGCCAGGGCACTTACCTCCATGGCATGCCATGGCCAAAGTCCAGTCCACTCATGTTGCAGTTGGAATATCTACTACTCTTTCCCTTCAAATATAAACATTTATAGGTATTGAATGTGCTGATAGGTAGCAGCAACAGGGAGGCAGGCAGACTAAATGAAGAAAATAATATGAGGTCCTAAAACGTCGCTAACAGTTTGCAAATACTAGCTTAGGGAGAATCTAGAATGAAGACCTTATTGCTGAGACTGCAGAAGCTTGCTTCATTCACATGTCTATGTCTGACCAGAAGTGATTGCCTTTTATGCTGGCTAACTAACTAAAGGGTTAAGTATGCTCCAGCAACAGGGTGCAAGGGGGTGGGATTGAAAAGAAACTTCTAAAGTGGATCTTTTTGCTTGGGTTCTGAATGTATGGATCTTTCTTAAATTCTGTTACTAACTGAGTATGTAGCTGCTATTATAGTGTGAGCAATAATCATGATGCCTATCTAAGACAACTAGCTCCTACTGAGCACAAAAACAAGCACTGCAGTGCTTTAAAAATTTGCACAAAATTGATGGCTAAAAAAAATGAGTGATGTTTACACTGAAGAAAGAAAGTCGAGCAAAACAGTTCTACTTTCTAACAAAGAATAGAACAGCTGATGATCTTATAGTGTCTCTGGACACCATTAATATGGAAAACATTAATGGTAAACATCCCACACCTACCAGCATACACACACAAAAAATCAATCATTGCTATGGCATCACAAAATCATAGCCATCTAGGATCCTGCTCTGAAAGGAAAACATTAACAGAGAAAAACACAAATGAAAATAATTTATAAAAAATACACCTAACAGTACAGTATTTCCATTGAGCTGGTTGACAAACCTAAGACATGACAGATGACAGAACTGAGGGTGAACCTATCCTAAGAAACGAGGGAGATCATGGATACAGAGTAATTGTTATGTAACTAAGATGTCTTGTCTTGGCCTAGCTGAGGTCTCTGTTGGGCAAAACGAGACTGCTGCTACCTATGTGGATCAACTGACTGAAGAGAGAAATTTTAAAATTCTTAAACAGCTGACTACATACTGTATCAAGATACTGCAAACTTCTTAGGTCTTGCAAACCTTAATAGGATTATGTCTAATGTCTGTTTTTGACAGACAGGACTAACCCCATACCAGCTACTCATTACAATATGCCCATTTGTGCTATGGTTTTGCCAGGGCTTCATCTCCGGCTTTTCTTTCTTTCATTTATGTCTGTTTAATTTATTGTTTCTTGTGAATTTGTTTCCAAATATGTGATTGTTAATTTATTCTTTTTATTTAATATTTTTTCATTCAGTATTTTCTTCCTTTTATGTCAATTTAGGTTATCTGTCCTGCTCTTTGTATGCTGAACATAAGGGGACAGTGCCTCCTGATGTTGTGGGTGCTGCTTGTGGTTGGCTATTTAAAAGACTGAACATATCTCAAGCAGTAGTGTTAAATGTTGTTGCTCAGCTCCTTTTTTTGCCTTGCTTTGCTTTTTTTAGATTTTTTTATTGTTTGATATTTGTTTACTGTAATCTCTCTTGATTTTACAGATTTGATCATTTTTTGTATTTTCTTTCTATCTTCTTTAGTATTTTGTTATGTACTATTTTATTCATTCTTCAGTTTTTGTATTATATTGAATATTGTCACTTTAGATGCTATTTGTATGGATATTGTTGTTTTGGCTTTACTGTATATTTATTTAATAAAAGTAATTACATTATGTATTAGTTTTGTTTCTTTGGGCCAGGGATTCTTTTCTGATTCCTGTGATGTTTAAGTATAGGCCTCATGTCTTCTTTGAGTTTTAAGGGATAGGCCTCCTTTGAAAGATTCAAGTCTTTTTGTACTTGTGAGTTCCAAATCCCAATAATTTAAGATTTGCACTTGTTAAGTATTTTTTTTAAAAAAGTAAGCATACCATTTAAAGTTTGTTTTGTTTGCAAGGTGATCTACTTGAAAAATAATGGGTCAAGGAGGAAACTCATAGGCCAGATTCAAGCTGAACATGGCTTTGTGCCTTCCACTTCACAGCTGTTTTCATATTCAGAAATTAATGAATTTTCCTCCAGAAAGAAGTGAGTGGTTTAATAAGGTGACCAAAAAACAGAAGGGAAATTGAAATTTCATGATACCCTTCTGGTGGAAACTTATACAGCTTTTGGAAATAGTGAAAAATTGTTTACACATATTTAGACTCTTGCTTCTGTGTTTCAGTTTCACATCAATGGTCAATTTAATTTACATTTGAGTGAATCTTTAGAAAATTAAAACATATATTTGTTTGGAAAACAGTAATAATTTATATTAAAATAATGTTAATTACAATAAAACAAAATCAGTTCTTGATTATTACTGACTGCGGTGGGCTGGCACCCTGCCTGGAGTTTGTTTCCTGCCTTGTGCCCTGTGTTGGCTGGGATTGGCTCCGGCAGACCCCCGTGACCCTGTAGTTGGCATATAACGAGCTGGATAATGGATGGATGGATGGATTATTACTGATTACAAGACATCTTCTCTTTAAAGAAACACAGGTGATGTAAGCAATTAAGATCATTTTAAACACGCTTCCGAATTCTTGTCCTTTTACAATCAATGGACTCTGTTAGCCCACTTTTTAGGGTTCCTTAACACAGTAAGTCTCAAAAGCAACCAAAAAGGCCCACTAGAGGCAGGGAAACTGTGAAACCCCAGCTAGTTACAAAAGGTGAAATGTAGAATATTTAAAATAAAAAGCTTTATTTTTACAAAACTGTTCTGTGGCATAATAAAGCTCCAAAATGAACAAAAGGCAAAAGGAGTTTCCTAAAAGGGGCAATCCCGTAGCATACAATGTCCCAGTACATACATCCAAACAATAGTTGAAAAAATAGAGCAAAAAGGTTGAAATGCAGAAAATTCACAAGTGCACAGAATTAAACAAGAGAACTCTCCAATGCCAGTGCATTTACTGAAGGTACAGTGGATTTTTACTCAGCCTTTAATGGGGTGAAGGCAGCCTGTTGACCACCCAAAAAATATGTGGAACACAGTGGAAGATATATAAATAGTTGGAAAATAAGTAATAAACAAATCTAATGAGAAACACAGAATAAGGCAAATAATCAACACTAGCAATACTATTAACGTAAAGAAAAGAAAAAACTCATTTGAGCCCTACCCAGTATGACAACCCTAGCTGAAATACAACACCCAAGAAATACCTGGGTCACCTCAATATTTGTAAGTGGGCTAACTTCATAAATTCTTGGTATTGTTATTATGTGAAATAACCTATAAAGTTGTTTTAAGAGGCACAAAGAAAATTTGGCTTATTTAGGTTAGGATTTTCCAAATTTTCCTCTGATGAATCTTTAGATAGATAGATAGATAGATAGATAGATAGATAGATAGATAGATAGATAGATA
>JANRMT010062792.1:11846493-11888761 GCA_026402145.1 Polypterus bichir lapradei
ATATATATATATATATAAAGAGCTTCTGTGAAAAGTGTAATTTCCCCTTGGAAAATAAAGTTCAGTCCATTTATCCATCTATCTATATGATAGATAAATAGAACTTTAGTGCCTTTTGTATCTATCTTGCAGAAAGCTGAGACATGACACATTGGGGATGTCAAAATAAATGACAAATTATTTCACTAAGTTGCTGAAAGTATGTATTGAAGTCTGTGACTAAAAAAAAGAAAACTAGCCAGAAAAATGAGAAGGGTTACAGGATCTTTATTAACTTTTTAATCAGACAGCTTCTGAAGCAACTAACCAGAGCATTCTGTTACCCGGGTTTGTTACTTAGGTTGGAGTTTTCTCACATGCTTTATTTCATACCTGCCAAATTATTTTCAATATGTGGAGAACTGTGTTGATAAATGCATTATCATTCATGTCTACAGTTACTTAAGATGAGAACTGCTCTGTTTAATCAGCACCAACACAACATGTTTTGTGTGCTAAATTAAAGTCATCCATTCATCCAGAGCATACACCTACTTAATCCAATCATTGGTTCATGCAAGAGGGTAAAACCTGTCCCAGCAGCATTGGGTGCAAGCCAGGACTCCCCCATGGATGCTGGACTGATAATTATATTCAAGAGATAGGCTCCCTCTATTTCTTCATGGGATTTTCTCCAACATCCCCTAAGATATGCCGGTTAGGTTAGCTGGGCCCTGTGTCAGTGTGGGTGTGTATGTGAGAGGACTTTGTGATGGACTTATGCCAGACTGTGGGGCCAGTGCTGACCGAATTAGCTCCTGACACTGGGTTAAGTGGGCTTGAGATTGTAAGTTTTATTTCATTATTTGGGAAGCAGTGTAGAATATTTCTTTCACTTTAACATAATAAACTTTTATGTTTTTATCACTGGCATTAAACACCATTACAGATGCTGTTTCACAGTTAATCCCATTTTGCTTTCTGTCACTGCCTGTGTGTGTTTGCTCTGTGTTCTCCTGTTTCTTACCACATCCTAAAGATGTGCTGGTTAGGCTGACCTCGGACTACAAATTGAACCTATGTAAGTGCGTATGAGTATACAAGGAGATGTTGATTAGCTTTTCTCCTTTTAGTAACTTATTATAAAAGATTGTATGTTCAAGGAAATTACATAATTAGGCAATATTTAATTTCTAGAGCAGACCGGTGCTTTACATGATGTTTTGTTTCTGTGAATTCTCCAATGGAATGACATTCAATTTACATCTGGTTGTTGCCTCATGTCAACTGTTGCCAGGCAAGGATCTGGTCGCCTTGACTGTGACTGGGGGAAGCAATTTTTCTAAACAGACAGATGGATGTTAGTATGAAGGGCTGAGGTTTACAAACTGGCCAAGATCCACTCCTACTGCTTAGCTTAAGCCAAATGTTGTGATGCGTCTCTGATTCTTCCCTGGGTTGCTGAATAAATAAGCAGTGCCTTGTATGAAATATCACAACCATAACCTTAAAAGTTGGTTCCCTTCAGTTTCCAATTATACAAAAAAAAATGATATCCAAAACAGCAAAGATACTGTATGACCCTTTCAAGGTACCTCGTTTAAAATAATTTAAAAATGTTTTAAAAAAACACTTCAATACTTTAAAAGTTAAATGTGGTAATTTCAAAGTAATGATAGAAGGCAGATGGCATTTTTTTAAATTAAAGGAAGAAAACACAGTGTGGAATCCTACAGACAAGAAATGTTTATATATATATATATATATATATATATATATATATATATATGAAGTGTTGCAGTAAGGTCTGTTAGGCTTGGAAAAAGGGGTAGCTAGCAGTACAAAAAGGTTATAACAACAGCTTTAACAGCAAAATGGTTCACATACAATTACTGGAACAAGTGAATTCCAAGGGACCAGTTCAACTTTTCATTTGAGTATAGCCCTCTCCAAAATAAATATGTAAAATCTAAAGCAAAGGGCCATCCAAGCTAAATGATTTCTACTGAGTGAAACTGTGATTATTAAAAACATAAGACCGTACTGAAGACACCGTCCAGCATACTGTGGCTAAGCCTGTGGTAGCACATTGTCCCAGGGTGGGGACTAATTGATTCCTAAAAGGCCTCACTTCCAGATTATCCCGGTAAAATAAGTTTTTTTCACTTATGTGACTTTTGCTTGTAAGTTCATTTGTAACAACTCATGTGTGAATTTAAAAAAAAAAAAAAAAAAAAAACATTAAACCCTAGATCTCAGATGTACAGCCCATGTTCTACAATACATGTGATAAACACCTTCATTTACCCAGACAGAATAATCTGCAGCTGAACAGATGCTGAACTTTATATTTCTGTTAGCAAAAATTACTCATATGACTGCTTTGTGACCAACATCTCTTTATCTTTTAGCAATGTAGTACAAGAGGTAGAGGATTGTAAGAGAATAGTATTGCCTTGGTTGCTTAAATGTCCCTTTCATTTTTACACTGTCTGATTAAATACAGACATGGCAAACTTTAAAATAATAAAAGTAGGAGATGTTAACAACATTCTGTTTCATACCACTTGATAAGTTGGGGACACAGCACTGCCCTTTGAAAATGAAACCAGGCATGGTGACCCACTGAACAGTGACTTTCAGAGGCTTCACTCGTCAAGTACAGCAACATTACAAATGGTGCAGTTCATTTAAAAATTAGCCCACATTTATAGTCTGAAATTGTCCAAGTGAAAAAAATATTATCACCAGTAAAGACTAATTCAGAACTGTGAATCATTGAGTAGGAAATTTGAAAGTTTCAAAATGAGTGAAAAAAATGGAGGGCAGATGATGATTTGCTTGATTGCATTATTAACTGAAAATCCCAAACCATACTGCCATCGACCAAACTACAAACTCATCTCCTAAAACTATACATACTACTACCCTATTTTTTAAATTAATTTTATTGACTTTATAAAATCAAATAACATTCCATACACATAACTCCAGTTTTACAAAAAGAAAAAAAAAGGTTCAAAACAAATCAACCCTCACCCCTGAGAAAGAGAGCTAGGCCAGCAATGTAAAACTTTATGCTAGTAAAGACAAATGAATAGATAGATAACAAATGAATAAAGATAAATGGAGTAAAAGAGAGGAGAGAATGTGCTTCATCAATTTAAATGCTTATTCTAAAATGTAATTGATTAAATCCTGCCAGTTTTTGAAAATGTTTTGTACAGATTCTCTAAGTGCAAATTTGATTTTTTCCAGTTTCAAATAGTATATAACATCAGTTACCCACTGACGTAAAAAAGGAGAGTTAGGATTCTTCCAGTTGAGCAAGTTAAGTCTACGTGGCAGTAGTGAAGTAAAGACAATTACAGTTTGTTTGTCCTTCTTCACTTTAAGCCCACCAAACACAGCTGTTAGTGGGTTAGGAGGGATTGTGACACCAAGGCTGTCTGAAAGGCATTTTAAGATTTATGTTAATTTGGTGCAGGCACAAAACATGTGACGCAGTGAGGCTGGAGCTTGATTGCAGTGTTCGCAGGTTGGATCTTGCCCTGGAAACATTTTGGACAGTTTTACGTGAGACAGATGTGCTCGAGATATAATGTTAAGTTGAATAATTGTATGCTTTGCGCATATGGAGCTCGAGAGAATTCTGTGCATTGCTACCTTCCACTCCTTTTATGTTGAGTGAGAGATCCTTTTCCCACTGTTCTCTTGGATCTTTGAAAGGGAGGGACTGTAAAATAGTTTTATATATTACAGAAATGCTGTCTGAGTCCTCAAGACTGATCATTGTTTTTTCTGCCATAGAGGTAGGTGGGAGGTGAGGAAAATTGGGCAAGTTCTGTTTAAGAAAGTTTCTAATTTGAAGGTAGTGAAAGAAATGTGTTGCTGGGAAATAAAATTTGGAGTGTAATTGTTCGTAAGATGCAAAGACGTTGTCTATGTACAGATGTTTTCCAGGGGTTAAAAACTGTCTACGTTTTGAGAGGGTGGAAAATGGTGGTTCTCATGCAGAGGTGTCATAGATAAAAGCTTCTCTGTCTTAAAATACTTCCTGTATTGGTTCCATATTCTGATTGAGTGACGCACAATTGGGTTGTTAGCATATTGGCGATAACGTAGTTATTGGGGTACAAAGCAAGGAATATAAAGAAGTACTGCAGGATTTTATTTCTATTGCAGACCAAGCCTGTGTATGTTCATCTATTTCTGTCCATGTCCAGGTTTTTTATAGTTTTTATGTTTGCTGCCCAATAATAAAATTGAAAGTTAGGTTGAGCCATACCGCCTTCCACCTTAGGTCTTTGAAAGGTCGCCCTTTGGTTACGTGGATGTTTTGAATTCCAAATAAATGAGGTTATGGTTGAATCTAATTTAGGTTAGGTTTTATGCTTAGGAAGGATATGCATCTTAACAATGTTAATTCTTCCAGCTAAAGTGAGATGAAGGGTTGACCAACTATGCAAGTCTTGCTTAATTTTTTCCATACAGATGGCAAAATTTTGTTGATAAAGAGCTTTATGCTTACTTGTGATGTTTACCCCTAGGTATTTAAACTGATCTGCGATAATAAAAGTGAAGGTGTCCAGTCTAATATTGTGTGCTTGAGAATTCACTGGAAAGAGCACACATTTATTCAAATTGATTCTGAGACCAGAAATCTTTTGAAATTCTGTTAGTGTTGTTAGGCCTGCAGGCACAGTATTTTGTGGATCTGATATATACAGTACCATATCATCTGCATATAGAGAAACTTTCTGTTCCAGTTCTTCTCTGATAATCCCTTTTTCCTCAATAGCATTTTGACAGTGTATTGCGAGTAGCTCAATGGCACCTGCAAAAAGCAGTGGTGACAAGGGGCATCCTTGTTTGTTGCCACGCTAATGTTTAAAATAGTCTGAATTGATGTTTTTAATACAAACTGAAGCTTCTGGATTGGTATACAGCAGTTTAATCCATGCACAAATGTTCGGGCCAAACACAAATTTTTCCAATGTAGTGAAAAAGTAGTTCCATTCAACCACATCAAATGCTTTTTCTGCATCCAATGATAATAATATCTCCGTGGTGTTTGACTTTGTTGGTGAATACATCACATTAAACAGACATTGAAGATTGGAAGCTAAGTGTCTGCCTTTAATAAATCCAGTTTGGTCTTGTGATATTACCAAAGGTAGCACTTTCTCCACCCTTCTAGCTAGGACTTTGGAGAGTATCTTAACATCGTTATTCAGAATTGAGATTGGTCTGCACGATGCACATTTTAATTTTATTTGGTTTAGGAAAGAGAGTAAATAATGCTTGGCAAAAAGTCTGAGGTAGAATTTTATTTTCTCTAGCTTCTGTAAACGTTGCTAATAGAAGGGGAGCTAGCGGAGTTGAGAAATTCTTATAAAATTCGGCAGGGTAGTCATCAGGGCCTGCTTCTGATAGTGTCAGAGGTTTATCCAATTCCTCTGCCCTATTTGTGGTATCTGTAATGCATCCAGAAATGCCTTCAATTGTCTTTTGTCTTTTTTAAACTCAGTAGAGTATAAGGATTTATAGTAGTCTCTCAATGTGTGCATTATATTTTTATGGTCAATGATTCTGTCTCCTTTTGTGCTGGTGTTGGCTGAGATTGCATTGTGAACTTCATGCTTGTGGATTTGTTGAGCTAAAATCTTATTAGCTTTCTCCCCATGTTCATAATAATGATGTCATGATTTAAGTATGAGTTGTCCAGTTTCTTTAGTTGTTAAGAGGTTGAGCTCTGAATGCAGAGCCTCCCTTTTCCTATGAAGCGTCTCACTTGGACACCTGGCATGTTCTTGATCTGTTCTAGTAATTTAGTTGATAAGCTCTGATACTTTCTTGGTTTCCAATTAATTTTTGTGGGAAAGATATGAGATAATCTGTCCTCTTAAGAAGGCCTTCAGGGTTTCCCAGAATGCTCCTGCAGAAACCACATGGTGTATCTCTAATAAAATTGATTTGCTTGGATATAAATTCTGCACAGTTCTCATCTACTAATAAAAGTGGATTAAGACACTATATGCAAGATGAGTATGTGGGGCATAATGATTTTAGGGGCATGTTCAGAAATAACAATAGTGTTGTACTTACAAGATTTAACCGTAGGCAAGAAGTTATCTACAAAGAAATAATCAATTCTTGAGTAGCAATGATGCACTGGTGAGTAGAAGGGTACTCTTCCCCTATTTTGACACTGATTCAGATTTGTTTCACTTTTTGTGCAAAACTCTATAAAATATGCCTTCATGTATCATTGGCTTCACTCTGTGCTCATTCTGAAAGCACTGCTTCCATATCTTTAACTCGAGTCAGCAAAGCAGGGACACATTTAGCACACAATTCCCCAGGTACAAACACTGCAAGTCAAAATTGTTGACACAGTTTAAAAAAAGTCCATGGATCACTTCACTTATTTAGGAAAAATGGATCAACCACCACAGGAAGAAAGAATAAGAGGAAGGAGAAGGAGAAACCGGAAGGGATGTGGTAAGGGCGAGGAAAAATAAAAGCAAGAGCAAGGAGCAAAAATGGTTTCAGATGAGATTCATGACATTCTTGCTGACCATATCCTTGTGAATGGGGTGTCAACAGCTAGTCAAAGAGTGCAACCAAACCTGAACCTCTTCACAGTAGCCTCTATAATACAAACCTTTAGAGAGGGAAATAAGTAGGTCATTTACATACTGCTCTCTACTGTAACTGTGCAGTACTGTACACTGTTACTGTACTATACATGTATTGTAGCTGTTTGCTCTGCTGGACTGTATGCTGTCTGAAGTGCATTGAACTAGTGCACCATTACACATTGTTACTGTGTGATCCTCTTGTAAAATGTATGGTTTTACAGTTAGTAGTTGCAATATTTTGTTTTCCAGAACAGAGAGATGGACACCTTGTGGAGGCTGAAGAACCATATTTTCTGAAGAGCAAGAGAGGGCAATAATCAATATATGAATCGATGGTTACAGCCAACAACACGATTCACTTGTGAGAGATACAATAGAGGGTTATTGAGGACCAAGAAATCTTCCTTTTTTGTGTATGCTAGCAATGTGTTTTAGAGTAGTCATTTACTTTAGTGTGTGTCAGCTTTTATAGAGAAGCTTTGAAATACAAGCAAGATACACTCCTCGTGAGGTCATCTTTGTGAAAGAGGCAGGCATCAACCTCACAAAAAGGAGGAGGAGGCAGGGCAGGAACATAATTGGCCAATGGGCCATTGTGAATGTCCCGAGCCAGTGCTAGGAATGTGACAATGTGTGCCGCCAACAGCCACCAAGGGGTCATCCATCAACATGCCATCCTTGGTCCATACAACACCATGCTTCTACTGGCTTTCCTCACTGGTCTTTATACCAACTTGACCAGAGGGAGCCAGCACAATCACAGCAGCCATGCTACGTTGTAGTTTGGGACAATGTCAGTTTCCACCGGGCAGCTCTGGTCTGTGAGTGGTTCACCGACAACCTCAGATTCAGCAACTACTTCCTGTCTGCATATTCTACATCAGCTATGCTGATGACACACAGCTGTATTTATCAGTAGCACCTGATGACCCCGATTCTATTGACTCACTAACACAATGTCTGACTTGTATCTCAGAATGGATGAATAGTAACTTTCTCAAGTTAAATAAAGAGAAAACTGAAATCTTAGTGATTGACAATAATGGATACGATGAGGCTATTAGAAATAAACTGGATACATTAGGATTAAAAGTCAAGACGGAGGTAAAAAGCTTAGGGGTAATTGTTGACTGTAATCTGAATTTTAAATCGCATATTAATCAGATCACTAGGACAGCATTTTTTCACTTAAGAAACATAAGTAAAGTTAGACCTCTTATATCACTGAAAGATGCTGAGAAATTAGTTCACGCGTTTGTTTTCAGTCGACTAGATTACTGTAACGCACTCCTCTCAGGACTACCCAAGAAAGACATAAATCGTTTGCAACTAGTGCAGAATGCAGCTGCTAGAATCCTAACTAGGAAAAGAAAATCCGAACACATTTCTCCAGTTCTGATGCCACTACACTGGTTACCTGTGTCATTCAGGATTGACTTTAAAATTCTGCTTATGGTTTATAAAGCCTTAAATAATCTCGCCCCTTCTTATATATCGGAGTGTCTGACACCTTATATTCCAAATCGTAACCTCAGATCCTCAAATGAGTATCTCCTTAGAATTCCAAGAACAAAACTTAAAAGAAGTGGTGAGGCGGCCTTCTGCTGCTATGCACCTAAAATCTGGAATAGCCTGCCAATAGGAATTCGCCAGGCTAATACAGTGGAGCACTTTAAAACACTGCTGAAAACACATTACTTTAACATGGCCTTTCTATAACTTCAATTTAACTTAATTTAACTTAATCCTGATACTCTATATGTTCAATTTCCTCATAATAACTATTCAGGGTAGCTCTACAATCCGTACTGACCCCTACTCTCTTTTCTGTTTCTTTTTCCGGTTTCTTTGTGGTGGTGGCCTGCGCCACCTCCACCTACTCAAAGCTTCATGATGCTCCAACAATGATGGATGGACTAAAAGGCAGAATTCTACGTGACCATCATCATCAAGCCTTTCCGTGAGAACCCTAAATCCAAAGAGGACTGTTTCATTTATGTTAGGTAGAATGCCCAGAGGGGACTGGGCGGTCTCATGGTCTGGAATCCCTACAGATTTTATTTTTTTTTCTCCAGCCGTCTGGAGTTTTTATTTTGTTTTTTCTGTCCCCCCTGGCCATTGGACCTTACTCTTATTCGATGTTAATTAATGCTGATTTATTTTGTTTTCATATTGTGTTTTTTATTTTTCTATTCTTTATTATGTAAAGCACTTTGAGCTACTGTTTGTATGAATATGTGCTATATAAATAAATGTTGTTGTTGTTGTTGTTTCTACTTTCCTAAATCTTCCAGAGCACTTTTTTAGCATGCAGTGGAAGATCTAAGACCAGACCCCTACATTTTTTGTGTACCTCTTCCAGGCCATGGCGGGTGCTTGTTTGGACATCGCAGTTGAGGCCTACCAAGATGTATAAGGCTCTTTTCCTCAGCTGCCTGGCCAGGGCTCATATTGTCTTCATATTTCATAGCCATTGGCTCATATCTTTATTGACTCAGGCACCGACGCTGTTGGCAGCCTTTCCAGCAGCTCTGTGTATGACTTTATCTTTAAAGTCTTTATCTTTCTACCTTTTTCTCTATTTTTCTTTATTTCACTGTTAACTCCTACCACTTTATTTTATGTGGACTCATTCCCTGGACACTTTTTACTACTTGGAGATGGATTTTTACACACCGAGACTTGTCTATTCAAGTAGTTAACTTCAAGCGCTGAGAACAAATGCGCACGCCAGTGTGGTTCCCTATTTACCTGACGAGATAAGAAGGCAGTATCGGGGCAGCAGAGCCGGTGCTAAGATAAAAGCCAAGCGTCTAGAAAGAAAATGGCGCTACAAACCTTTGGTGCCTTCTGTGATCCTGGGAAATGTGAACTCGCTACCAAATAAGATCGACGAACTGGCTGCACTGGTGAAAAATGTCAGGATCTACAGAGAATGCAGTTTGCTGTGTTTTAGTGAAACGTGGCAAACAACTAACATCCCAGATGCTAACGTGGAGCTACCCGGGTTTAGCACAGTTAGAGCAGACAGAGACGCAAGCACCTGCGGGAAGCAGAAAGGAGGGGGTGTCGCTCTCTATGTCAATATAAAATGGTGCAACTCTGGACATGTAAACGTTAGAATCTCCACTTGCTGCAGGGACATCGAACTGTTGGCCGTAAGTTTGCGTCCCTATTACTTGCCCAGAGAGTTTGGACATGTGATTGTTGTTATTGTTTACATCCCCCCTCGAGCAAACGCGGAGATAGCAAGTGACGTCATCCATTTCACGGTTGCTAAGTTACAAACGCCAGCAAAGCAGTGGCTCCAGATGGAGTATCACCACGACTGCTGAAGGCCTGTGTGCTGGAGCTGGGGAGTCCTCTACAATGCATCTTCAACCTGAGCCTGGAACAGGGGAGAGTCCCGAGGCTTTGGAAAAATATTGTATCACCCCAGTCCCAAAGACATCACGTCCTAGTGAGCTGAACGACTTCTGGCCTGTCGCTCTGACGTCACATGTGATGAAGACCACGGAGCGGCTGCTGCTTCACCACCTGAGGCCACTGGTCCGCCGCGCCCTCGACCCTCTGCAGTTCGCATACCAGGAGAAGGTGGGAGCGGAGGATAACATTATTTATATGCTACACCGATCCCTCACCCACTTGGACAGAGGCAGTGGTGCTGTAAGAATTATGTTTTTGGACTTCTCCAGCGCCTTCAACACCATCCAACCTCTGCTCGTTAGGAACAAGCTGACAGAGATGGGAGTAGATTCACACCTGATGGCATGGATCGTGGACTGTCTTACAGACAGACCTCAGTATGTGCATCTCGGGAACTGCAGGTCTGAAATTGAGGTCAGCAACACAGGAGCGCCGCAGGGGACTGTACTTTCTCCAGTCCTGTTCAGCCTATATACATCAGACTTCCAATACAACTCGGAGTCCTGCCACGTGCAAAAGTTTGCTGACGATACTGCTATTGTGGGCTGCATCAGGAGTGGGCAGGAGGAGGAGTATAGGAAGCTAATCAAGGACTTTGTTAAATGGTGCGACTCAAACCACTTACACCTGAACACCAGCAAGACCAAGGAACTGGTGGTGGATTTTAGGAGGCCCAGGGCCCTCATGGACACCGTGATCATCAGAGGAGACTGTGTGCAGAGGGTGCAGACCTATAAATACCTGGGAGTGCAGCTGGATGATAAATTGGACTGGACTGCCAATACTGATGATCTGTGTAAGAAAGGTCAGAGCCGACTATACTTCCTTAGAAGGTTGGCGTCCTTCAACATCTGCAATAAGATGCTGCAGATGTTCTACCAGACGGTTGTGGCGAGTGCCCTCTTCTACGCGGTGTTGTGCTGGGGAGGCAGCATAAAGAAGAAGGACGTCTCATGCTTGGACAAACTGGTAAGGAAGGCAGGCTTTATTGTAGGCACAGAGCAGGACAGGTTGACATCCGTGGCAGAGCGAAGGGCTCCTGTGTCAGTGAACAGTGTCATCTCCAGGCAGAGGAGCAGCTTCAGCGATAGACTGCTGTCACTGTCCTGCTCCACTGACAGACTGAGGAGATCGTTCATACCCCACCCTATGCGACTCTTCAATTCCACCCGGTGGGGTAAATGTTAACATTTTTCAAAGTTATTGTCTGTTTTTACCTGCATTTTTATCACTCTTTAATTTAATATTGTTTTTTGTATCAGTATGCTGCCGCTGGATTATGTGAATTTCCCCTTGGGATTAATAAAGTATCTGTCTATCTATCTATTGCATGCGATGTCAGTTAAATTCTCTGCCTTGACCCTGACGAGAGAAGGGATGCTGTGGCTAAATATAATTTTTTTTCTTCCTAATTCTTTATGTATTGAGTTGTACGTTAAAGGATTAACTTTTAGAAAAAATTTCTAAATGCGCTGCTTATATTGTAAAATTACTCATTGCAGTAACAGGTTTTTACAGTAGTGTTTTGAATTGATCTCAGCAAGGTGTAAGGCTATGTTGTAGTGTATATTTTTGATGTTTTTTTCTGTGATGTCTGAAGGCAACATTTGGTTTTGATATGAGATTACATGGTTTTGACCTGGAAGTTTCGGTAGTTCAATGTGCAAGTATGAAATAATTTATATAAAATAAAATAATTTTGGGGCTCATTTTCAAGAAAATCTCTAATATTAAACTAACAATATAAAATCAAAAATGTACCTATGTAACTGGCAAATATTTGAAAACAATGCAAAGTAAGACATAAAAAGGGGGAAACACTTTGCAGTTTTGATAAAAACAGATTGTATAGCAACATCTTCTTTATCTTTTTCTTTTTCTATGTGGGCTTGATGCAATTGATTAACCTTCTCAATACAGCTTGATCCCGCACCTCACCAGTCAAGCCCTTTTCCTGCAGATTGTCTTTTGCTATATCCCTTCACCTCCGCTTTGGCCTCCCTCACTTTCTTACCCTGTACTTCCATTCCCATCACATGCCCATACCACTTTAGCCTTCTTTCCTGTACTTTCTTAGATATCTCTCCCATTTTTGTTGTACAGTACTTCTGATTCTCTCACTTCTTAGTCTGTCTTTTTTAGTAACTCCACACATCCATCAACTATCCTTTCTCCTGTGCTTCTTTTACTACCCATGTCTCAGCTCCATATATCATTTTCTGGTCTTAAAAACCTTACCTTTAACCTTCACCTTAATTTTTCAATCACATAATACCCCTGACATCTCCTTCCAATCATGTCATCTACACTGGTCTTTGCATCTAATTTTCCATCTTTGGCTACACTAGTCCTAGATGTATATATGCATCCACAGTTTTCAATAGCTCTTCCTGGAGGCTAACTTCTAAATCCTGATCATCATTAAAACTCATATATTCTGTCTCCATTCTTCCTAGTTGCTCTACACGTCCTCTTTTCTGGTACTGCATAACACAACATCATCAGCAAAAAGCATGCAGTAAGGGCTTGGTCTTTCTCATGACTCAACAAATCCATAAACAGATCAAAGAGTTAAGGACTTAAAGAGGATTCCTGGTAGACCTGCTCTTACAGGGATTTGACTTGTACATAACAAGAACCAATCCTGCACTGAAGAAAGACTGTAGACCGAAGAATCCAGTGAGATTTCTTGTTGCTGTGGTTGTTGCAAGAGACAGGTGTAACTCTAGTCTAGATATTTTGCATATTGCTGTAGAAACTTTTGAAGGCATATCTGAGAATCCAAGTAATTTCCTATTTCACATAAGAACATAAGGAATATTTTGGGAAGAAAAGGCCAAGTGCCCCAATAAAGATGTCAGTCTCTGTTCACCTACGTGTTTTTAAAGGTATATTGAGAAAAGACCCATAGTTCCCACCACCAGTTGTTAGACATGTGGAGTTGGCACATTCTTCCTGTGTGTGTTTGGGACATGCCATGTTCAAAGGCAATTAAATCATTTTACTTCCCATTCTGATGCTCAGTCTGAACTTCAGCAGGTTGTCTTGACAATGTGTACATGTCAAAATGCATTGAGTTGCTGCCTTGTGATTGGCTGATTAGATATTTGCGTTAACAAGCAGTTGAACAGATGTACCTAATAAAGTGTCCGGTGAGTTTATATAGTGAGAACAAATGTATTCAAATATAAAGATGAAATTCATTACATTTGTTATATCTTGCCTGAAGAAGGGGCCTGAGTTGCCTTGAAAACTTGCATAATGTAATCTTTTTAGTTAGCCAATAAAAGGTGTCATTTTGCTTAACTTCTCACTTAGTGCAAAGGAGAAATAAAAGATGAATTCATCCTGTTTGATATAGGCACTCAAAGCACATATTCGTACTGTGCCAGTCTTTATACTCTACACATTTTTATTTGTTGTTTGTACCAAAAATATAATAACTTTAAATCACCACTCAATTCTCAAAGGAAATTATTCAATCACAAAAAATACATTTTACTAAGCTGATATAAACACACACTGCACTCACTGCCTGTGGTTGTAATAGTCCTCAGAAACTGAGTGTGGGCACCATTACTTTAGAATTTCTTCAGGAGTTTAAAAACTTAACCTGCAGAGTTCGTCCATTAATTTATTTCAACTAGAAATAGCTGTTTTAGTACTTTATGGTTAGGCCATTTGAATCATTTGATCACTGTGCTGCACATATTTCAAAACCTGGCAGTAAGAATCATAACTAGAACTAAGAAGTAGGACTATATACAAGCAGGAGTTAAATTACAATTTAAATAATGTATTATTGATAATATTCATAAATAATAATATGCAAAGTACATTTGAATATTGGCAATCATACAACCTGATAAATGTTGATGTGTAGTTTCAGGTGGCACACAGAATTGTTAGTTACTTAAAAATGTCTCTAGTTGAGGCATCATTTGTGGTCAGCTTTCTTCAGAACAGACTGCATGCCTGTCTCAATATGGCTGCCGAGCTGTGCTCTTCATTGTGTTGTCCTCTTCATGGTGCGAGATGGTCTTTCATTAGTTTGGTAAGAGAGAGAGAGAGCTGGGTAAAGCAAGCAAGTTTATAGGTTTCCTGTCCAACAACCACAGTCAATAGGGTGTCATAGTACTTAAAAGCTTTTGATACAAGCCAGTTCCAAACAGCCATACTTCAGACCAATGGGGGGATAGAACACCTTCACATCTGCCCCCAAAACCATATGTTAAGCTTGGCAGTTAGGCAGCCTGGCTTTCCAGTGGGGGTTGACTGGGAGTACTGCAGATTAGCCAAATTTGTTTGAGGCACTTCCCCAAACCTGTCGTAAAATTACAAAGAGGGGGTTGGTGGCTTGGGGGATGGAAACATGAATGCTGCTCACTAATGTAACACTAATATTACATTACTTTGCCTAAGTTAGAAATAAAGACATACAAAATGTTTATCAACTTGTTTGCAAAATTTCACATTATAAATTATACCTCCAGATTTTCAGATGTTCTCTATTCAAAAACATTGCTGCCATTTGTGCAGAAAGCAGTTGACGTGGAACAGTTGAAATTTGGACTAATAACTGCTCAGTATATGTTTCTCTGTGTTTCACTATTATGTTTTTGTGTTGACAGTTGATGATGAGTAAAACCGGAATCACAGATTTAACAATTGTGATATGAAAAACTCTATAGTGAGAGAAGGTGGAAGGTATCTTTCTGGGGTAGAATTTATGGAATACTGCTCCCTAAGGGTTTGTTCACACATTTGTGTTTACCTGTGCTTTGACTGCACCTGTGCAATGCAAGCAATCACTTACAGGCCAGCAAAATCAGTTGTATTTATGCCTCTCATTCACATCATCCAATTTACAGCGGTATATTTTCTACAAGAAGACATGCTTAAATGCCCCATTGTACACATTTCTGTGTTGTCTCCACTTGACTTCCCTGCCCTTATCTAGCAGCCACTCTTTCTTGTTTCTTTGATTCCTATAGATAAGGGTTTCCACATACAATGCACCGTGGAGCCTCAAGTTTCATTTACATTTCCAGTGCATTTTTGGGATTCAGAGCACCTTGATCTTCATTATAACTGGCAAAGTGGGTATTCAGTTACCAGTACAAACACAGCAAAAACAAAATGTCTGGTGGCCTAACATGTCTACATGTGAAAGGAAGGGAGTCCGATGATTATTATTTTTTTGTGGATTTAATGCATGTAGATGCTTACAGACAAAAACTTCTGTCAATTTAATTTGTTTTACTTGGTCATTTTGTTTCACAAGACTTTTTTGTGATATGAAACACTGTGTTTTGCAGTGAATTTAATTTTACACAAATAGTTTCACTTATCATGAGTGAGAGAGTGAGAGAGAGACTGCTGCTGTAGGATATGGTCAACTGGCCTTACACTCAGGTCAGCGGCACTTTTGCCTACTTGATCTCCATTGTTACCATGTACAGTAAATGTGATTCTAATTCAGGAGTCACATTTCTGTCGGTCACAGAGGTCTCTTGTTGTAATAACAAGCATTACAGGGATGAGACATCTTCCTCTGCACAATTTAAAAGGTGTAACATTCTTATTCTGCTGTGGTGTAACCTACAGTACAAATTAAAGTTGCACAATCTAATGGCAATGTCTGTTAATTGTAGGCAGAGCTGGAAAATTTAATATTACTGTTCGTCTCTGTGTGTGGCCATACCCCACATTGGCCCCTTCTTTTTCAAGTGCGACGGCTAACTTCTTAAATTCTTTGACTGTGAGTTACTGGTCAGGATTGATGTTGAACGCTGCATTAAATCTACTGTTAGACAGAATTTGGTCATCTTTTGGCAAGCACTCACTCTAAATTTTCTTTATGCAGTTTTACTGCTGATCTTAATCGAGTTGTTTCGTTTTCTTCCTCCTTTAACCAGAGAATCATGTTTTTTCGCTTTTCGTCACAATTCTCAATATCACATTGATTATATTTTTATATCACGTACCCTTGTTTTATTAATTTTAGGTGCTTCATTAATCTTGCTTGTCTTATTGAACCACAAATGTAACCATTTGCAGTTGCACATTCCATTGCTTATGTCCTATTTTTCAAGGTGGAAATTTAACACTTCACTTGTGAAATAAATTGTTTTGTGAAGAACTTGCTATCAAACTAGATGTGTTCCTGCCATTTAGTATTTACTCTGTAGCTAATTTAGGTGTTTTGGGAGGGAATTAAAGACTTTATTCAGGGCTTTCTTATCTTCTTTTTCTCACATTTGGCAAACCTTATACTCCAATGTGTAAAGGGGCTTGAATTTGAGTTTTCTAAGAAACAGCACACCTCTTTATGATTAATAAAGATCACAAATCTTTTATTTTTAACAAAAGAAATAAGCTTAGTAGCCTTTTAATTCAAGTAACTGAATTCTTAATTCATCTTATTAATATTTGCTATTATTTCTACATGTCCAAGCCAAGCAAGATGCTTTTGTCTCCACTCCAAACGTGGCTTGATTTCAACTAATTCCCAGATGCTCCCATTTCAATGGCTGAATGAATAGAGGTGGTAGACTTTATCAGCGCAGGAAAGGCCCGAGAGATAGATGGGCTTCTACCCGAGGTTATTTCTGCAAACATTTATCTCTTCGCCTCTTTCAGCCATCCAAACCCTTTAATTAACATGAAAGTTATTGCTCTACTTTTAAAGCAAGATAAGATCCTGGCCCACTTCTCTTATTAACTCAGAAACACAATTATATGCTAAAAGGTATGGCCCATTGTTTACAGAAAGTCAATACATAATCAATACTGATCACTCTGGCTTAATATACTTATAGTCAGTGATAACATCTGTAGACTTCTGAATATCATTGATTTGGTTCCTTCCCTTTCTAGTCCTGCTGCTCTTCTTTCCCTTGGAGCCAGGAAGACCTTTGACCATATGAGCTGTCAATTCCTATGACAAGTCATGAACAGTAAGGGTTTTGGTACATGTTTTGTAAATATAGCCAAGACTCTTTACTCTTCTCTCTGTTTCTCTCTCTGCAGTCCTGATAATTGTAAATCAATTACCTCATCCCTTCCACATTATTACGAGAACTAGGGAGGCGAATCCTTTGTCTCCTTTATACTTCAACTTACTTCGCAAAGTGCCTGCACTAACCCCATCACAGTTTTAAAAAGTTCAGTCCTATATATCCTTATATGCTGTTGATGTCTTTCTCTACTTAGGTAATACCCTGTCTAATATGGAATATGGAATGGTCTTCCAGCTTTTATAAGAGATGCCCCCTCGGTCTCAGCCTTTAAATCTCGGCTGAAGACTCACTACTTCAGTTTAGCATATTCTGACTAGAGCTGCTGATTAACTGTACATACTGCATCTCTGTTGTTAGTCATTAGCACTAAAACTGCCTTCCCAAGGTTTTTTTGGGAGTTTTTCCTTGTCTTCTCAGAGAGTCAAGGCTGGGGGGCCGTCAAGAGGCAGGGCCTGTTAAAGCCCATTGCGGCACTTCCTGTGTGATTTTGGGCTATACAAAAATAAACTGTATTGTATTGTTTTGTATAATATGCCCTGTGTTTTAGAACTGTTCAGGTCTTTCGTAGTTACAAAGTTAATTGGACTAAATCTTCTCTCTCGCCTCTTAATCATATGTGATGTCAAGTTCCTGCCATCTGCCATCCTCTATAGTAGTTGAAGACATTTAGATGCTGATATTACTGCCTGAATCTCAGACATATCACCAAACAACTATCATCAACTCTCAGCTGATGTGGCAGCCTCTATCACCAACTCCAAACTTTCTCTTTTCAGCCTCATTTCGATTTTTTTTTTTAAATGAAAATTGTAAATCATTTTGATTTTGTAAATTCTATGCTGCCATTTCCCCATAAGCACTAAATTCTGGTCAGAGACAGTTTGAATGTGGGTGCATCACTACCAGACCTTTTTTCCTTTCCCTTACCCTTTTCTGTGGCTCCCTATACAATCTGTCCTTGTATCCCCACTTTCACTTCATGTCATTCTGTTTGCCTACCTAAAGTTTAAACCCTCCAAACGTTCCTTGGGACTGATCTTTTCATATGCCATCAATATGTGGCACCATGTGGAAAAGCTACTTGCACCCTCTAAAAAGAGGCATTCTCTCATTTTCACATTTCATAACCCTGTTGTGTCATTAGGTGGCCAGCTATGTCAATTTCCTTCATGGCAGCGTATGGAGATTAAAGAGCTGCAGGATTTGTTTGAAAGGTCAGTACTTACAAGCTCATTTAAAATTAGTTTTAGTTCCGCTTTGTTTTTCTACCTCCAACTCTGATCAGTTTTCTGCACTATTTCTCTAATCCCCCCTCTACCAAACCAGTCACTGTACTCTCCATTTTGTTCTTAATCATTAAGGAAAAAAAAAACATGTTTCTACCATCTATTTTTTACTTTGTAAAGCACCTTATAAACCTCTCCCCTTAATTTCTCTTCTCCCCTCTCAAGGGACACTGTTTTCTCCAATACTAGGTGTTTCTGAAGAAATCCAAATCACCAGCACACCTATTTAAGAATTCTGCATAATCTTATCCTACTCTTTGTGCGTCATTGAGGGGACTCACTGCTGATGTTCTTTGTCATTCATGTTCTCTTGGTTTACCTGGCACTTTTCTCCACATGTTCTAACGCTGTCCTTTGGTATTTCATTTTGGACCTACTCTGTTGCCTCAGACTTTTTTCCTTTAGACCTCTCTCTGTTTCTTTATAACACTCCTGAAGGAACATTTCTTTGTCTTGGTAACCTGGCTGCAAAGTTCATTCTTGTCTCCCACTGGAGGGCACCAAAGCAGGTTACACAGCACAATTGAAGTTCATCCTTCTAAAATTTAATAAACCTTGAATTATTCACAGCCCAGATTAATGGTCTCTCCAGCATTTCAATTGAAACTTGGACTACTGCTGCTGGTGTGCTGTAACACATTGACTTTGTTTTTCTGTCAATAATTGCTTTTTTTTTTTAATCTTTGGTGTGGCATAATCAACCTTTAACTCTCATCTCCTCTTCTCCGACAACTGGATTTTTTCCAAAATATTAGAAAAGAACCCAGTCTGAGCCAAAGGGCTATCTTATGGTTCTTTATACTTGATTATCTCCTGCTATTTTGGTTTTAAATTGAATAAAAACTTGACCATAAAATAATAAAGGAGGAGGAGCTAGAAACAATATTATTTAGGAAGCTAAAAACAATATTATGAAATTCCATTTTTTTCTATTCTCCTTCAGCTGTTGATGTTACTGTCAATAACAATGTAGATTGGTTTGTGCCAATCATTTTAGAGTTTGTGGTTATTGGCTTACATTCTTTTCCTTTTTATCATTGTTGACTTGATGTGTTTAATGTCTATGGTTTACAAGTGATGTTGCCAGTAATTCTGTGAATCTGTCATAGGTGTGTCCGTTACATAAAAAGATGATCAGCCTGATACAAAGAACTATAGGCCAGTATGCTTAATAAATTAATGTAAGCAATTAATCAAGGAAAACAACAAGCATCACATTCCGAGAAGCGGTGTATTAGTGGGTTTAGACCTCGAAAACTGTGCTTTATAAACATGCTGGAATTCTCCAAAGAATGAACAAAAACACAATCAGAGAGGTGCATTTGATATACTTTTTATAAGGTTTCCGGGTGAGAGCCTTGTGATCAACCTAAAAGGAGTTTAAGGTGCAGTGTTTAAGTGTTTTGGGGCTGCTGCTGTGTTTAATACATGTACTGTGAATGATCTTGATAAAAATATAACCTACGAGCGGGCAAACTGTGCAGATGATATCAAAATGTAGGACACATAACCTAAAATCTGTAAAATTATTGCAGGGGAATATGGACAGGATTAAGACTTGCAAGCTAAATTTAATGTAAGTAATTGTAAAATATTAAACCTAATAAAATATTACATTTAAAAAAGTATCAGGAGGTTTGAAACTTAAAAACATGCCTTATGAGAAGGACTTAGGAGTCAGTGGACTTTTGTCTTTCTACATCTGGACAGTGTATAGAAGCCATTAAGCAGGCTAGTAAGCTATCAGGTTGTACTGTGTGGCTCGATGTATGAAGTGCAAGTCAAAGAAACTTAGCCTTAAGCTATGTTAAGCATTGGCACCGCCTTGTGTGGAGTATTATGTGTAGTTATGGTCCTCATATGATAAAGAAGTCATAGCAGAGAAGTCCAAAAAAAAAAAAAAAAGAGTAGCTAGACAGATTCCAGGACTGCGCGTTTTCAGCTATAAAGGAAAGATTCAAGGAGCTGAACCTTTTTTGTACTTTAAGCAAATGGAAATTCAGAAAACATGATTGAATCACTCAAAATTATGGAGTGGATACAACTGGTTTCATTTTTTTTTTTAAATGAGTAGCTTAAAAGGAAGATGGAGGTACAAAAAAAAAAACATACACACATGGAATGAGTTACCAACTAGTGTGGTAGACTTTAGGGACTTTCAAAATGAGACTTGATGTTTCAGGAAAATTAGGTGGATGGGACTGATGAGCATAACTGGGCTAAATGCCTACTCATTGTTCTAATGGGCGAGCATTGTAAATGTGGGCATAAAATAAGGGAGTGCATTCAAATACTGACATCATACAAACTTGAAAGAATAAGACACAAAGGATTTATTATAAATGTTGCAAACATCGAGATCTAGTAAGGTAAGGCGTTAAATCTTAAGATGTCAAGCAGGAGACAAAAATAAATATGAATCTAAATATAAATAGGAGACAACTAAATATGAAAAGGTTACTCAGGAAGTTCTGCTGTCCTCAATAAGAAAGCAAAAAGCATGACTGAAGTCATGCTGAAAAATGAATAACCTGTAGCATACTGGCAAACACAATACTGATACTGCTTAAAAAAATGTTTTTTAGTGACCCAGACAGAGCCCTGACTTAACATCAAGTTTGATAAAAATATGAAAGAAACTAAAGTGCTAGTTATCACAATATAGAAAAGTAACAGCTTTTAATGCTACAGAATTCACTACTATCATATTATAAGAGAGTTACTTTTGAAACACATATCTACTTTTGGAACTCATACACACACACTTTACATCTAATACTGTTAAATGTCATAACTACAACTTCATTAGATGTGAATTGACAATAAAAGGCTATTTGATTTGATTGATTGATTGATTTGATACCAACTATAGTGTTTGCACTGCAGTTACTAAATTGTAAATGATCAAAATATAAGGAGCGCCCAGACATACTAAGGGTATGTTTTCTTACTTGCATCTCAGTGCTCCCACTTCAAGGAATCAATGGAGCCACATCTTCAAAATGCACCACTAGCAATTAGGTAAGGAATTTGTATCTTTTAATCATTTTATTAAGACACCGTGGTGGATATACCATCCATAAACATCAATAATAAGGAATGTGACAACAATTGCTTTTGAGATGTATTAAATGCTGGAAAAGTAGGTATGCATAGTATACTCAGGCACACTACAGCTAAAATTTCTGCCTCCAACACTACTTATCTAATCCATGGAAATTTAAACAAGACTTCATCTTGAGACTACAACACACAGAGAAAAAAGCAGGACATGGACATTCAAGTCACCCAATAAAATTACCAGCTTATTTTAATTAAAGGAATCTAAATCCAATAAAGAATGTAGAAAATGCAAAAGTTTACACAAAGATGAAGAAGAGAACATTTTTAACCAGGCACTAAGGACACAGAGACATAGTCCGAGTTTTGACAGGAGGTGAAAAATAAAATTGATCCAAAAGTGTTAGGATCCTTTAATTTTTGGAACAACATCGAAGTTGTGGTTGTTCCTCTAGAGCAGTGCTTCCCAAACTCGGTACTGGGAACCCACTGTGGCTGCAGATTTTTGTTCCAACCACCCTTTTTCATTGGACTCTTAGCCTAATTAAGTGAGTCGTTATTTCCCAGTTTCTGTGTTTTGGAGTCAATGTAGAAATTACAAACTAAGTTTGGTAGATTTTTATTGAAATGTAATAAGCAGTTATATGGGGAATATGTAGTTTCTAAGTCATTAACAGTATTTTCAACCTAAGTTTCATTCTGCTTTTCCAGGTATTCTGGTTATTTAATTGATTATTTACTAACTAGCGGGTCTGACACTGAAGTCGTTGCTGTTTTAAATCATTCTGGGTGTCTGCTGTGTTGGTTGCTAATGGTCACTATTAGGGTTAAATGAAGTGAGCAAACTGCACAGGAAAAGGGGAAAATAAAAAAAACAACAAAAGAGTTAATTAAGAATTTATAGCTTAAGAATAGAATATAAAAATAGAAATATTTCTAAATGTCTTATAAATGTAGAAATGATACTGTTGTGTTTTTCTAAATGCAGAATAATAGAAGAGTAAAAAATACCAGCTAATTAAATGAGATCAGTTGTTATCGATTATTATCACGTATTGTGAATCTGGTTGGAACAAAAACCTGCAGCCACAGGGGGTCCCCAGGACCGAGTTTGGGAACCACTGCACTAGAGTCATATTCTTTCAACTAATCAGCCTCTGACTTCATCATGGAGGGACTGTATCTTCCACTAAGGCACATAAGTTAATATTTTTAATAACAATATGAACAATTTTCCTACTGTAGGAGATTAAATGCCAAAAGATTTTTTTCTGCAAGGATAGGAGATCTTAAATGCAATTTTTGTTCAGTTCCTGCTTTATGATATCAGAGGCTACCTTTAAAGTTTGTTAGTTTGAAGGTGAACGCTTGTCCTTGCATGACATAATTGTTCCTCTTGGTGAAGAACTGGTAAACTTCTAATTCCTATAATGGTCTAAGTAAAAACTGGTATGAAGCAGTACAGGTGAGGAGGAGGTTCAAATCTCAGCCAGAAAACTGTGTGGAGCACAAATATTCCCCTAGTGTGCTACCATGAGTATTTTAGTTTTCCTTCCATCGCCCAAATACAGTATTAGCTGGTTAGGGTAACTGGCTATTCTAAACTGGCTCATGTGGGTGGGTGAGTGATTGTGCGTGTGTCTTACAGTGGACTGGCTGACTTGGATACTGAATTTCGTGCAGTGCTATTGTTGAGGCCACAAGCCTGACGTAAATTAATCAGGTTTCCTAAAGTGAAGACAGACTGATAAAGCACATATTGTTTTGTTGTACTGTATATATCAACACATTCACCCATTTTACACAGTCACTTTCTCTTGGTAAAGATTATCAATCCAACTTTTTAAACTCTGGCTACTCACAGTCAAAAGTCCTCTAAGGCTTTTTGGTTTCTTCATGAACAACTTATTACTTATTAAGATGCCGAAAATAACCACCTTCTACTGAAAGGGAAAAGAAAAAGTAATCTGTTCTAAAGGAACCCTTGCAATACGTCATCAGCTTTCAAAATAGAAAAGAGCCAGTGTTAAACAAGGACAGGTATCACATTTTTTGCTTTCTAGCATCTTGCTTAAAAGATTATGTGAGCAACAAAGCAGAGATTTACATTTCTTAACCTTTCAATATAAACTGATCTCCATCAAAATCATTCATGTGGCCACATAAAGCAAGATACTCCCTCCGTGTAAGCCTCCCTTTCAGGTAACATTTACTAATCCCTACTTATAACAGAATTGAACAAACTGCTACACACAGTCCGTTATTAGCTACACCAGTAGGATCTTTTGAATAATACTATCACACTGTGAAATTGTGATGGTCTTGGAAGAAAAACATGTTCATTATTTTAATAAGTCCATCAGATATCAATAAAACACAGCAAGAAGTCTTGTTCTGTTATCACTTTGTGTCACTGCACAATTATGAGTCATGGGAAGTAAGTTGCTGAAGTGGCTCCTTCATGGTTTCCTTTCACGATCCAAAGTATAAAAGTGAATACATAAACACATTTAGGCTCAGCAAAGTACTGTAAGGTGCTGGTATTTGTTACGTTTGGCTTCTGTGCACACTTGAACCTTAGCTATCATGATGAGCATCTCTTCTTACTCTTTTCTTTTTGCTGTGGCATTGCTTTCCAAGTCCTTCATAGCTTCGGAGACAACAGCCAAACTAGAAGAATCAAGGCCTTTCCATGATAGTAAAGGTACAAGTAACGCAATTGTAAAAAGAGATGTTTCTGACAAGTCCACACATATGCTTTCATCAAATCACTATCCTTTCATAGAAGGCACCATATGGAACGGAGAGGAAGGTGACTCAAAAATCATCATTACGGTAAGAGATCTACTTTAAATTTAGATGTACTCTATAAGCCAAATCTCCCAACAGTGTTTTTTTACATTCTTAAAAAGTATCAGCTCTTTTAAATAAAATATTTCTATTTAATATTTTGGTCTTGAATAGCAATGTTAAAATGATTGTACAAAACTGCATTCCCCAATTCTTTGCATGCATTTGATTACCGTGTAATAGCTGAGTTTTATCAAAAAAATGACATTCTGATAAAAAATAATTTGAAATTTTATGAACACTGCAAAGACCATAGTAAAACTAATTCAATACTTTTTTAAATACCAATAGGAACTCAATGAAATTTATGTTGGTAAAAGTTTACTAACAAAAATAATTTAAAAAAAGGAACATAATCATTATTACCTAATAATAATAGCCCACAACAGACTAATTCATCAGATTACAATAAAATAATTTTAAGGTCAAGATATTACATTCATGCACCTCCCTCCTTGTCAGTAAGTATCTTTATGAAATTTTAACAGACAGACTGAGAGTGATTGGGGTGTGATGGTCAAAGACCTTAATGGCTTTATGTTTCTCTCCAAAACAGTGAAACCTTTATTAAAAAAAAAAAAAAAAAAAAAATGCCACCACACCACTCCTTTATGCTGCCTCATGGACATAACACAGAGATCCCCATGCCAAAATTTGAATTTGATGGATAGATCAAAAGGACTTTCAGTAATGACCCTGTAGAAGACAGTTATTGCTTCATGTGACTCCCTGAAATTCTCTCACTGTCTTAGACAGAACAAGCTTCTAGTCCTGTTTCTTGATTAGAAAAGATGTGAAAATCTCCCATGCTGCCGAAAATACGGGTATTCAAAACTGGAAATTACCTCTACAAACTGAGCACTAATTGTTTTTATATTTTGGACATCTATACTGGTGAATTTTACATTTTTAATTCAAATTTGCCAAGGTTTTTAATTTTTTAGATGCTTCCGTTTCTTTCAAGGTTAAAGTCAAAATATAACGAAAGGAGCAAATATACAGTCAGCTATCACAACTGCAAATGTAAAAGAAAAAGACATTATATTTTACCCTCCATTCAGTCCAATTCAAGTTACTGTTATAAAAAACACACTTCAGCTTAAGTCTATACACTAATTATTAACACAAATCATAACATTGAAGTACATATCCATCCTTTTCCTAACCTGCTTATTCAATTGAAGGAGCATTATGCATAAGTTGGTATACACCCAGGAACAGCGAGTCAATTTATAATAATGCATTTAAACACCCACACTTTGCCCTCTTACACCTGTTCATTTACTTAATGTGCACAACTTTAGGATATGGGTAAAAAAAAAAAAAAACATTCAGACAAAGGATATAGATATGAAAATTTATCATCAAACACAGTGATTAGAGTGCTAGGAATCACCCACCCATTCGTTTTATTTAAAAGCTAAATAAAATAAACACCATTGGCGCTAACTCTGTATGACCCTCTAAGTGGATAAGCAGATTAGAAAAAAAAATAGATTAATGAACAGGTAACAAAATCTACTTGCACCATATAACACATATTTATATGTACTGTACATGTTTACACATAGTAAAATTCACAATTCTTCTGTGAACAGTGCTCTTATGCAAGTTTGGATTGCCAGTAGAAGTTGTTAACACTTTGCTGTCACTCGTGCAAAAACTGAAAGCTGAAAACATCTTGTGTACAGAGGCAGCAAGTTACTGAAATAGATAAAAACCCTTGCTAGGATCTGTTCTTAGGAACAAACATTTTTTTTTGCTGTTCAATACATAATCCTTAAAGCATAAAATTCCAAATTTGAGGATGAATGGGAGGATGGTTAGTGCTTTATTTGTCCCCAGGGGAAAATCTGACTTTTGACAGAACTGGAAGAAGGATGTGGATGAGAGAACAGGTAAAAGACATGGGAAAACATAAACACATGCAACTGACTAATCCTTTAATGTGCCTCCTTTGCTTACAAGTATATTTTACGCATGTATTTAATTATATATAAATATAAATAAAAATAAATATATATATATATATATATACAGTATATATACACACACACACACACACACACACACATATACATACACACACACATACATACATACATACACACACACACAAATATACATTCACAGAGTATATAAATACATATGTAAATTCACATGTACACATATATTAAAAGCAATTGTTAATTTATTTTAAAGTGAACTTTCATTTAGCAGTTCAGCATCCTGTACAATAATTTGAAATATACAAAGTGATTAAACATACAGTTAAAATCTTAAATATATCAATATATTAATATTGTGAATCTACTTTATCTCTTTATCTACTATACTGTTACTGTCAGAGCTTGAGAAATAACAAAATCTAGGACAGGATACCAACTCACCTAGGGCATTCTCCTGTAGACATTTACTCATTCCGGCATCTTCATTCACTAATCAACTTGTATGTACAGCATAGGCAGAGATACAAAGTAGAATGAAAATGAGAAAAGACATACTGGTACGTATTTGTCAGAATTGTTACTTTTAAAAGTTAGATCAGTTATATTTTGTCAGGACAGATTTTTAATATTGTATTCATTTTTAGGATTTTGACCCCAGAAGCACAAGCAAAAGATTTCAGAGCAACAAGAAACCTCTTGGGCAGACAATGTCGCTTGAAGTGCCTGTCAAACATCTTCCACTTTTTACCATAAGAGACACAGAAGGCAAAGTGCAAACTTATGACACGGAAGAGCGTCGGGATTCTGGAGATGAAGAGAATCCAGCTAAAACGTCAGTAGACAGGAGAGATTTTGATAGTAAGTAAAAATATTTTATAACTTTATATCCCAAAAGAAAGAAAAATCAGAATACATTAAATGCAATAAGGCATCATTAGCAATAATAATATTTTCAAAACTTGACATTTACAGGTACAAAGCCTCTCTTATTCTAACATTATTGTAAACCTCAAATATGTTTTAAGTAAAAATGAAAAGATATAAACCAACTGTAGGTTTTCAAGAAACATTTTATATCAAGTGCATCTTAGATTAAAACAAAATTAACCAACCTTTATTAAGCAAGCACCAGCCACAATACGACATTGTAATGGACTAAACAGATTTGGAAAATATGTGTTCAAGATCTATTACATTATTATTATTATTATAATAATTTAATAATATAAATTATTATTTGAGCTACATTTTTTTGTATGAAAATGTGCTATATAAATAAATGTTGATTGATTGATTGATTGATATTACGGTGTCTTGGTAAAATTTATGTAGCAATGGTGGCACCAACATCACCAAAAAGTGCTTATTCTATTCTACAATTATATCCTGTGATAAAATTAACAAAAATTCTAATTTTTTGTCTTAAGAACATAAGGAGTTTGACAAATGAGAGTTAAGTTAATTCACTCAATTAGACTCAATTGATAAAGAATTTCTTGGTAGTAGCAGTTAGAAAAAGTTTCCTGAGACTGTTGAACTTCATGGTTTCATCAAAAACTAAAGTATTCTTTAACAAGATAAATATCTTCCTATCATAAGGATTACACAAACCAATCAAATAAAGCAACTACAATGACCAGGTAGATCCAAAATTGCATCCTACTTCAGAAATAGCTTTTATATGGAGCTATAAATGCATGGCTCTTTGGATTTAGCAATTAAATGAAAGCAGTCAACTCATTAAGAAGCACACTTATGTCAGAAATGCTGCCGAAACTCATCACGGTCCATTTTTTAAAAAAAAAAAAATGTACCAGTCCTTATGGTTGGCTATTATTAAGCAATTTCCATTTTAATGTAATACAAAAAAATGAAAAAATTCTCAAGAACTCCATTATAGTTTGTTCAACACTTACTAAATACAACTTACAAGATCCGGGCCTGTCACAATTGCTTAAATGCATTTTGTACAATTGGAGTGCAGACAGGTAAGGTGAGGTGAGACTTGCACACCAACATTAGGCCACTTTGCCTAAAGAGCAAATAATTGTGAAAGCAATGTTGCCAAATTTGCCACCTAGTTCTGTGCAAGCAAGGAAACATTAACTAGATCATAAAAGTATAAATGACTTGATAGCACATGAAGATGTCAGTAGTAAAGTATGTTGGTACAAAACACTATACATCACATATTCATTAATTAAAAGAGAGAAGGTTTGCAAATGTGATCTGAACATGATTACCGATGTAGCTGCACATTAAGATTTTAGGGGAATGTTTACAGAGAATAGGAGCAGCATCTCTGAATGAACATCCACTAAGAACTGAATAACAAGATTTTTAGAGTAAAAGAGGTTATGAACACACACCAACCTTATAGGTTAACAATATGAAGACTTTGAAGCTTATGTATCATGAACCTAAAAAGGTATACTTATGATCCTATTTATGTACAGTAGCATCAGCCAACCATGAGACAATAGTAGGGGCAAGTTGTCGGGTTTTAGGTAACAACAAGAACCTCCTAAATTGGGACAACAAGGTAATGTAGTTGGTGTACATGGTGTGGCCACAGTTAGACTGAATAAAGCAGCAAGGACAGAATAATAACCTGAAAATACACCTGAAACACTTGAAGGGGATTCCTTATACAATACCAATCAAAATGACTAATGTATCATCTTTACTTATATTTTTATCTATTTTTAGTGCTAAGGTGTATGCTGGGAAGAGTGTACAGACCATGCTGGCAGATTTGAAAATCATCCTGGACTCAATCAAGAAAGTTCCAACTTTAAAATCATAATTTATTCAAGTTTTACAATGTGTGATTGAACTAAGCAAGTGCATGTTTTTATTAAAATAACTTGTGTGTCAATGGAAAAAATGAATAAAATAAATTCAAACAAAATTTGCCTTTACATGATTGACAAATCAGTATTTTAAAATCATCCACATAATTGAATTCCTTTAAAGCAGCCTTCCACATCGGGCACTTAGCTGAACATGCAGGACTTTCAGTAGTAATATTCTAAAGACTATCATAGCGAAAATCAGTTAAATTTCAAACAAACCTTTGAGGAAAAACAAGATAAAAATTTAAACTCTGTTAATTCAAAACATCAAGAATGATGCAGGAATAATGAAAAAGTAAATATTTAAGAGCACAGTGGTTTTCCACCATACTGCTATGCTTAATTAGCAAACAGCAGGTATATTAAAAAAAAGAAGAAATTGTCGAGCAAATAGAAAGCATTCTATTCCTATAACAGAACCCAAAAGCTTGTTTTTTCTTCACTTTCTATACATAAAAACACAGTATCTATTATTAAATGCTCACCAAAATGTAAAAAATAAACACAGAGTCCACAATTTAGAAATAAAAGCAATAATTAAAAAGAAGCCTTGTTTTGTTAAATTCAACTCAATGTATGATGTTACAATCTGAAGAAGTTGGTGAGCTTTCCCTGGCCTGCAATCAACTTTTTCTTGGCTGTGGTCTTGCTGCTTTTCCCTGGTGCTCCTGGTTTGCCGTCAAATTTATTTTGTGGTTTCTCTGATGCCTCTGGTCCCCTGATGGCTTTCTTTTGAGGTGGCTCATTTTCATGACTACAGTTACCGCTTACACTGTTTACATCCACCTGTTTCCTCTTGCAGCTCTTGTTTCCTGGCTGACCGTTACTGTTCCCACTGCCCTTATTCCTCATGTTTCCTCTCTGCTGAGCGTTTCCAGAAATGGGGCCAAATGCAAGTCTTTTTATTATTAAGCTTTCATTCTCCACAGTAAAGACTCCAGTCTCTAAGAAAAATAATAAAAAAGCTAACTTACAATTTTTGTAAAAACACAGGATTGTTAAAGTATAATGCTGTTAGACACCGATTACTTTGGCATTGTTTAGTCTTTTTCAAATGTTGGGTTACGCATGCTTTGTTCTACTAAACTATACTGAAGGTAACTTTATAAGATCAGCGTGTCTCTATTGCCTTCTCAAAGAAATATTACTGGTTGTATGGTGAAAGGCACACTAAATTAGCTCTAAAAATCAAACACACACCTTTGACTTTCAAGGTCATAAAGCCAACATGTTTAAATAAGCCATAACACTAACATTTAGTATGCTAAGGAAAAAGGATTAAAATACTATGATCAATATGAAATTGGGCATATGCATTATACCAAATGTATCAGAAAATAACTGATCATATAAAATAATACTTATTCACAATAAAGGTGATTCATCACCACCTTGAACAATTCTGCTTTGTGATGTTTATATAATTGCCTCTGGAGATCTTGTATTTTTTAAGCTGGATGTATGTAATGTTGAAGTACTATCCATCTCACCAGCAAACATTTAAAGGCTGCTTCCCACCCAAACCAACGCAAATCAGGCTGGAATAAATTTAGATCACCAGAATGTCACTGAGTTCAGAAAATGTCCAAAGTTAGGATGGACTATAGAACAAAATATGCTTCTCACGTTGCGTCAGTCTTTATAGGCTGACTTAATTTTGTTTGATTAAGGAATCAATACAGAACTATTTTACTCACATTCAAAAATGCCTGGTATAAAAGGAGCTTTGCTAAGAAATACTTGTGCATATTTACATTATTAATTCAGTATTTTTAATGACATTTACAGTCAGGTCCATTAAAAAGTATTTGGATAGTGACACAATTTTCATAATTTGGGGGATGATGTATAAAAATGGCTGTCATTCCTAAATAGCTCATACAATATTTTTGGTAAACCCCTTAAATTAAAGGTGAAAGTCTACACTTCAATCACATAATGATTATTTGATTTTAAATCCATTGTGATGGTGTACAGAGACAAAATAATAAAAATTTTGTCACTGTCCAAATATTTATGGATCTGAATATAAGTACTCGGTCTCTGAGTTTCTGGTTTCCCCAGGTATTCCAGTCTTAAGCAAATGCACGAAAGTTAATTGGTAACTCAATATTGGCTCAGAATGAGTGAGGTCTGTAAGAGTTTGGTGATTCAGCACTGTCAGCATATACTTTGAATGGATAGTGTGTAAAGATTAAGAAACAAATAATGGAGAGTATTTAAAATGTTGAATTGTAGATTAAAATGACACCTGCTTCTAAAAAGTGTACATTTCCTTTCACAGTCGTTTAGACTTTCTTACTTAAGAAACGGATATACAGTATATCTAGTCTGTAGAAAAAAGGACAAAAGATAATTACCGGATTAAAATGCTAAAAATCAAATGTGGGCAAGTGCTAATATACCTCAAAAAGTCACATTGCTAGGAATGCAGAATAAGCTTTAATAAACAAACATTCAGATCAAAACTAGCTTAATTCAGGGAAGACTATCAAGTGAACCTTGCTCATCCTTGATCAAAAGTTAACATTTAAAGATGCATACTGCATATTACTTTTACCTGTTGAATTTTCATCGACATAATGGGATGAAACAATTGCAGTTTTCAAAGTGGTAGAATTCTCTGAATTGTCATTGTATGTGCAGGCAAACTGAGATTTGAGACTATTCATTTTAACCTATAAAACAAAAAGTTTTGTTAATGAGGAAAGTCACGCAAAGCTAGTCTACCAATAAGAGCAAATACTAGGTTAATATCATTCATATATAAATTAAATCAAACATAGAGAAATACATAGAGAGATTGTGCTCGTCTCTTCTGTCATTAACTTTTCTTCTATTTAACCAGAAATCCATATTGCAATGAAGCCAGCTTTCAGCTTGAAATGTTTGCTGTTACTTCATTTTCAACACGAAAGTATACATATTTTGGGTTTTAAGTATTAATGTACTTGATACATTTGATCTTCACTTAAGACTTTAAAAAGTCCTATAATAAGTAAAAGTAATGCAATTTGACAAATAGGTAAATACAATTTTTCTTTAAATTATAAACCAAAATACCTTTGTATGTAAATTTAACTTAACTATACGATTCAGCAAGCTGTTGAATTAAAATTAACTAGAAGTAGTTTAATATTTCCTAAGTGTTGACCTGGCTCTGAATTAACTGAACTAATCCAACTGCCCCCCTTTACAGATTTTTTACACGTTTGTAATGTTTCAGCTTCTTCTTGTTTGCAAAACTCTCTCTACAGCATTTATACTAGACTAAGATGGGGATTTTGGATTTGGAATCCTGATCTTTCTCCTCTTGCTTTTGTACTTTGGGTTGTTGTTACTAAACAGTTTTGGATCAGCTGCAGCTGTTAGACAAATGTTTTTCTCTTTTAAAAAAAAACAAAAAAAAAAAAACAATGTTTGTATATTCATTGTAGACTCAACCACAGCTAACCAGATACAAACCCTTACCTTGCAATCACCATGCATGAAGTTTTCCAAGTCAAGACTGTGTTTGTTTCTCAATAAATTAATAGTTTGCATTACTGCCATGCACTCTGTCTGAGTGTTGCTCCACCTTGTGCCCAATGACGGTTGGGATTGGCTATAGCTACTATGTGACATTGCTTTTTATTAGTGGGTTACCAAAAAATGGATGGATGGATTACTTCAATTGACCAATGCACAGTTTCACAAAAAGTGCAGCTTTGCAAACTGAAGCTACGCACTATTGTTCTACTTGGACAGCCAAAAGTAGTTAGAGCTTTCTAATGGTGGATTCAAAAGCTTTGGATTTCCCTCAGAAAGAAACCATGGGGTCCTCTCTTTGGGCCCATTCATATCTAAGCATTTTTATTGCATTTAAGCGCCATCCCAGAACACTCCTAAACTGCTTGGAAAATTATTTGCCATTATTTTCAATGAAATTATTCAAACCTAAGCGTTTTAGTAAGTAGTGGTTTAGAAAAGTCTAGCATGCAGTAATTTTAAGCATTTTCAGCCAAACGCTTGTTCCATTGAAATCAATAGTGACATTCATAAAACACTGATAGTAAATAAAAAACAAAAGAAAAAACAAAAGAGTGTTTCAAACTAGAAAGAAAAAAAGGTGCTGGTATCACCATGCATTAGTGTGCTTGGGTTGTCTAGTGGCAGCTATTCAAGTGGCGGTCAAGTATGTAAATACCTTCCAATTAAGTGAAAAGAATTAAAGAAAAGCTTAGGTATACACTAGTTTTAATCATATTAAAATTAAGTCCATATGTTTTAACATATAAGTAGAGTGGTAGCGTAGAGCTGGCATGCCATCCTTACAGCAGCAAATGTGAGGGGTCTACATGTTTTGCTAGTGCATTTCTGGACTGATTAATATCAGTGAGTGTGTTTAACTGAATATTACTACATATTTTAATACTGAATAGGGTAAATGTGTTAATAACTTTCAATTAAGAAAATATATTTAGTCCTTCATTTAATTTAAGCCCCATATTTATATGAAAGCAAAGTATGTTCAATTCTTTTGAGCTTATTACCGCCGAGCATAATTCCCCCCCTTCCTCACCTGGGGCGGCATGTATAAACGGTGCATAAACGCACAAATGCTGCATACATTAGATTCCATGCCTATGTCGAGATGTATAAAAACTAAACTTGGCATAATGCCACACACATTTTCATGGCAGCCTCAGACCGTATCATTTACAAATTAAAACAATTGATTGTAATCAATCTGTAACAATGTAATGGTGCACAGAATTGCCAAACTATTGCAACTACCATGGCTGCTTTAGCATTGTTAGCAAAATTATGAGAAAATTCGAATTTAGATATACTGATTTCTTGTCTCATGATGATGACTGGCTTCCAAGTTGATTTAGATTTCCAAGAACAAATCCTCTTGGAGCTCTGTGGTGAACTGAGGCCGGCTTTACAAAGGCAGACTTTGAGGAATTACGCTCTACCTGTTCCTTTCCTAGTTCTGCACACCCTTCGAAGTTTTAGCCACAGGAGGTTTTCACTGTGAACCGGCTGACCAACCAGGTATTTCTCAGTTGTCACCGAGATGTGCCATGCTAACTGTAAAGTTATCTGCTTGTTATCCAAATTTCCTTACACTATGGTTGACAGGCAAACATCAAAGCGCAATTTGCAGCAATGTCCGGTTTTCCCAAATGTAACCAGAGCATTCAACTGCACGCACATTGCTTTAAATGCACCTTCTGAGAATGAATTTGCTTATGTAAATAGAAAGCATTTCCACTCTATTAATGTGAAAATTATCTTTATGCGAAAATGCTTCTCATTAATGTTGTGACAATATATACAAACTGTGTGAGCCGCAGAATTCCACCGCTTTCTCCAGTGGTGTTGACACTCTGGCCGTGGGCTGCGACTAGCCTTTTCACATCGACTTTGAGATCTTATCACTTCTCTTTTTATTTCGGGAGCTGTGAGGCTTTCAGAATTTGAACTTTTCATTGCCTCCACAATACTTTGCCATTCCAATTTCCTTTTGTTGCTTATACCACTGCTTAAGCCACCAAATAGTACGTTTTTCCTTGTCTCCACTTCACTGAGCAGGACCTCCAATTCTCATTCACTGAAATTCTTTTTTTACACGTGCTTTTGCCATTGTATCATAACAAAAGAATAGAAGGGGTCATTTATAGTGATTTGCATATTCAAGCTGATGTGTGTTAAAATTCATGTTGATTGGGATTTATAAAACGAAAATGTGTAGAATTTTGCTTATGCACAATTTCATGCATCTGAGTCTTTCAGTGTGTATGCACATTCCTAGTTTTCTCCATACACCATGCTTTAGTGTGAATTCTATACCTTGCATTATACATGAGTCCAGCAGCTACCAATTTTAAAAAATTTTTTTTTTGTGAAATAATGCCATGTTTATTTTTCCATCATATATCACTGCATACATACATATCAACACCCATGTGTAATCCTGGAAGTTCTAAGTATGCTGCCTCCTTCATAGACATTCCACAATTTTCTTCTCGATTTCCTTTGCTGCAGAACAAGGTGAAACTAATATGTGCGATTACAATGCGGACACCACCTGTTCATCAGTAATGTATTCACATGGAAGTGATGGCAATCATATTTTCCCTGCAAAATGCTTCTTTGAAAAATGCTTGAAAAAAGGCATTAGAAATCTTGAAAAACGCTAAACAAATGCTGAAATTTTACAGTGCTAAAGTATGAATGGTTCCTTGAGGCTGCCAAGAACATTAGCTCTTTCAGAAGAAGCAGGTAGGACTGGTAGAAGTGTTGAATTTTTACCTGTTTGTAGATTATTGCTGTAAATACAGAATAATAGAAAGTGTTGTAATGCCTGATAAAAACAGATAAAGACAGATAAAAAGACAAAATGTTACGATTTTCACAAATTTCTTTAGATCACAGCATGTGTACCAAAATCTGAAGCATTTTCAAGCTTAATTCAAAGTTTCTCATTTTATGTACATGTGGAAAGAATTACTAATACTCAACTAATTGTGTGCAAATACTTTTTTTGCACCTGTTTTTAATTATCCTTTTAATTGAGGAAACATAAATGAAGGTGCATGCACTTTTTCACATAAGAATAGCAAATATCTGGCTTCTTCTTGTCTTTTGAATATAATTTTTAAAAAAAGTTATTTATTAGCTTTACCTTGGTTAAGACAAAGCATACATTAAATATATCTATACTTTATATACACCATATAATTCAAATAAGGTGCAATTTCCTACAACAGACAAAATCTGTAATTAATACTAACTAATACATGTTCTATCTAGGAAGTGTTTCATCTCAAGAATAAAAATAGACCAATATGAACCAATGTCCTATAAATACTGTTCCTCAAGCACTGTATATAATAATGTAGCCTACTCCTTTGACTCCATTATTGATGTTCTAAGACCATTGGAGGAATATGAGGAAGAGCTACAAAAACACCAATGACTTAATGTGTATCAAGAGTTATCAAAACAATATCACTAAATTGATATAGAGTGTGATGGCTAGTTAGTGGTGGCTACAGCATAGCATGACTGAAAACACACATTTTCCCATTACAGTTATCAACTAAATGCAAAAGATTAAAACAGTATAATTAGCTATTGGAATCTAAACCATGGGAAACAGGAGAAAAGGCCAAACCTTTAATCAACAATCCAACCAAAATTATAAGAAACTAACCTTCACATAGTATAGTCTGGAAAACACATGGAAGGCAGAGAATGATATTACTGAACAATATTAATGAGAACAAAGTGTACAGTACTAGAGAGTAAAAAGTAAGATTCAAGATAGGAAAAAGCTGGAATTGGCATTCTATGACAAAGACATGCCTAGAAACAGAAAACCAATGAATGAATCTTTGGCATATGAGAGGAAAACATAAGTAATTATAGAAATCTGAGGCAAACAGAAGTAGGATATTTAAACTCCTTACAAGCAGTGACCGTGCAAACATGGCTCCTTGTAAACACAAGGTAGTGGCACAAAAATATGTGGACAAGTTTCACCATCTTACTGCATCCTGCAAGCTTGTTATTGACATCAGCAGTTCTTCCACCCAGAAAAGTAATCAGCAGCAGCTATCCAAGTCAGAATGTCTTACGTATATTTGAGGCATTGTTTTTTGTTTATATAGGTATCTGTGTGCATACATGCATATATACATACATAACTGTTCTGGTGCATATAAGTTGATAAATATTTTGTATGTATTTAGTTGTACGGTTAAGTACCCCCATCCCCTTTTAGGACTGAATCTCTTTGTAATTTTACAACAGGGTTGGGGGAAGTGCCTCAAAACCACTTTGGCAAGTAATTCTCTGCAGGGCTCTCAATCAACCCCGACAGGAAAACCAGACTGCCTATCTGGCAAACATCAGCTCAACAAACGGTTTTGGTGGCAGGTGTGAAGGTATTCTGTGCCCTATTGGTCTGAAGTATGGTTATTTGGAATTGGCTTGTATCAGAAGTATCATGATGCCCTATTGGCTATAGGGTTTGGACAGAGAATTTATACATTTGCACAGCTCAGCAGCCATATTGAGACAGGCTGTTCTGAAGGAAGCTGAGCAAAAATGATGCCTTAACTAGAGACATTTAAAGTAACTAACAAATCTATGTGCCACCTGAAACTACACATCAGCATGTATCAGGTTGTATGGTTGTCAATATTCAAATATACTTTGCTTGTTGTTATTATTTATGAATATTATCAATATTTAAAGTGTAACTTAACTCCTGCTTGTCTTTTACTACACCTAATTGCCTGAGATTATAAATTTTGAAGGGAAGGTTGGAAGAAGTTATATACTACAATACCTTATAAACAGTGGCAAGTCTGTGAGATTTGAGGCATTGTGACAAAAACTACACATTAATAATACAAAACGGGAAAGTAGAGTGTTATATTACTCTACCAACACAAAACACACACACACACATACATACATACATACAGTGGACTATGGCCGGCAGCTTATCCCGGCCAATACCCTCAAGCCACCAGAGGGAGCCCTCCTTACGACGTGGAGATGCCCCAAATTCCAGCAGGGCATCATGGACTATGGAGTTTTAATGCACAACCCTGCTGGATAATGTTGGGGTCGCCAGGGGACGCTGCAGGGAGGCACAAGGACGTTTATTTTCCATACAGCCCGGTAGTATGTCCCAGTCACATGGACAGAAGAAATGACATACTTCCGGGTTGAAGAAAAGGAGTTTTCACCCAACCCGGAAGTGCTGGATAATCACATGGACAGAGGGATCAGAAACACTTCCAGTTCAGGAACTATAAAGGACAGTGGGAGATCGCAGATGGGCGAGCGGAGTCGGGTGGCAGGGGGACAATGCGTCTGGGAGTGGAGGATTTGTTTATTGGATTGGTTATTGCTTATTGTTTATGAATATAGTAGAGTGGTGGGTGCTTTGTTCGCTTTATTATTGTTCGAAAATAAATAATTGGACTTTTATCTGGTGTCTGGCGTCTGATCAGAGGGTTCAAGGGGACGACAGCGCCCCCTATCTGTCACAGTGGCATAGTCAGCAGGATTCTCTGGCCGTCGATTTGGCAGAGGACCTGATTAAAAATTCTGTGGACAGAGAACCCCAAGAAGACAGCGTCAAGGCACGCAGAAAAAAATTGCCAAAACCCTAATACCCAGTCCGTCATGGGGAAAAAGAAGCTCAAGCAGAGCGGCAGCCCAAGTGGAGGTCCTACGTTTGTCAAGGGAGGGAGGTAGGTAGGTAGGTATCTACCTACGTACCTACCTACCTTTCTTGAGCTTCTGTAAAATTTTAATTTCCCTGTTGGGGGTCAAATCAAGTATATCTAATCTATTTTTATATTATATTCACACATATACAAAGACATATTAGATACTGTATTACACAAACACAAAACACACCATGGTAATTGTTGGTCCTGTTTTTGCACCATTATTGGCAAACATTTTGCTCAGATACTTTGGAATACACAAAATATACACTATCATTTTAATAGGCTATCAGTATAAGCATATTTTAAATTAGACTTAATTGAATATAGAGATATGCAATTGAAAACTAAAAGCCATGTCACTTTCATAGAATAAACATAAAAGGATCAGCAGATTGATACATTGTCTCACAAAAAATTAAGCAATAGCAAAAGATAGAGACAAAGGTGAAAGTGTGAAAAATGAGAAACTATTAAGAATTCTAAAAATGAAAAATAAACACAATACATATCTTTCCTGACGTAATTTTTTACTTCATATTTGCAGTTATTCTAAGCTAAACGTACACTATATAACACAAAAAATAATACATTACTCCAGTCACTTTAACAGCAGCAGAACATTCATTTGAGGTTTCTTCGTTTGGGACCCTTTCATTGTTCTGCTTAAATTTTTTTTAAAGTAAATCCATTTTATGAACAGAGAACTGTGTTTTCTTTTCTTCATTTTGGAGAAGAGTAAGGCTAAACAAAATATTATCATTGTCATCATCTCCTTGCTAAACAACAGTAGTGCAGTTTTGGTTAGCTAACAGCACAGACTGTAGAAGGACAACATTCAGGGTACAGTAGGCTGAAACTAAAAGGGAAATAACCAAGCAATGATCATCATCACTGAATTTTTATTTTAGCATATTTTCTTCTAAACCTAGAAATGGCCACCGAGTGCATTAACAGCATAACGTAATAAAAAATTACTTTTAGCAACCCTCTAAAATTTTGTTCTTGAGAATTTCAGAGGAAATGAAGAGTTAGTTGGGCCCAGGACCCTATGGACACCCCATATATTTTACCTTGCATACAGGTGTAAATAATTTGAATCTGCTATGGATACTTCCTTTTCAGAAATCTGATCACCTGTCCCTAAAATGGGTCCCTAATCTGTGACATTGTATTTTATAATAAAAATATAATAAAAAAAAACACTTCTCTACGCTGCAAGCAACCATGCTGTGCACAGCTATGAACCTCCAATTAATGGTTCACAGAAGGGATAATTAGAAGTAATACCAGCAATAAACTCTCACGCCTTAATCTTGCATGTTTTCCTACTCTTACAAGATGTTATTATTAATTTCTCTTGAGAGTGTTTGTTTTTATTTTCCTTTTACTTTCATGATGGCATTAAGGGGATTTATGATATTAAACAGTGATCCTTCAAATCTTTTTAAGTCGTGAAAAGCCTTGGAAACAGGGAAATAATGTTTTTGGTTACAACAGAGAACATCAAAAAATTCCCAAGAACAGATTTTGAAACTTTTAACATACACCTTCCTGCACCTAAAACAACATATCAAAACTGAGGTTGCAATCCAACCTTGCATATATAAACATTGAATCTTTTTATAATACCTGTGAGATTGCATTTCAAAATTGTTTCTGCCTTTTGAACATGTGACAAAATATAAATTATTTAAAAGAAAAAAGTAAATATAATGGCACCTATGCTTTCAATGGTAAAATCCAGGCTTATTCCATTCTGACAAAAAAAAAAAAAAAAAAAATCATACATCATACTGCGCTTTTCTTTTTGTGTTTTAGTTGGCAAGAATGAAGCATGAAATCAAATATCTTTGGAAGCCCAGAATTAAGTAATGCTACCTCCCCTTTTTGACCTCATGAACTGATGCCATGTCAAACCCTCAGGGGATATGTAGAAGGCTGAATTTAACAAGATCTAATCATTCACCCATTTTCTACCCTGATTAATCCAATTTAGGGTCAAAAAAGTAGAACCAATCCCAGCAGCATCAAATACAGATAAGAGCTAACACTCAATAATAACATTGGCTTCAGACCATCACAGTGTGCACTTACTTTGTGTCAATTTATAGCCACTAATAAACCTAGCATAATTTTTTCAGATTAAGGAGTAAGACTCAGATAAATACTGGGAGAACATGCCAACTATACACTGATGGTTACCATTTCAAATCTAAGACTGTGGAGCTGTGAGGTAGCAATACATCCATTGCACAATTGTTAGTTATTTAAACATTTTTCTTCTATATTTTGAAGCCTAAAGGTTTGCACAAGAATATCCAGGATCAAACCTGCAGTTAACGTTAAAGTGATAGAACAAAGCTTGAGAGAAATATACATCAATGGAGAAGTCATGAAGTCATGGTGATGCCAGTTCAGAGAGAGGTGCTATTGGGCAAAACATAGATCTCTGGGTTGAATTGGAGCTACTACATATCTACAACAATTCAAGCCATGTTTTTACTCTTTGAAACGATGGCTACAATCCTTCTACTAGGGAGCTTTCCACCTTTAGTGGTGTTCCTCTTTTGTCCGATTTCAATCCTCATCTGCACACTTAATGTATTGAAAACCCTTGAAAACTACTTCAAAATATCTTATCCTGAGGCACCCCAGTTCTTCAAAGGTTCAGGTTAAGTCACCAATAGCCTGCTCCAAGACAGAAGGATTCTGCGAAACTTCTATGAAGCCACACATTTTACCAAATTAATTCAAGAGGGCTAATTTTTCACAGATACCTGTCGAAGAGTTTAGAAAAAATGTGAACAAACAAAAACTGAGCTTTGGCATCGATGTTCACCCTTGGTTTACCTTCTGATTATTTCTAAAGATGCCAACATCTTTTCTGAATTTAATGACACGATCGAGTACACATTGCTCAGTGCACTTTAACACCTGCAGCAAATTGGTTGCAAGCGCTGTTGTGTGCCATACAACATAGTACACCCAAGAGAAAATTAAACAAGTTTAAATTTCGCCAACGCAAACATGTTTAATACTGTTGGCTGCTATAATGCATTCCTCTGGGAATGAACTTGCTGCTTTTCAACACATGTCTGATAATTACCCAGAAAATACAGAGCTTCTGGTACAGCCAGACCTTGCATAAGCAGCATTGTACCAAGTACCAGCTCTGTGATGTCAACTTTAAAATCGATTTAAAAAGATGGAAGCTCCAGTCCAGTACCTTCATGAATCTTATGTTAGACATATATTACATACTTGCTTATAGTGGAGCAGTAAAATGCTTGGTTGTTTTTGTTGTTAACAGTATTTTAATTGAGGTTTTTGGAAGCTATATTAGTATTCCTACTGGACAGATGCATCTTTTGTTCTTGGATTTTTGGCTGTTTGGGTAGGTGGCATTACAAAGTGCTCGATTTCACTATACAGTTGAAAGTAAAACACGCTTCATTTTGAGTAACCCAATGTTGCATTCTGCTATTCTTGTTTTGGAACCAATTCCACTATATCAATGTAACACTAACCCAACTACAAAAAGAGTGGACAACAATAATTCATGGGTCTAAGATAAACTATTACACTCTCAGTCCCCAAAGTTATGACTTTGGAATCAGAATAAGCATTCAGCAGTCTGTAGACATGCCCTTTGATGCTTTAAATATATCCTTTTACATATTATGGATTTCAACGTCAGAATTGCAAACTATTCAAAAAAAACAAAAATGTTTCAAAAATGTCCAACTTGGCTGAAAACAATGCTTCTACTTAGTATGTTGGCACAAATGGTATTTGTCTTCAGACGTTGGGAGATGTTGCGAAAGTAAAATTTTACCCTTCTCCAAATACCAAGAATGTAGTGATGAAACTGCTTTGGTGAATTTAAATTATTATTGGTGTGTAGCAGTGCTAGAGTTGGGAAATTATATATTACACACATACGCACATTTTTATA
>JANRMT010062792.1:11893761-11909182 GCA_026402145.1 Polypterus bichir lapradei
AGACACCCACACACCAAGCACACACTAGGGACAATTTAGGATCACCAATGCACCTAACCTGCATGCCTTTGGACTGTGGGAGGAAACCCTCACAGCCATGGGGAGAACCTGCAAACTCCACACAGAAAGGACCCGGGAAGGGAAGCCAGGTCTCCTTACTGCGAGGCAGCAGCACTACCACTGCGCCACCCAATATTATATTATAATATAAATATTATATATAACACCCCCATGCCCCAGGCTTCAAGTTGCCCCATATTCAGCTGCACTCCGACACAAGTATATAATTATTGTGGCAAAGCATCTCAAACTTATTGTTAAAAAGTTTACAAAATAATTACATATAAAATGATAGGCGAAATACGGGCTGTAATTTGGACATAAATGCACTATTGGTATTGTATAACAAGGTTTCAGATACAAAACTGATTCACACCAAAACATAACACGATGATTTTTACTGAACATGCTGTAATCAGGAAATAAACACGTTTTAGTTTGTTACATTATATTCAGCACAAAGCCTGATACATGTTTTTGTTGCGGAAATTTGGAAGGTATATAATATTAACATAAATGAGAAGTTTTAGAGTAGGTTTCAATATTTTAATATCTTCCTCAGCAGGGATTGCAACTATCATTACTATTTCAGATTTGAAATTATTAGCTATGGTATTATACTCCACAAGCTTAAATATTTGGTTAGCCTATAAGACACGATTCTTGCTTAGCTTACTATTATTTTTTAAAATAGTTTTCAATACATACTGAAGTCAAAGACAGTACTCCCTTATTTCTGCTTGCAGGGCCCCTTCAGATTTGGAGTTGTAACACATTTTTTCTTGTCATTAAATAGGTTTCCAAATCCATTACATTATTTCTTTTATCAAGATACTACTCAGCAGTATTCATAAACAAAATAGAATAAGACTTGATAAAAACTTTACTGATTAACTATTTTAAATAGTAGAGGGGTAACAATATTTTGTCCTTAAAATCATAATAAACAACGCACTTTTACTTAGCCTTGGTTTTGCAAAAAGTAAATGGACTACTGACCAATCAAAGGACTTGAACTTTAGTTTAGATGAATGCACACAACATTTAAAACTTGCAATCTGAAATTAATTTGAGTTAAATGTTTAGTCTTTACAATTCTACACTATTCAAGACCTTTTCTTTGTAGCTAGGCCCAATAAGCTTGCCAATTTTGCCTTGCTAAATTTTCCAAAATAAGACTGAACTGAAGTGTGAAGCTCCCAAAAGTCTTACTCTCTTCTACACTACTTGGTAATTTATTGTGTGGGTGTATATACTTTTTATGTATTATGTGTGTCTTCTGTTCTCTTTGTGAAGAAAAACTTTCTAACATTTGCAAGAAATCTACCCTTAACAAAATTCCAGTTTGTCCTGGAGTTCTTGCTCAAGAACTTAAAAAGAGAAAAAAAAAAAAAACTTCAATCACATTGCCTCTTAAATCTGTTTGCTTAAATTGAAAAGGTTGAACTCCTTCACTCTTTCCTCAAATGACATATCTTTAGTCCCAGGTTCATCCTGGTCACTCAGGAGCAGGAGCTTGGGAGTTATCGCATCATTAGCCAAGTTTCCATCCAGTTTTTTGCGACATTTTGTTATCGACAAGCAGAATATACGTAAAAAAAATGTGCGAAATTTGCTGTCTCCAACCTGTTTCCATCCAACTGGCTTTTTATTGATAAAATGGTGTGTGTGATGACGTCATCCCCTCCAAAAAGAACTGTTGCATAAGTTTTGTTGTATCGCGAAAAAAAATCTGCCCTTGAGCCGTTTCCATACATAATTTTGTGTATGTCGCAAATTATCTGCCTTTTGTTTTCCACGTTACACCCCCTCCACTATAGAAACAAAGAAATGGAGAGATTATTCAGACAGTTTTTTGAAATTTGCCAGCTTACTGTTATTTCAGTTTCACAAATAATTGGAATTGTACATAATATCCGAAGACGACAGCAGAATGAAGCAGTTGCTTGTCTGATAGCCCTAGAGCTCGAAGAAAGTACCCCAGTGCGACGAAACCCACGGGTATGGGAGAGATGACGGAATAAGACCTTCTGGGAGGAGGTGGTGGGGAGACACTTCACAGAAAATCTCTGGCTGCAACGTTTTAGAATGACACGGCCGATGTTTGAGATGTTGTGTGGATTCATCAGTCAGTCCTGATGTTGCGCCCATCACAGGCTGTCACTGACCACCGGTTCCAACCCCAAAGCGGATTGCCATCGCCCTTTACAAGCTGGCAACCTGCGCCAAGTATAGAGTAGTTGGAGAAACTTTCGGGGTTAGTAAAACTACCGTCCATCGATGTGTATATGCTGTGTGCACCGCTATTAAAGAAAAATTAATGCGGCCTTATATCAGACTTTCGACTGTAGCGGAGGACAATGAAATTGCATACCGCAATTCCTTGGTGCATCTTGTGCCACAGATTTACGGTGCGCTGGATGGCACGCATGTGCCTATTCTTCCCCCGACGGAAGGCTACCGCGATTACATTAATCGCAAAGGGTGGTCATCTATTGTTCTCCAGGCCCTTGTTGATGACAGGTGCATGATACGAGACATTTGCGTTGGCACTCCTGGAAGTGCCCATGATGCAGCTGTGTTTGCAGCATCGGATCTGTACAGGTGAGCCTACCTTTCAACATCCCTTCTCAGTGCGATAACAACTGAATTAGTACTGTAACCTGCTTCCCTTAAGGTTTTTAATTAAAACTGAAATTTGAATTAATACAAAATAACGACGTTTAATCAAAAAAAAATTAAGGTGAATATTAATGAGAGAATTTCTCATATATGCTAAAACATCTGCCATTTAATAATAAGAAAAAAATGTTTAGATAATGAAACACACGGTTTATTAAATATTTTGACAGGCACAGTAAATTACCTTTGTGGTTTTTGTATTATTCAGACATCCTGAAAGACACCCCCAGGCTACAGTTGATGTGGAGGGAGTTCAGGTACCCCTTTTAGTAGCTGGAGACCCAGCCTATCCGCTACTGCATTGGCTCATCACGAGAAATAACGAGTCTCTTCATCAGACCATGCGAACCGCTCCGCTATTCTCGTTTTGATTGCACGAGATGAAAATGTATCATGTGACACATTTATTTGCGTTAAAGCCCTTTTTTTCCGACAAAAAGTGTTTCCAATGTAGTTTTTGCGACATCTGAAGTATCGATATGGAATTTATGAGCTAAAGTTAAACGGAAAAATATTATGTCGACATGTACAACATTTTATCGATAATTAGCATTTCCATCAGCTAAAATTTGAAGCGCTAAATATTTTATCGCAAAAACTCCTTGGATGGAAACCTGGTTATTGACATTGATGGAAACACCATTAGACCTCCATGGCATTCTACAAAGGAATTAAGTTGTTGGATGTTGAGAGAACGATTTAGAGAAAGTTTTTGACTAAGTACCAAGAAAGGTGGTGTACTGGAGTAAAAGGAGGAAATGAATTTCACAAAAAGTAATTTGGGTTGTGAATTCAATGTATGAAGGAGCTAAAATGACCATTAGAAGTGGAAATGGAGACACAGGATTCCTTAAAATCTGGGTTGATGTTCATCCGGGGTCTTGTCTCAGTCCATTTCTTATCATAATTGGCATGGATGCAGTCAATGAATTTTTCAGAAAAGAAGCTCAGTGGGATATTGTACATGCTGTTTATCTGATTATAGCGGATGACTCAGCCACTAATCTGAACAAAAAGGCTGAAACAATGGCAAAAGGCAATTGAAAATAAAAAAAACTTTTGGATAAATTGCAGCAAGTCTGAAACAATGGTATGCTCGAAAACAGATGAGCTCCTAAGGATCATTGACTGCAGAGGAAATACTCCAATACTCTAAAACAAGTAGGAACGTTAAAATATCTAATGATTAGTGGCAAAGGAGGATGCAAGGTGAATGTGAGACACAGGATTAATGCTGTATGGCAGAAGTGGAGTTGTGTGTGATAAGAAAATGCTAATTAGAATTAAAAGGCAGGTGTTCAAAACAATGATTAGACCTGTGTTGACATATGGAGCTGAAACATATACATTAAGAAGAGGAGGAACTCCTGGAAACTGAAATGATAATGCTGAGATGGATTCTAGGAGTTTGCTTAAGGATAAGAAAAGGAATGAGGATATTCACTGCAACTCCTGGAATAGCCACCACTGGCTTTGAGCCATAATGAATTGTTTAATATTGTATATACATTGTTTTCTCTGTTCATTATTCTGTCTGTGTGCTTGATCTAAGTTCAAGGTCATTATTATGTGTACTGAGTACATAGTGTATATCATACAATTAAATTACAGTACGACTAGCACAGTTTTTCAGAACAGTAACAAAAATACAATGCCCAAGAAAAGACACACAAACACATACAGTATTTTGAAGGGATTTTAGATTGTGGTGCAAAAACTCATAAATGCCATATGTGAAAAGCATAAATATAGATGATACAATAGTTTAAGGGGGAGGGAAGGATACCAGTTTTAAAATACACAAGAATATTAGATTCACCTTCTACCACTATGCCACAGTGATTCACTGTATTAGTCTAACAGATACATTTTTTCTTGATGAAAAGTGAAATTACTATTCTAAACTTTCAAGTGCTATCCAAATAACCAGAAGGAACTAAGGCTACAATATCTTTAAGCTTTAATCAAAGCAGAATGCTTTAAGTTAAACAAATTCAGGAAACTTCTAATTGCCGTGGGAGTATTCCATTCCATTGAAACTGCTTTAACAATAAAAATTTCAAGCAAATGAGTAATAACTAAATTTGCCATCTGCTAACACTATCAAAGACTCTGTAATCAAGCTTTTCACAAAATGTTTATAGCATACTTTGGAAAAGAAACAGGTCTTTTAGTAAAGAGAAATTGTATGTTGATTTAAATGAAAACAGAAGATGGTAACCGCAGGAATAGCATGACATTTTAAAATCCATAGCTTGACGGTATAATGCAAAGAGAGCGTGTTAATAAAATACAATGCAGCCAGCAGCTTTGCCAATTAACAAACTGACCTTAATTTACCCTGAATAAAAAGGGCTTTAGTAAAAATAGGATTGTTTTATGACCGCTCCATAACACAAAATCAATTTATTATTTTTCTTTCTCCACAGTATTGGGAATAGCCATCAAAATTGTGGGATTTATATTACTAATCCATAGCAAGTCATTATGAATACCCCAAAATACAGTATGTACTCAAACAGCCATTAGTAATGGTCTTACAGGATCGCAGAAGTATATTTTGAGATTACAATACAATAACACTGAATGGCTCTGAAGTATGATGTTTGTCATGAAGTAAATGAAATCGACATTAAAGGCATTTTTTGTTTAAATTAATATGATTACGACAGTCCTTTCAGTCCTAGAGATGTTCTTGGAAATTGTCATCTACGAGGTACTGTACATCAGTTACACCTATCTGAATGATTTAAACTAGTCTCATTAATTAATTTCATTGGAGAACTCATGTTTCAGACCTGTTTAAGTGCAATGCTTTACACTTTTAAAAAAAAAACAAAAAAAAAAACACACAATCCTGTGTCTTAAGATTAACCTAAAAGGAAAACAGTCAAGCTTTTCCATCTTTTAATAGTTGAAAGTACTCATTCACATGAAACCTTTCATGGTTCGAAACAATAAGGCAATATTCCTAAAAATTACCAAAAAAAATAGCAGATCATTGACATCTCTAGTCTAGTATTGAGTTCATAAAAGAACACAATTGTGTGAAGCTGGGTGTGTCAGTTCCCTAACCCAACCCTTAAAACTACCAGAAAGAAGCAGACTTGTATTCAGGCATTTAAAAATGACACACTTTTTGAAAACATGCCCGAGTCTAGTGATACATTTACCTTTTCAGTGTTGGAAGTTCCATTAAAGGTATATGAAAGAGTAATTGAGTGACACATCTGAACAAGAGTGAGTATACATCCAAATCAGTTTGGTTTCATGCCATGGAAAAAAAAATACAGTAAGGGAAAAATAAATAGGATTGGACCTTTGTTGATTTAGAGAAAGTGTTCAAACAAGTACCAAAAAAAGTGGTTTACTGGAGTCCAAGGAGGAAAGGAATTTCGCAAAAAGTAATTTGGGTTGTAAAATCAATGCATGAAGGAGCTAAAATAACTGTTAGAAGTGGAAACTGAGACAACAGGATTCTTTAAAATTTGGGTTGATGTACATCAGTCCATTACTGTACTTTTCATTATTGACACTGATGCAGTCAGTAAATTTGTGGGATATGGGATATGCTGATTATCTGATTATAGCAGATGACTCTAATCTGAAGAAAAAGGCTGAAACAATGGCAAAAGGCGATCAAACTTTTGGACAAATTACAACAAGTCTGAAACAATGGTATGCTCAAAAACAGATGAGCTCCTAAGGATCACTAACTGCAGAGGAAATACTCTAAAACAAGTGGGAACGTTTAAATATCTAATAATTAGTGGCAAAGGAGAATGCAAGGTGAATATGAGACACAGGATTAATGCAGCTTGGCAGAAGTGCAGCTGTGCGTGATAAGAAAATGCTAATTAGAATTAAAAGGCAGGTGTAGAACACAATGATTAGATCAGTGCTGACATATGGAGCAGAAATATATACATTGAGAAGTAACTCCTGGAAACAACTGAAATGATAATGCTGAGATGGATTCTAGGAGTTTGCTGTATTACAAATAAGTTAGATTAAGCACATAAGAGGTGGTTTTGTCATGTGCAGAACAATAAGAAAAGGAAGTATGAAGACAGAAGTATATAGAGGTCAGATCGTAGCAGGTGGAAGAAATGTCGGATGCATACAGTAAAACCAAGTTTTGATAGTGCTCCATCTCACAGTAGATGTTTTGGCAGACATAAATGAATGGAGGTAGAGAACCTGAGTGGCTGACCACTCCCCAGTGAGCGATTTAACAGTCTGAATGAAATTAATAGTAGATGTTATGTAGATTGGGATCACCTGTTCTGAGGTGTTGGTGGTTTAAGGGTTGCTAATTAATTATTTAATTTGGAAATCTCCATGAACACCCCCACTCCCTCCCCACACAAGTCCACTGAGTGACACAGGGGGTCCCAGTAATTTAAATAGTCTGGGAGGGGGGTACTTTAAATTACTTAAGATATAAATTAGGAGGATCAGTGGGTAGAGTATATTCCAAATGTTTAGGATAAAATTTTCATACCGATTATTTTTAAATTAATAATAAAATTTAATTCCTGTTAATTTTTCCAGTGTTCCCAATATATATATATAAACAAGTCTTTTTCAAATCGATGCACCATAATCATATGAAAACAATATGATTGTACTTGCTGAAAAAAGGAAAAAAGAAAACAAAAATTGTTTGTATTGCTATGGAAATATGATTCTGAATAGCCTCTTCTTTATATGTTGTACTATGGGTGCCAACATCTGTAAAGCACTATGAACAAAGAAATAATCTGAGACTACACATCTCACCGATTTGGGTACCAGTAGAGGAGGCTCTTAAAGGCAGAAGTGCTACCCATCAATTACAATTTTCACCCTTCTTTAGAGAATATACTATTATTAATGCTGTTACCCTTTGATTGTGATTGGGAACATGGATCAAAAGTGAAAGAATGCATCAAGATAGATATGGAGGAGTAGTCGTAGCTGTAGGTGGGGTCAAGTGATAATGATAAAAATTGGTCTTAGCCCAAAGAATGCCCAGGACTGTGGAGTGGAGAGAAGAAAAAAAAATATATGGGGCACTACCAACAAACTAGCAAAACCAGGAAAAGGTCATTAAACTGTGTGAAGGACAGCCGGATCCCATGCCCGGCAGGGACGCCCCTGCTGCTTATGTTCCGGGGGAGCCGCCATGGGCAGTCCAATACCTCCCCCGGGACGCTTGGTGGCAGCCTCCCTGGCCGACAGTGATTCCCCAACCGCCCGCAGGGCTCCATGGGAGATGGAGTCCTCCACAGCTGGGTTGGGGCCTGGGGTGGCCGCTAGGGGGGGCTGTCTGCTTCCCACAGCCCGGCTGGACGAGTCTTCAGCCCCACCCGGAGGTGCAATTAGGACCAGGTGGTTAATCACCTGGAACACTTCCGGGTGGGCTATAAAAGGGCCCAGCCACCACCACTCGACGAGCCAGAGTTGGGAGGAAGGAGACGAAGCTTGTCTGGGAGGAGTGGTGGAGCAAGGTGAAGAATTGTGTTTTGTGCTTTGTGCTTTGGGACTGTGTTTGGGCTGTGTGACACGGGGAAGACGTGTCCCACAGCTGAAGAAAAAAAAAAGTTTTTGTGCTTTTTATACGTGCCTCCGTGTCTTTCTTTGTTGGGTCAGGCGCCTATATAGCGCCTTTGTTACAACTGTTTAGGATGATCCCCCGAAAGAGACCTTTAGAAATTTGTACTTCAATAGCAAATTAACATTGTTTGAACTACTTGATAATAAATATAAATTTATCATCATGCCATTTCTTCCTTTACATGCAAGTCAGAGATTTTTGTATTAACATTTAATCCCTTTCCTAAACCACAACCCCTTAATTTTAGAGGTATATACTGTACTGATAATTCTGACTAAAGAAATATTAGTATTTCTATAACAGCAAAATCATCAATAATATGAAGCCAAACTAGTAGCTGGACCATAAAAAATAAATTTCCACCAGTGAATTGGAAGTTAACACAATACAGAATACCTTTTTCCTCAGTATAGCCATTACAAACTAGCTCAGTTTGAAAATTGTTCTCTGCAAATTTCTCTCAATTTAGATAATCAGATATACTGTAGTTTCAACTAGACCTTATTTTTCAGAAATGTTTAACACATTAAGTAAGCCTGCTGTAGCACATCCATAGAGTAATGCAAAATTCCTTCCAATTTGTACATGCTTACCGCTATTGACCAAGAGCAAGCCAGTGCATAAAGAAGGCTTTGATTTTGTGGCCATTTCTAAAGTATGAATAATAGAAATAGAAGAATAATACTTCCTGAAATACATTATAATAACTATATACATTTTTGAAAAGCCATTAAAAGTTAAAAATATTTCTTAAAGAGAGTTACTTGCGTTACTTTAAATTTTTGGTATGTGTTGGAATCAATGCACTGCAAGTATGTATTTATATCATTCTGAAATAAAATTTGCATGACCTGAAAGGTATTCCTTGAGTAGATGTCTTGAAGCGAAAAAAAATACAAGTTAATGGACCCTGGGGGGTTGGTGGTTTAGGGGAATTAAAAAAAAAATAAATAAAAAAACTACCTTTGACTGGTCTTTTTTTCTGCACTCCTCCACACGATGTCGGAGAGATTTAGTTAGTGTCCCAGCTGAAGGCTCAGGTGACCTTAAAAGTAACCATAAAAAGATATATTAAAAAACATTCTATTTCAGTACTTTTACCGATCAAGACTATGTGAAGTCTTTTGCCAAAGAATCACTTTAGCGATGTAGTAAACCTGTATTTTTAAAAAGTGCTTTTAGTGTTTTCAAACAGTTAAACATATGGTCCATATTTCTAAGGGGAGCACACCATATGGTGTGAAATTAACAAAATATCTGCAAGATGCAATAACACTGAAATTTATTTTTCATATGGGTTCAAATAAAATTATCTTTTAGCTAACTAAGAATATTAAATATTTAACATTACATTTTTCTTACCTAAATTGGATCAAATAATTAATCGATTTACCTGCATCATTTTTTTTAACTGTACGTATATCTGTTGTGTTTCTTACGGTTTCCTTCTCTTAAGGGATTAATAATTACGAGCTTGATTGCTAGCACCAAGACCATCCCAGCTTCTCCTCTGAACTGAAGGGGAGTTTGAAACTTTCTAAGTTTAAGCTGCTGTCACTACTACATTTTAAAATGTTCAAATCAATTGATGGACTGAACCTAAAAATTCACAAGACTGAGGAGGCCCTGGCTAAGTCTGTGAATGTTTTTAAATGTATGAGAATAATGCATGAGGTATAATAATAAATTTATAAATTATGAGATTAAGAATAATAAATAAAATAAAAAATGTACAAAACTGCAGAGGTCTCTCTCTTAAAAGTTAAAAACTTACTTATATAGTGCTAAAACAGATGCCTGCCCAGCAAGTCCAGAATCATCTTCAACAACATGTAAGAAGTTTGCTTTGATTTTCTTAGGAAAAATTGTTGCTTCTTGATCTAGTAGCATAAGTAACACTTTCACAGTTTCTCTGCCACCATAGGCCGTAGAATGGTTAATTGCATAAGCTTTCGGCTTAAAAAAAATAAAAATAAAATAAAAATAAAAGTTTAAGGAGCCATTATAACAAGAAAAGATAATTAGATTTTTAACATTGTTTTTTAGATCTTATCCATATACTGTATGCTCACACAGGGTGGCATAGCAGTATAGCTCCAGAGTCTTGGGTTTGAATCCTGCACCTGGGCATTGGCTGTTAGAAGTTTGCAGATTTTCCTCAAGCTTTTTTCAGGTTTTCCTCCCATATCCCAAAGATACTTGGATTAAGGTAATTGTCTGTTCTAAACTGGCCTCGCTATGCAATAGTATCCTGAAATTCACATAATGCTTTCAAAGCTGGAATAGGCAATAGTTCCCCTTGATAGAGCACACTTAGTCATTAATGAAACTAACCAGAACATCTTTGAAAAACTGTACTATGCTGAAAAATAGAGAAAATGTGCAAACTCCATATTATCATTGCTAGGAAGAGGATGTAAACTCAGCACTCTGAAGACAAGTGGCACCACTACCGACCACGGCACCCCTGTGTCTCTCTCAGGAAATGCTCATTAATTTTTAATTCTTAGTCTTTAGACCCTGGAACAACGAAATAAACTGCATTTATGTGCACAAATGCATAAAGCTAAGGAAAATGTAGGCTATTAGACATTGGAAGTAAACATGTTAAATTTGATAACATGATGGGAGGCTTCAAACTTGAAAATATAACAATGAGAAGGACCTAGGAGTTGTAGTAAACTCGTTGCTATCTCCAGAGACTTACAATAGTAATCAAGAAGGGTAATAGGATGTTAGGTTATACATTACAATGTGTGGTGTATAACTCAGTGGAGGTTATGCTTAAGGTTTATGATACAGTAGTGAGGCCATATTTGGAGTACCAAGTATAGTTTTTGTCTCCATTTTAATAAAAAGGCATAGCAGCTACAGAGAGAAAGTCCAGAGGAGTGCAACTAAGCCAATTCCAGAACTGAGAGGTATGAGCCATTGGGAAACAATAAAGGAGCCTTTTCATTATAAGTAAACAAAGATTAAGAGGTGATATGATTAAAGGTTTTAAAATTATGAAAGGAGCTAGTACAGTTGGTCCCAATTATTGCATTAAATTATAGGACACGGATGGAAACTTGTTAAGTGTAGCTTTTTCACGAACGTTTAGAAAGTTTTTCTTTACATTGAGAACTAATTAGGCTGAAAGGTTGTTGCTAATCAAAGCTGTTCTAATCTTCTAGAGAACAACATTCAATTATTCTAAGCCAGAGTTGAATGTTGATCAAAATGCAGGTGGTCTAAAAAATATTACCTTCATATTAAACAAGGCAAAGTAACTCATGTAACATGGCCAGTTAGTCCGAGGCTAATTTGAGCTAGTTCACAATCTTTATTGGTAATTTAATTTCCCCATGTAAAGAAAATACAATATAAGGTTTAGCACATAAATATATAGAAACTAATGATGCAGCCAGGTTAGCCAATGGGAATGTATCCTTTTGAGCACAGATCAATTCAGTCACGTAACCACCTGTTAAATTAGAACTGTGTGGTACAATAAGCATATAACAGGTTAACAGGTATGGATCTAACGATATATATCCAGTAATATCTAGAATTGTACAAAACCTGATCATTTACATTAGTGAATATTCCAGAGAAGTAACATGATAGGTGCAGTATTTTAAAACTTTTGCAGGCCGTTTAATTTCTGGCAAACTAGATTTTGTTGCCTTCTTTATAGCTGTACAGTTAAATTAAAACACACTCACACAAAATAATCAAACAGAAAAAATTCCCAGTCACCTATTTCCTGAATATGCTCTGAAGCAGCCTGTTTTGGCAGCAAACAGTGCAAAGCCAAAGGAGCAAGTTCTAGGTGTAATGTCAGTCTATTTCTTGATACTCCTACAGTATATCTACAGACTTTCAGCACATTGACATAGGGGGTGGGGGGAGGAGATAAAATGCTTTCAGACACAAGCGTTGAAGGGAAAAAGCTACCAAAATGTAGAAGCAAGATGTAAAGTGAAAACAGAAAACTCCAGCCTGGGTCCAAGCACTATAAGCTTGTTTAAAAAAAAAAAAACAAAAAAAAAAAAACAAAAAAAAACTCCATAGTCATCAGTCACAAGGACGTTTATAAAACAAATTTGCATTTCCAGTTTAACTAACCATATAATGCAAATAACATGTCCTAACATATTTAATATATTACATTTTTAAGCAAATTTTTTTTAATTATCAAAAAAGTTAAATTTACCAGTAGTTACAAGTTAAAAAGGAAGAACATAGCAAAACAAGGACCAAAGAAGCTTGATTGACTTAAAGTTTAGGAAACTTTTTATGATGTAAGTAATTCTGAGCTCATAGCTTGTCTTGGTATGAGTTGCTGTTACATTCACATATATTGGATACATGTGCTATGTTTAAATAAAATAAGTTATACATACTACTGATTTACAATCTTAATTATATGCCTCTCTCTAAACATTCATCTATCATCCCTGCCTGATAAACTTTTTATGGCTAAAGGTAACCAGCACACACTGCATCTTTGTGGCATAAGGCTGTAGGCACTATCTAACCTACCAATTCTTTCCTTTTTTGGGGGTAAAAAAGCTTGCAACAAAAATAATTAAAATAAATAAATAAATAAATAAACAAACAAACAAACAAAATATGGGCTACAATAGGTTGAACTGTTGTAGTAGGTAGTGTTTTTGACAACCATAGAGACAAGTGTAATGTAAAAAGTGAAAACTGATGAACACTTCAAGGAGGTTTCTCAACTGTGTAGTCCAGAAACACAGTAGAGGACAACTGTTGCAAATTGCCTTTTTAGCAGCATGACCAAAACAAAACATTTTCCAGCGATTCAGCAAAGGTTACATCTTGAGTGCTATGCTGCAAAATTATTATATTGGAAAACTCAACACCAAAATTATCTGTAATAAACAAAATAGGAAGCAACAATAAATAATTCTAAATTGGATATTTCTTTTATCTTTGATAGAAAGGCAAAATGTTATGAATAAGAGGCTTAGCAGTAAATTATTATAATTATTAGAAGTATTAACAAAAACTGCATAAAAGGATGAATGAAAAAGCTTAATTACCTGTGCTGGGCTAATCCCAGTGGTGCTTATGTTGCGTTCGCATTTTTCTGAAAAGATGACATCTTTAATCTGCATCTTCAATTCTTGTATAGTTTCCTCTGCAGCACAGCAAAACTGATCCCCACTGCTTCTGCCTTTTATTAAACGGGTTTTAATTGCTGAAATGATACAACTCGCAGCAAGACTAGATAAGAGAAGAAACCAAAAAAAAAAAAAAAAGTTACAGCTGTAGTATACATCCCATATTAAACAAAAACAAAAAAAACAAAAAAAACAAAAAAAAAAACAAAATCACAGAAACACGTAGGGGAAATAATAATAATAATAATAATAATAAAAAAAAAAACAGCAACATACACACACCACTCATCACCTATGGTCCTCCAATGTAATAATTATGCTAAAAAAATGGATGCATACTCTTCTTAACTTGATATTTTTTAGTTATGACAGGTTAATAATGTTAACATTGCATAATGTAACCAAAACATGCATAATCTGATTCAAGATTTCTGGATTTTCAATTATTAGATACTTCATGATAAAATTATAATATATTCTAAAATATATTCTGTTTTGAAACATAAGGAAAATTAAACCATGGAACAAGTTAATAAACCATCAGTAGGGTTACACTCATCCATACAAGGCATTTATAATGCGATGTGTCTTAAGAAGCTTTTTTCCATTGTTTCTGACCCCCACATACCAAAAGCACTAAAAAGTAATCCTTCAAACCACCTCAACTACTACTATAACATTTGCTGCTACACCAGAAGGTTTATAAATATTCTTTTTCTGGGGATGGTTATACAGTTATTCAATGTCATAACATCATTTGCCTGAACTGTGAGAGATTGCAGTGTTTTAGCACCGTCATATTTATCACCTTCACTACAAAGTGTGCTCTAATGATTCAGTGTTACTGACCATTCTGCAGATTTACTTACAGTATATTACCCGACAGTCATATATTTTATGTTTATACTTATGTTTACACCTGTACTTTGACACTATTTTTATTAATTTGAGTTTGATCTGTAATTTTATCATCATGTACTACATTATTTTAAAGATGTACGCACTAGTACATCAGTTGCTGTACTTATACAAGTTATATTTTGTGCTAGTATATTTACAAAATATAAGTTAGTAATAACAATAAGCCAATTTTGATTCAGATCACTATTTCTTCAATGTTTCCTGTATTATTCCTTTAAGTGGAACTTTAAACAATAAATGAAGTTTACTTCTAGGTAAGCTCAGAAATCCTCTGACGAGCAACAAGGTAATGTGCCCTGGTCATCCTCTACAAAGGCACTCAATTTTCAAATTCACAAACAGAATCTGAGAAATATGGTATAAAGGACTACAGTTTTTACTGATGCATGGGAATCCAATAGTTTATTAGTGGCAAACAAACATTCCCTCTAAAGTTTAAGCTCATTTATTCAAATAAAATTAAAGTCCTAGAAAACTGCAGGCTTTAGGAATGGAAAAAATGGGTCTTAAAACATGTTACCTTTCCTAGTCAGAGTAAAATCTAATTACTTACAAACATTTTAAAATGATTATTTCAAAAAATGTATGCCTAGTTATAAAAAAAACAAAGCCACATTTCTAAAATATGTACAATTAAGCTGCTTATAAACATCCAATTGTTAATAATTTACTAAATTTCAAGTGGGCTTTAGCTTGGATTAAAAGTGGTATGTATAAAGAATACCATATTCATTGTTTAAAGCTCAATGCCAATTTTTGGTTTGGTACAAGGAGTAAGTTAGTTTTGTTAAATTAACATGGAGTAAAAGATATTAAGGTATTTCTTTGTAAATACACAAACAATCTCTTTGTTCCGTTTGCCACATAGATTTTTAGAAAAGTGAATTAAAAGGTTTAGGTAATTATGAAATGAACTCCAAAGCAATTTTTCAACCACAAACATTTCTGTCTAGATGCTTTCCAGTTTTCCATCCTATGGAAAAGCATAATCCTTAACAACAACTGCCAGTTATATATTATATAT
>JANRMT010062792.1:11924182-11951864 GCA_026402145.1 Polypterus bichir lapradei
GTCGACAACGTCCGCCATGTTGAACTTTCTTATTTATGGCCCCATCTAAACGAAATTTGGTAGGTGGCTTCCCTGAGCTAACCGAAACCAATGTTCGTACTTATTTCGGTGGTATGACGCCACTGTCAGCAGCCATATTGAACTTTCCAACGTCACTAATTCTCCAACTTCCCGTGTAGGTGGAAGGCTGAAATTTGGCAGGCTCATTCCTTACAGCTTACTTACAAAAGTTAAGCAGGTTTCATTTCGAAATTCTACGCGTAATGACCATAACGGTCAACAACGTCCGCCATGTTGAACTTTCTTATTTATGGCCCGATCTTCTCGAAATTTTATAGGCGACTTCCCTGCACTAACCGAAACCAATGTACGTACTTATTTCGGTGGTATGATGCCACTGTCGGCCGCCATATTGAAATTTTCAACAGTCTTTGTTACTTAGGGGCCCATCTTCAAGAAATTTGGTACACGGGTTCCCAACGCTAACTCAATCCTACTTACGTACATATATACGTCAATAGCCTGCAGCTCGGTCACCACGTTGTTGGCTGCCTGCCTATATAAGACCATCCGTTGCTCCGGTCTCTACATTCCCTTCCTTGCTTCGCCACGGGATTCACGTCTCCCTACTGATAACTACAGCCTTTTTGTTTAATCCACGGCTTTTCCGCTGTTTTATTGTTTATTACAATTATAGTTATTGTATAGGTATTTTAGACTTACTTTGCATTGCTAAGGTACCCATTTCCTTTATCATTCCAACCCCCATTACCATGTCTATCGAGGTGATCACTATCAATCAAAGAACTGTCACTTACTGAGTGGTTTCCATGCCCGGAGATGGCACCTACCTTTTCCATTCTCTTTGTTACATATTGCACGGCCATATCAGGCTCACTCTTGATATCCAGAGGAACAGTGTGTCTTATGTATTGAATGACTGGGACAGGTTCAAGGTGTGGACTGATGACGGTACAGGAGATAATTATCCTACACAGGAGCACTAGAAGAGTGAAATGCTTAAGCCCTTCACCTATGGTTCTGCATGTGAGTTGATGGCTGCCGCTGAATTGTTCGGTTGTCGCTTTCAAGTGTACCGAAATGGCCAAATATTTTACACCTTTCGACAACTGCCAATGCCTCTTAAACATCTTAGATTCACAGGTGACGATTTCAGTAGTGGACACTTTGATGTTTATGAATGTTTAAACTCTCAAAAGCTTGATGTGATTTTATCGATGAAACCGGTTGTGTGCTTACAACGCTTGACAGATGCCGAATGTCACTTCAACACAACAAATCCTGCAAATACTGTCGTGATTGAAACAAACCATGAAACTCAAACCGATTATGACAGCAGCAATCCAAGCTGTGAGATTTGAAACAAGATTGCTGTTCACATGGCCAACTGTACGTTGCATGCTCAAGAGTAAGCTCAGCGCACAGCTTGGTCATGTTACAACCGGAGGGCCGAACAGACAACATGGTATACAAAGAGATCCTTAACAAATAATTATTGGCATATTTTCCCTCAGTTTAAAAAGGTTAAATTGTCTTCTTAATAAAAATTTTAAGGCAGTACTTCGCCGCTGCGAAGCGCGGGTATTTTGCTAGTATATATACACACACATATATTGTGGTCCCCGGCCGGGGCTGGAGCCCGGCCGGGACGCCCAGGAGGACGTGAGGAGGGCTTGTGCCTCCTCCAGACCGCGAGGGGGCGTCCGTCCTGGTTCTGTTGGGGACCACGGGTCGAGGGCATGGAAGCCCTACCCTGTAGGGGCCCGTGGTCACCGCCAGGCGGCGGCCCGATGCCGGTTTGTCCCACCTGGTCCTCGGCCGGGGCTGGAGCCCGGTCGGGACGCCTTGGAGGACCGGAGGAGGGCGTGTGCCTCCTCCAGACCGAGTGGGGGCGTCCGTCCTGGTTATGCAGGGGGCCTCGGGTACATACATATATTATATATATATATATATATATATATATATATATATATATACACACACACACACATCATACATACAGTGGTGTGAAAAACTATTTGCCCCCTTCCTGACTTCTTATTCTTTTGCATGTTTGTCACACAAAATGTTTCTGATCATCAAACACATGTAACCATTAGTCAAATATAACACAAGTAAATACAAAATGCAGTTTTTAAATGATGGTTTTTATTATTTAGGGAGAAAAAAAATCCAAACCTGCATGGCCCTGTGTGAAAAAGTAATTGCCCCTTTGTTAAAAAATAACCTAACTGTGGTGTATCATACATGAGTTCAATTTCCGTAGCCACCCCCAGGCCTGATTACTGCCACACCTGTTTCAATCAAGAAATCACTTAAATAGGAGCTGCCTGACACAGAGAAGTAGACCAAAAGCACCTCAAAAGCTAGACATCATGCCAATATCCAAAGAAATTCAGGAACAAATGAGAACAGAAGTAATTGAGATCTATCAGTCTGGTAAAGGTTATAAAGCCATTTCTAAAGCTTTGGGACTCCAGCGAACCACAGTGAGAGCCATTATCCACAAACGGCAAAAACATGGAACAGTGGTGAACCTTCCCAGGAGTGGCCAGCCGACCAAAATTACCCCAAGAGCGCAGAGACAACTCATCCGAGAGGTCACAAAAGAACCCAAGACAACGTCTAAAGAACTGTAGGCCTCACTTGCCTCAATTAAGGTCAGTGTTCACGACTCCACCATAAGAAAGAGACTGGGCAAAAACGGCCTGCATGGCAGATTTCCAAGACGCAAACCACTGTTAAGCAAAAAGAACATTAGGGCTCGTCCCAATTTTGCTAAGAAACATCTCAATGATTGCCAAGACTTTTGGGAAAATACCTTGTGGACTGATGAGACAAAAGTTGAACTTTTTGGAAGGCAAATGTCCCGTTACATCTGGCGTAAAAATGAATTCTACTGTTTACCAAAAAATCCTGAAGGAGAATGTCCGACCATCTGTTCGTCAACTCAAGCTGAAGCGATGTTGGGTGCTGCAACAGGAGAATGACCCAAAACACACCAGCAAATCCACCTCTGAATGGCTGAAGAAAAACAAAATGAAGACTTTGGAGTGGCCTAGTCAAAGTCCTGACCCGAATCCAATTGAGATGCTATGGCATGACCTTAAAAAGGCGGTTCATGCTAGAAAACCCTCAAATAAAGCTGAATTACAACAATTCTGCAAAGATGAGTGGTCCAAAATTCCTCCAGAGCGCTGTAAAAGACTCATTGCAAGTTATCGCAAACGCTTGATTGCAGTTATTGCTGCTAAGGGTGGCCCAACCAGTTATTAGGTTCAGGGGGCAATTACTTTTTCACACAGGGCCATGTAGGTTTGGATTTTTTTTTCTCCCTAAATAATAAAAACCATCATTTAAAAACTGCATTTTGTGTTTACTTGTGTTATATTTGACTAATGGTTAAATGTGTTTGATGATCAGAAACATTTTGTGTGACAAACATGCAAAAGAATAAGAAATCTGGAAGGGGGCAAATAGTTTTTCACACCACTGTGTGTATATATATATATATATATATATATAAAATTAAACTTTCAAATTTATTCTGTGCCATATATTCATTATAAAGCAGAGGATGGCATCCAAACTAAATTCAGAATGAACTTATCTAAGGTTAGAAGTAAGGTCAAACAATTTATTAGAAGGGAAGAAAGGATATAATGTAGAGAGAGGGGATTTGGCTGCATTTTAGTTTGAAGAAGATTATACGGTACATGGCTACAGCTTGACTGCCAAAAGGTTTGCTGCTACAGTTAAAAAGAATAAGATAGTTGTCATCACTAAAAAGTACAGTAGATAACCCTAAGAAGAAACAATAAGCATGACAAACATGGACTTTAAAAAGCAGTAATTTGAAAACTGCATTTAGAATAATGACAAGAGTATACAGCATCTGAAAAATGGAAATTGGACAAGAAGTTGATGGTCAGACAAAACAGATCAGAATGGCCTAAACGAGACATATATGGAACAAAATGGATACACCCAATGGGCATATATATTTTTTAGCTCTTAATTTTAAAGACGTCCAGCTTGCAGCAATTGCACAGGTTTCCCCAAACTGAGAGGGCAACTATCAAATTCCCTTTCCTGTATATTATAATGATAACGCAGCACTCCATGTGCAATATTTGTCTTCATGCTAGCATTCTTCCTTAATTTTGCACAACATTTCCTCAATTAACCACCATACATCCACCTGCTAATTTGTGCATCAATTACCAAAGCTTTGCTACATACACAGTTATTACTGGCCACAACTTTGTCAAACATGACATACTGCTCGTAATGCAGCTTGCAGGAATTTTTTCCTTATACTGTATACTAGACAGAGTTCTTTCCATTTAATGTGCATCACACCCATAGCCAAATAAGCAAAGATAATATGAAATTTTCTTTTCATTCTCTCTGTTAAAAAGTCACCCAACAAAAAGAAAAATGGTATTGCTTATATACTGTATAACAAACAGTAAATAATCAATACAGCCCATACAGCAAGGTCATACCAAAGGTCAAATATTTACAAAGTAGATATTTAGATATGGCACATAAGCACTGTAGGAAAGCAAAAAGGTTTCATTAATGTTTAAATATTCCAATAGCTATAAACCAAATATTTCAGCAAAATAACAAAATTATAACATGAAACTCTTCCTTCACAGTTTGAGTTTTTGTTCGTAACTGTCACAAGTTTGTCATCTTAGCAAGAATGATGCACTCTCTCTTTAGAATATGTTTGGAATGCTTACATGCTGATGAAGATTTAATAAAAGAAAACCTCTGGTTCAAATAATTCTAAAAGATAAGTGACAAATTGCTGTTTTAATAATTATAGCCTTCAGAAATAAACCAATAAAACCAATATTATAAGATTAATACAAAGCTAAAGTGACATAATAAAAAAAATGACATCATGAATTTATAAGGATCTTTCGGTTTAAAACAAAAAAACACTAAAAATCCCAGACATAAAAGTATAACACTGCCATTTTTTATTTGGTGACTGCTTTTTTAAATTAAAAAAAAAAACAAAAATATTGTAATTTAAGATATTTACCTTGAGTAGGAAGGCTAATAAAAGGCAAATTAATCTATAATTGATTGCTTGATATGTCACAACCTTTATGTACTTACACATGATACTAAGTACACTATGTTAGCCCTTATTTTAAACTTCCACACATTACAATGATTAAGAGAAAAAAACTGAAATAATTTAACTGCTATAACCCAATCATGATCCTAGTAGTTGAGGCTTTTGTCTCCACTAAATAAAAGAGATCATGATGGCTTGCAATCCTGTGCCCTCTAGTGCTCTGGGCTGGGCACTACAGCAAGGTGCATTTAAAAGAAATTGGAGTAATAAAATCTACTATCAACCAAACAGCTAGTGAAACTCACAAATGAAACATTTAATGAAATTTAATGTGCATTTCTGTCATCAGTCTTAGGTTCACCAAAAATGAAATGATAAAGTATGTTTTGCAAAGAAGATTTAAAATCAATCAATTAAGTCATTCATTATATACACATTATGGCAAACCCCGGTATAAATTCTATTATATAAATTCAAAGTAATATGCAATATGAATTCCAAAAACAATTAAAGATTGCAATATACCATACCAAGATAACTGAATCATAGGAGGACAAACCTCATGCAGACATAAGGAGAGTGAAAGTGCTTTGCAAAGTTGGATTTGATAATGAAATCAGTACAATCATAACACTGATAACACTTGAAGCTTTTTTCAGGCTATTTCAGATATGTTGTCATAGGAAAGCATTTAGCAGAATCAAGTGAAGCATTATGTTAACAAAACGTGCAGTGCTAGGAAAATGTAGAATTTAAAGTAACTAAGAATTATATACACTTCCTTGAAAGAAGACAGACAATATACTTAATTGAAATGAATAAGCTAAAAGGGAAAAATAAAAGTTCCACATAATTTTTGAACAGAATACTCTTTATTTAAGGAGTGATCTGAAACATAATGAAATAAACACACTGCACACATGCAATAATTTTAGACAGCAGTGTATCAGTGTAAATCTGTTATCTTCGAATTGCCTTTCCCAATGTTTCTTCCATTTTTTCCCTACTGGGGTTTTTTTGGGAGTTTTTCCTTGTCTTCTTAGAGAGTCAAGGCTGGGTGGCTGTCAAGAAGCAGGGCCTGTTAAAGCCCATTGCGGCACTCCTTGTGTGATTTTGGGCTATACAAAAATAAATTGTATTGTATTGTATTGTAAAATAATCTTCCTTGCCAGTGTGAAAATTTTACAATGTGTAGGGCCAATCACTTACTTTTGGACTTTAACACATGGAAGACCGATTTTAACTGTATCCAATAAATTCTAGTACAATAATGAGATAAGGGTATTTCCTTCAAAACATGAATAAGCGCAAATGTGCATGCCTATATGCTTAACTTTCATTTTTGATATCAATTCATTACAACTTTTCATCCTCATTAGGGTTTGTTGTCGACAATAGAAATATTTTCTTGTTTAAGTAAACACAGTCTAGTGTAAATCACTAATTTAATCAAGTACCTGAAACATTAAAATAATTCGAAAAAAAATCAAAGTCCAAGCTCACTTAAAACTGAGGCACACATCATTAATATGCATGATAAACATTAGCAATAGTGTTGTGTATGGTGACACATATAGTTCTTAAATGTATGAGTATGCCATTATGATACAATGATAGAGATGTGCTTGTGTTTATGTACTAAGCTCCAGCACTGATTAAACATTCTAAACAGCCTTATTATTAACAAATGGTGTAATTTAATTCTAGAGTTAAAATAATCACTTTGCCTTCGACTAAAATAGGGTCAAGCAAGAAGACGAAAAAAGGCATCAGTTTAATTACTAAAGGTAACTGAATGATTAGTACCCATTAATAAGAATTTTGATTTAAAGGGTCCAGAGAGTGCTTACATGTTGCATTTCATTCATAAATGACTGAAAATCATTTGTCAGTAGATTTTGTTGTATTTGATGTCAAGAAAGCACATTACATCTCATTTACTATGGCAGTCTCAACAAAACAGCATTCTGTGAAATGCTGTGTGAAAGCTCTGCAGTTTTCTATTTAAACATTTATCAACCTCATATGATTAGTCAACCACTGTGAAGTTCAAAATGGGTGATGTCCAAAACCGTAAACTCAAAAAAGACATTGATCCAAGTATGATTTACCTGCCTCTTTGTACTACTCTTATTCTAGTGACTTCTGATGTTCTCCATTGTAATTTATTTCATTTTCATTGATCCTTCACCGTACTGGATGTGGCTTCAAGAACACTATGAGATTTCATTACATTTGCAAAGATAAGTATAACAGTAGTCAGTAACATTGGAGCTGTGTTCCGTTATTTAAATTAACCTCTAGCAAAGAAAGAAATTGTTCACATAAAATACCCACACGTAAACTTATTAAATAATCAGTTTATGAATGAATGGCATTAAAACACAAAAGTTTTTCCAAAATCATCAGGAGAGCGCTTCCTGTTTTATTTTACGCTGTTATTCAAATCTTTCTATCATTTTTACCTTACAGCTGGATTTTGATAAAGATTTGAAACCTTCAGTGTAAAAGGCAAACTGCCATATAGCAAGAGACTCTACAGAGATGAAAAATTAATTCCTGACAAACATAGACATTTGTTAAACTACATAAAACTGATTTCCTGTAGCTGTAGCTGAACAGAGTGCAAAAGAGGGTTCAGCCAAATGAGACTGATTATTTTGCCAACAAGCATAAGGGTTTTCAACACTAATGTTCATCAAAATACATATACTCCTCCCCCACAAAGGGGCCATGACCTTATTCAAATACCTGACTAAAGATGCCATCATCTTACTAAGTGCCAAAGGAATAAAACTCGGCTCTGCCCATATTGAACAGTATGACCTCCTATAGCAGATTCTCTAGACTACTGTGTATTTAGAGAATATTAAACATGAAATGATCATAAAATATAATAGATTATTAGGAACTGATCATTTCAATTATTTCAAAGCTGTGCCTAACACTTAAATAAATAAATAAATAAAATGATGTGGTAGATAAAGCATATGCCAGTTTAACAGTGACTTATAAAAAAAACTTGTACCTTGATTGATTCCAGTATTACTTTCTTACTAATCAGGCACAGATTTATCATTATGATTAATGGCTGAGCTACATACCCCTTTCATACAAAAAATTATATATTCAGTACATACACCTACACAAAAGATGTGCAGTGTGCTTTATTGGCTGTCTTTATCTTTTAACAAAGTTTTTGTCATAAAGAAAAGAAATGCATATCTTGGCTAACCTTTTTCAGCTGCTGTAAAGCACAATAAATGATTAATTTCATAATCACTGCAAAAATCAATATGGCAAGTTAAATTAGAAGGTAAAACATAACATTTTCAAACCCGCTTAATCCGGTTCAGTGTGGCAAATGTCCAAAATCTGTCTCGACAGTATTGAACAGGGACAAAAAAAAACAAGCCTAAGAGTGGTGCCAATTCATCACAAGGCCCAACTTCAACAATAATAGTGACTTCAGAAATTAAATTTCTGAAACACAAGGAAAATAGTGAAGAGGTGTGTGCCTGAATAGACAGAAACAGTATCCGTTCAATAAATACAGGATCATCATGTTATAAAGCTAGGGACAGTGCATTGTGGATCAAGAGAAAATTTCCATTCAGAAGTCAAAGTATAAATACATTGTCTTATTGGACAAAGTAAACTGGGAGGTCTGTTTCAATGATCAAAACACACTACTTAAAAACACAAAAGCAAATTACAGTGCTAAAAAAAAAAAAAAAAAAAAAAACCACAAAATGAGGTTTCCCATTAATTTAGATCTTTTTATGCTTTAAGAATTAAATATATATATTTCAGAAATTATTTCATCTGCACTCAGATACAGTATTGAAATATATCCAGATTATAAATTGTATCGCATTGTAAATATTTGAAATAAATTAACATCTTGAATGTTTCCAATCAGTGTTGCATTATTCTAGGATTTTTCTTATCCCCATCCTCCTTACACGTTTCACTTCCAGAAACAGCTTACCTGTATACTTTATTTGCAATTTTTGGATGGACAACTACTATGGTCACCAATGAAGCAAACAGTGTTTTGTCAAAGGAAATAAAACATTAGTTTTTGCCTTTAAGGTACTCTTCATAGACACATACTGGTACAGTTGACTACCACGGTTTCTTTTAAAAAGAGGACCTGCCCCATTTGTGCTTCTGTAATAAACTCCACAGAATAATGAAAATGCTGTCTGAAGACTGATTTATACTTGTGGTGGAGAATTTCAGAATATCCAAATGCACAAGCTAGCATAATCAAAATAAAGTTAAAATATAAAGTACAAATATTTGTAACTGAAATTTTGACCTGTCAAAAAATGAGCTACAACCATTAATTGAAAGGCCATATAAAATTAAAAAAAAATAGTTTTAACTATTTGAATTGAATTATAGATTGATAATTCTATCTGTAACTAGTCAGAAATATTGGACATCTTGAATTTAATTCTTAAACCAGACAAAAATCACAGATGTCAATAATGTGATTTGGACGGCACAGTGGCTAGTGCAACATATAGTAGATGCTATAGATTGCATCCTTATTGTGAATTATAATTATGGAGTAATAATCCTGACATGCATACCAATGACACAATGTGGTTTAAGAATGTTATAGAACACTGCACTCATTTCACCCACTTATGGTTTTTCTTGGGGCAGAGTAAACCACAACTTAGAGGTGGAGCAACACTTGGCACATTCATCTCTGGGCAGATCACATTCTATTTTGGGATCACCTCTAACTAATCTGCTTTGCTAAGTTTTTCAAGAACCTAGACTATAACACACTATGCAGAGTCTTAAAAATCTTTAAGCAGCATGGTACAAAAAAAAAAAAAACAAAAAAAAAAACTAATGCTTATAGAATTAATATTCCAGTTTAGTTTTTATATAAAGGGCAAATTAAGAAAAGAAGAAACCAAGAAAATGACATTGGCACCAGTCAAATACACCAACTACACCAACAATTACTTAAGCTAAAAAAATAAATGCATAAACTGTTACTTCTTAGAAATATTGCACTTATTTCAAAGCAAACTAAGACTAGTGCTTAACAATCCAAATTTTCCACAAGTGGGAGGGGGAGGGAAGGGAGCGGAGGGAACAGACAAAGAAAACACAAAAAAGAAAGCAAGCAAGCCATGGTTATGGATTATTTTCAAAAGACTGTTAAAATATAAAACAGACCCTGTTCTTAGTCCAAGAACAGGAAGAATACGTCAGTTTTCTGTTATAGCACGGTCAGCACTTTGCCTAAATTGTGCAATATCCAAAAAAAGAAGAGGGGGAAAAAAACCTTTAAGGCAGCATATTTATGGCAAATGTAATTCTATAGTTATTAAATAATGGGAAAACAGTTATAAAATTTATTTCAATATGTTGGCAGTGGCCTGAAGAATAGTAAATTGAATATAACACTGATTTCTTTTCCTACTTAAGAAAGCAAAACCAATAGGATGCATTCTTTTTAATTTTAATTATTGTTTTGATAATCATAATGTGTATTCCATAAGCTTTGCACTTATATAATCCACTAACAAAATAATTCTTTCATATACCATTTAGAGTGTACTGTATTTTATTTCTACATAATATTTGTTTCATTGCTTGCTTTTCCTTTTTATTGTACATTCATGCTTTTGTTTTCATTTTAATGAAATATCACATCTGTAAGAAAATATTTATTGAGCTCTGCCTAGAGAAATACTGAAGGCAAAAGAACGTCTTGCTTGTTCATCTGTAGAATTTCTACCCTCTGTAACATACCACCCTGCAAACTTGTGCACATTCTCACAGCACCTGGGAAAGGCAACAGCTAATGTACCGATAGTGCTTCCATTAAATTCGGTGTTCAATCTTTGTTGACATTTATTGTGGATCTCCCAACAGGTCATGACTGTGGATGTGCATACTAAAACATCCTTTAAACAAAAGTCAAGGGTAAAATTATTTGGATATTTATTGATTTGTGTTTTTTTCATGGAAGGTCTCTTTCCACAGTGCATTTCCTAGCATTAAACGTAATATATTCATAAGGCCAATGTTTTCTGCTTGACAAAAAAAAAGTTCATCAATGAACATCACTGCATAATTCTGAATTAGGAAATAATTCTTTAATTGTGGTGCAGAGTTAGAACCCTTGTCTTGCAACTCCAGGAGACGGGGCTAAAATCTGTGGCCCTGTAAACTACCCATTTGATGTTTGAATATACTCTCCATGTCTATGTGAGGTCCAAATATCTCTGTTTTCTTAACAAATCAAAAACTGTAAACTCCAAATTGACTCTGCATGAGGGAGTGAAGGCGTGTGTATGAGTGCACCATGGCCAGTGTCTAGTCTATGCTTGTACCAGATGCTATTAGGACAAACTTTATTTCCAAATGACTATGAACTAGATATTGCATGTACATAATAAGAAGACCAGTATAGAAAGTAAAGATTTTTGGATTTACAGTTTATATAACCATGACTTTGTTTTGTGAAGGAAAAAAAAAAAAAAAAAAAAACATGACTATGGTGTGGTTTTAGAACAAGTGATACCAAGTCCTGCTGTATTCATTTTTCCAAGTCAACCAATTTATTTTCAACATATTGACATTGTTTAAAATTACAAACTGAGCCTTCATAATGTTAACCTTGTTGCTCGACCCATGTAGTGGCAAGCTAAACAAAATCTGTCAGATTTAAATTGCTAATTGGGCTTTTGAAAGCAACAATGTCTTTTCTCCCCATCAGGTTCATTCCACTTAAGATTTGTTATGCAAGACACACATTGAAAATGTGCAGTCTAAAGATTATGTACGCATCTCCTGATCAAGATAATTTGTTAATTCTGAAATCCAGCACAATGAAACTTAATACACAAATCAATTTAAAATATCTGGTGGCACTTAATCATAAACAAAATATTTTATTAGGCCGAAATTTAAGGTGTATAACCTTTAAAATAAATTAACATTGTAAGTCATTTTAATGTTGAGAATTGTTGTTATTTTTAAAATTTGTTTGTGATTAAAAGGAAAAAAGAAGAAAAAAAAAAAAACAATGCTGAGAAAGCAGATAATCATTCTTCCCTAATTAAAATGCCAGATTCTCTCTAAAGAGTACACACATGGATACAACATTAAATACTTGCTGTTTATCATTCACTGTCTTTTGTAACAATGTCTTTTCTGCTTTTTTAAATTGTTTTTGTTTGAAACTAATTAAGGAAGCAAACATATTCTTAGCCCTCAAAATACTATATAGAATTTAAAAATGGAAATCCTTGAATGATGAAATAAGGAGCTCAATTAAAATCTAGACAAGGACATGGGTTATGACAAGAGTATGAGTTACAAAAAAAGTCTGTCGTCAGCATCAGAAATCAATGCACTGTGGAATCAAAAAAATGGAATAAAGCTGATTTAGCATGGCAGAGTACAGGAATATTAGTTAAAAATATTCAAAATAGAATCCTGACACCAATTTAAATCCCTGCAAAGAGAATGAATTCACTAAATTAAAAGGAAAATTCCCCAAGAAACAAGTAGCTAGTGCTTTGAGATATTCAGACAGCTGGAATTAGATCTTGGATAGCTTATGTATTGATGAGGGTCAAGTACTGTGGACAGATGTCCTGTAATGGTAGTCAGAATGGTGTCACAAATTAATAGCTATTATACGATAACGTGCAGTAAATACATTTGACTTGAGCATTCCTAGTTTTCATACTCTTTCTCTGTAAGTTTAACATTTTTGCTCCGAGGTTGATGCGTTTGCTGCTTCCTGAGCAGCTCTTCTTTTCTACTTTTGTCTGCATCTTTTCGCATTAAAACCGATTAAGTCAGTGTTTGTGTTGCAGTTACTTAACTTAAGCTGGCACTTAAGTCTTCAATCTGCCTCAAGACTGATTAAGATATGAAAAGGTAGGGGAAGAGACGGCGAAGGTGGTAGGGAATGAGAATGGTGCCCATACGCATGCGCCACACGGCCCCTCTGCTGGCCGCTGCCAAGAGTTGATTCTACAATAAAATAAAATAAAAATAAAAAAAGGAATAACCTTGGAGGTCAATCATCACCCAAAAGATGATAGTAGACATCACGTAGTATATGTGCACACAATTTCAGGTCGATAGTTGAAACGGTTTGCGAGCTACAGGTGATTTAAAATCCTGGACAGACAAATGAACAGCCACGGTAGCGTATTATATAAGAAGATAGGAACCCATCACACTTGGGCTATGCATGTGTATTGTATTATTTTTTTGTTTGGTAAAGAATCAAGAGTCTAGCTGTTTTATTGTCAAACGGAAGGTTTTATACAAGAAAGCAACTAATGACCGAATTACAGTGTCAAAATGATTCCGTGTCACATACGATGTGAATTAATCCTTCTAAAACAGTATATTCATGTTTGCTTCAGAATTTCTGAAGAAATTCCATCCTTTAATACAACCTTGCTGAAGAATATAAACTGCTTGCTCCCAGTAGAGTAGACTTTGGATTATTAAAAGGTAATTTTGCATTATTTACACTATGTTGCCAAAAATGTAGAAATAGTCTCTAATTTAAATCTGCATTAAGCCAGTAAATTATGAAACAATACATCTGATGATTCTATACCTTGGTTCTTTTGTTTCTCCAAGTATTTCATCTAAAATGTCCATAAAATGGACAAAGTCAGAAAGCCCTTTAATATGCTTCCTTAAGGGGTCATCATCTGGTGGTGCATAGCCTTTTCCGCCAAGCTGTATCGCTCTAATAAATGAAGTTGCTGCCTATGGAGTAAAGATAGAATAGTTTCAGTAACAGAAGGATTACAAAACTCAAAGTGGAATATGTTATAATTTCTTAGAATCATTAAATAACTGTGCTGCATTCAGTTGCATAAATCAATGAAGAATTGGCAGAAAAAAAAGCTGTTAAAAATTATTATAGCATCAATGTAAGCAAAAGTTATACAACAGCTTTTGTTGCAGCAGCTCTATTTGAAAAAACAAACTGTGAATACTAAAAGGGTAAACACATAAACTTAGGTGGAAGAATTACTGTTAAGAAGAGATTAATACAGTTTAATCAAGAGGTAAAACTGTTGCATAACAGTTATTGTTGCTGCATTATAGCTCCAAAATTAAGGTTGTGGCCTAAACAATCTTTGTGTGCAGATTGTATATTTTAATCTTACATGTGCAATTTTGTTTTCAGCAATTTATCGTCTACTGGTGAAACTCAAAGAAATGGTTGTTAGATCAACTCCTGACCCTAAATTGTGACCCTGTATAAGTATGTGTGAGTGTGTGTATATTTCATATATAAATAAAAATATATGTATGTGAATAAAACAGTGTTGTATCTCATGGGTGTTGGTTTGTGCCTTACATTGGATACTATTTGTGCAAGCTTCAGCTTTCCATAAACGTAGGGTGTAAAAGAAGGATGAGGAAAATAACATAAAATAAAAGTACAAGTAAACTGCACATTTTGTATTGATTGCATGGATGATCTAGGTTGTCTAACAGTTGTTTATTGTGCAGAGAGTTGTATTGAAGGAACAAGAATACAATTTGTCCATACTCAATAAGAATAGGAGACAGAATAAATACTGTATATAGCAGGGGAGATAGTGGCCAAGAAACCAAGGTTTTGCACAGTAAAAATTTGAAATATGTTGCAGTGTAACAGTTAGATAGGACAGTTAACTGCATTTGATTTGTAAAACACATTTGATAAAAGTATCAGCTAAATTATAAAAGGAAATGCTACACTCAAGTGTTCCAAATCTGAAAAGTTCTTAAATATATACTGAGTATAAACAATCTAAGCTTATCTTCAAATAATAAAAATATTTAAGTATTTAGTTTTATTTTTAGCACATCAGTGCTGCTAAATGATCACTAAAGCCTAATATTAATACACAAAAGACCTTTCCTAATACATAATAAAATAGAAAAATAAAAACAAAGCATTTTTAATCAAACTTCCATATTTTTCCTCCATCATCCAAGAATAAAAAAAGGTTTCTCCATCACCTTCTGTTATTCAACTCTCTGCTCAGTAACTCTCAATATCTAATCTTTACTGACCTCAAAAAGGTATAGCCAGGAAGTGGATATACAAACTCATGAAATATTTCTGAGATATAGGCAAAGGGATTACAATAAAACCTCTGAAAAAAACTACAGCACTTTTTTTATCAGAATATAAAACTGGAGATGCCTAAACCCATTTCTCACTGTATATCCTGGTATCAAAACGGTAGCACCCCATCAATATCCTTTTGGTCCTACCTGCAGCCCTCCAGAATTCTGATCTAATTTCTTCCTCTCTGTGTGCTTTGGCATCTCTTTCTCTCTCTTCCAGCTGTTTCTAAAGAATTCCTTCCCATCATATTCTCTTTACAGACGAGATTTATCTACACATATTCATTTAGCAACTTAAAAGAAAATCTGTTCAAAAATTGTGTTTTTATTTTCTCTTTCTTTCTTTCTTTGACTTAGGCCAGTCTCTGACCCTGGCAACCACTTAAATTTACAAAATGGGGAAGCAATTCATGCAATTTTGTTTATATCAATATTCAACACATCACAAAAAGGCATAGCATACTTTTTTGTGCTTAATAAAAAAAGTATATTCACACAGATCAAATTATCTGGGAAATATGGTTCTCATCAATTAGACCTTGCAAAAGAGCGACGTAAACAAAATGTTAACCAAATTATAGTGGCAGTGTAGGGTTACAGAATAAAAGACTGCTTACTTAACATCACTTTCATGAAGCCAAGTAAAACCTTTTACGCTCTAGTGCTAAATGAAAGATTTTTATTCTTTGTATTTGCTTACCAAGAACAGGGATGTCTTCTTAGAATTTGCAGCATGCTTTAGATCAGTGAATGCCTCCTTTCCAAGTCCTCGTTCAGGAATGTTTAGTACATAGGCCAAAGCCATATCATTCTTTGAATTTACCAGCAAGGATAAATATGCACAAATCAGTCGCTTAATCTTTGCAGTAGTCTGTGTTGGAAGGAATCAGTGTCAAATAAAATCAATATTTGAATTAAATCACAGACAAAGTTACATAAAATCCAACAAAAATTTGGCTTTTGTAAAGGCAAGAACAACACAAGGGGATCTTATTAAACTACTGTATGCACATTTTAAACAAAATAACTACAAAAAGTAGAAAATTAAAACAAAACAAGTGATATTAATACTAATCAAATGGTCACAAAATAGTCTTTCACTAAACATTTATACTATTTTCCTGCAGATTCCTACTTACTTTTGTACTCTTAAAATGTCTTGTTTTAATCTAACATTATAGGAAGGCACACTTAGAGGGTACCAGGGCTAAGAAACTGAGAACACAGAATCATATAGGCACTCATGCACTAATAAGCCATTTACAAAAACAACATAAATAAAAATAAATGAATAGTGAGTCCCAGGAGTCAAAGAATGATGGTGAAATAACAGCTCAGTCCCAAATTCCACTTAGTGTATAACCTAACTTGAAAGCATACATACACATACACAGAGAAATTACCAAAGCCACTTAAGACAGACTATGGATTTGAACTTAAGCTGTCAAACAAAAAAATTAAACCTAAAATGTATTCTACCTTTATGTCTAGTATTATATCAGAATAGCTCCTTCTCTTGACTACTCAATAAAAATGGAATTTAAACACTTACAGTAAATGCTTCCCAAAATTGAAGTCTCCCAACACTCTTAACCATAAGTGATTTAATGTTAAGGTTTATTTTAAATCCTTAACAAATTCCAATAAATCCCATGCCAGACCCAATAAGGCATGACTTCCGAAGACCACTGCCTTTAGTTTTACAGTTCAAGGCCTAGAATTTCATAGCGGAGAACATTGTGCTCTTGGGCTGAACAAGTTCATAACTCATCTGTCAAAGTCATCTAATAAAATTCCATTCATACTTTACTTTCCCTTTGACCCAGAAAGGAACCTCCCCAACTTATACCCACTTGTTTAAAGGTGACAAACAATAACCTAAAGATTATGCTTTGGTGCAACAAAAACTGGTCATGGAGCCGTTTGCAAAAAATGCAGTAGAAATTACCAACAAATTCTAAAATCAAACTTCAGGGTTTTAAGTGGATGTTTAATCCATCATAAAATATAAATGCTTTACAAGCAGACTATTATGATATATTTACAATCAAATTACCTGTATTGACTTTGCTTTAAATAGAACAAATCTGAAAATGCATCCAGGAAATTTAACTTCTTAAACTATACTGTAACAAAACACATTTAAGCTCACCTCTGAACTAGCCCTGTTGGCGGGAGATGGAGTTTCAAGAATATTTGTATCTTTCATGTTAATGCACATGTTAGTGTCCCAAGACAGAAACTGGAAGATCTGAAGCTGATTTGGAGACCATGGAAATAAACACAATTAAAAATTACTGAAAAAGAGCTGTAGTGAGGACAACTTTTAGATAACATTAAAGAAACTTTTACATAGTTTGGTAATACAAAAACAAAGAGACAGTAACAAATGCTTTTGCACCTATGCCTAGACTCAGTAGTAAAGGTATTATTAAAAAAAATTTGCAAACACCTTACTCTTGTTACTTAGTAGGGTGTGAAGACCGTGACATGGAGCTGCCAGGTTCAGAGCTGGCTGTTATTTGGCAAAGGAAAGGAGAAACACAAAACAAACAATAAACACCATGAGCAAGGATAATTTCTTTCATTGTCTGTGTGCAAAAAACAGAGCACTGCAAGTAATAGTAAAGTCTGCTAATGGAGTGGGTGACCTAAAGGGAGACATTCAGAAAGAAAGAAAAAAAAATGCTCCTGGCCATGAGGCCACACATGGTCATAGGCTAAAAGTACTGGAACAGTGTTGCCATTTTAAAGATAGGAATATCCCAAATTAGGTGACAGCATATAACTAGAAAGAATGGAACAGTGTTACCCTTTTTAATTCAGGCCAGATGATCACCGATTGACCTATGCTGCATGTGGTCAAACATGAGTTTTACTGTATTCTGCCTTAGACCATACAAGTGATTTTGGTGCTTGTCTCAAAGTAACATCTGATAGGGGTTCAAACCTGTCTCATACCAGAAGCAAGCTTGGATAAGAGGTTGACTTCCTGATAAATTGAAGAATCCTGGTTCATTAGAAAAGCATTAGACCTTGCTACAAGTTATTTAAAACTATAGAAATATAAAAAAATGAATTATATTAGTCACTTTAGATAAATTTAGTCAATAAGGTGAAATTTAAAAAATGCACAAGTTGAAGTAATGCAGAATTAAAATATCGGTCTTTGAAATGCAAGTAAAAAGAAACCAACTTACAGAGCTTAGAAGACATACTGGATCACTTTCCATTTTCAGCTTGTCATACATGGTACAAACATCAATCAAGTCTAAAGTATTGCTGTTTTTCAGGAAGGAGTCATATAGTCTTTGAATTGCTTCATAATTGCCAGGAACTGAAGAGTTATGATCGAGTAAACCAAGTTTATCCTTTATCAAATGCTTCCACACTAATAGCAGATCACTCAGTGCAACTGTAAACTCACCATAAGCCTTGAGAAAGAAAACAAAAGCAATAAATATGTACAAAAGGAACAATCAGAAATATTGCAATTTCAAAATTACAAAACCACTTTCCAAAATAAGATTAGATTAGATACTGTAAACTTTATTAATCCCATGGGGAAATTCAGATGCATACAGTAGCAGAAACATAAAAACAAGGACAAATACTCATATAACAAATAATATTATCAATCAATTGATCAATAAATAAATAGAAAATCAATAAATATTGTGCAAATATTTCAAAATAAACGTATAGAGTATGTCAGGTGGTGGCATTAAATTCGCAGAAAGCAATGGGCAGAAAAGGCCCCCAGGAGTGGCTTCTTGGTTGAATGAGCATGTGGCTAAAAGTGCTCCAACAGAGCACCATCGGGAAGGAATTTTTCATGATGGCATCCAATTGTGCCATCATCCTCTTTTCCACAGCAGCTTCCAAGGTGTGCAGGGTTTGCCCTGTGATAGAGCAAGCTTTCTTAATAAAATTATCTACCATCAGATAGTTATGGTTCGTCAACAAAAAAGGAGCGGCAATAGTGAGAAAAAAAAAAAATGTTAAGAATAACTAAGGTGTCAGTATGCTATTCATATTCAATTATTACTCCTCATGTAGGAGTAAAAAAAAAAAAAAAAGAATCAATAAAGTAACTAAGAAATAATAATACACTAGTTGAAAAAAAATATTGCCAACTATTTTTTTTCCTACAAACAAATTAAAAGAAAAAAAAATTAAACATTTGATCCACCAGATTATATGAGAAACTAACACTACAAAACACACTGATGCTGGAGAATGAAACAGAGTACCAACATCAACATTGGTACTTGAGGGTGGTTCAAAGGAGTGTTTGTTGTACACACACACCTATAGTTTCAGGAAGGCTTGGTCATAAATGGTGGGCAATATTTGTTTCAGTGTCACTGAGAAGTAGGATATCTTTTTTGTTGATCACTCCTTCCTCCCAAGCAATTATTGATTTATGCATCTTTCCTCTCCCCATTATAACGTCATGCAGCAAAACCACTCTCTGCAGTGGTGACCCATGTTTTCCCTATATTAAGAACAATCAACATGTTCTTTGTTGGGAATACTGTTCCTCTTAAACATACCTTTCAGTACAATCCTCAGTACTGAGAGTTTGTTATCTGTTAATTTAGATACAAGATAAGGCACTTGGCAAAACATCAGTGACATATTTACTGCAACAATGTGGATCAATAAATGCTGTAGCAAGCATCAAATCTTGAAACGACTATTGCAGTTTGCCTTGGCTTGTTCCAGGATTGCTCTTTTTATCTTGTGTAGACCTATATAGCCTGGAGGAAATTAGGGTTAGCATTTTGTCAGATTTCCTAGAGCTTACCTCTCCACGAATACGCTGGGTTGAAGTCATCTTCTTTCCATTTTAAATGGTATAGTGCACAGATAGTGACATGTGTACATCATTTTAACATTTGTATCTGTACTTCACCATCTCAGCCTTGTTGATGGTAGCTTCAGAGAAATATTTTGAGTCTGTCATGTCATACTGCTGATCAAACGTGTGCAAAACTTCCTCAAATATGGTTTACTTAATTTTGTTAAGCAGACAACTTTTTCTCTCCTTTTTACTCCACGTATACACACTTGCAATCTCACATTGCCATATTTATATTTTACTGATTGGGGTTGGGGGTGTCACATGAAGTTTAGGCTAAAAAGGATCCATAGCCCACTTACTGTTCAGCAGAGCTAGCCTATATTGTTGAGAAAATACTGGAATACTGCAAAGAGGTTTTGCATCACAAATGCAGAAATTTAATGCAGTTAGATTATTGAATGAGGTTTTTTTCTTTAACAAAGCCGATAAGCTGTATGTTTAAAATCAAAGGGTTCTCCACGTTTGTCGTCTTTTGACTGGATTTTTAAATCCTGTTCAAGTAACCGCATGCCTCGTTAATTACATTGTGGTCAGGACTTTAAGGTGGCCAGTCCAATACTGTTAGACCTCCACCTCATGTAGGTCTTAAATGTGTTTGAAGTGTGTTTTCAATAATTACAGTCCTGAAAGATTTAGTTTTGGCCAAAAAGTTTGTTACGATAATGAAAGGCATAACAAATGAAAATCTGTTTATTTCTCAGCAGTCTTCATTCCATTGATTTTTGACCAGATCCTCTATTCCAATAAAAATCAGAGTATATTGTAAACGGTGTAAACCTCCACCAACACTATAATGTTGACTCTCTTAAATGCAAAGCATATTTATTATGGTATTTTCCTAGCATAGCTTGCCACCATCTGAAAACCCACTCCCCCAAACCCCATGACATATATGCATAATTACAGTAATAAAAATTGGGTGTTTACTATTGTGTGCATGTGCTAAACAATTCCAGGAGCTTCAAAATGCTAAACTCTGAAAGCATTCATAAGTCCCAGAGGTTGACAAAAAGGCAAATTGTGGCAGAATATGCATACAATCACTTACTGTTTCACTTTTAGTATACAATTATTCAGTGAAAATATTGCATGCCTTGATTTTATGTTCTTCCATGGTCTTCCCAGCCTATCAAAATGGCTGTTGAACAACTTACTCTGAACACACAGGAGGCTTTCACTTGACAACGATGTACAGCTTTCTTTCAAAAGCCAAAGATTTATCCAGTAAAACAGCAGATTTTAAATTTAAAATGGATGCACATTTGTCTCTGTAGGCTGCAGTGACTGCCTGATACAGCACTTGCTCAATGAGCATTTACAGATGTGTGTGTGTTTTTATATTAAAGTGGCATGCACATTTTCAGTATATAAAATAATCTTTCAGTACTCTTCTGCCACTAAAATCTGCCAGTAATGGACTACAAATATTAAGACTTTTACTTGTTTTGTGAGTAAAATAGTATTTCCTCCTTTCAGAATGTGTAAAACAGAGAAAGAGGCAGTGAGATAGGCTTAAGCAAAACAACCAATATGGTTCAAGTTAAAAACAGTCCTATAAAAATCAGTACAATTTTTGCACTGGGTGTTTAAATTAGTAATGGTTATTTAACTTGTTTAAAAGTCAATTAAAACATGTTCATGTGAAAACTCTATATACTTATTGTTTTATTGTTGATTTATTGTCATTCATATTTTCCAAAGAAAACCAATACTTAAAATACACCATGCAATATGTATCAATAATCAGCTTTGTTGCCCATACATCAGTATCGTTATCAATCTAAAAATGCTGTACTGATTTAGCAGTAGCTGACACTGTAGTTAGGATAAAGCGGGTTGGATAATGGATGGAAGGATGAATGAAATACACTGCCAGATCATGACATCTCCACTACTGTGCTTCACAGAAGACTGCAGACACGCATGAATGTTCTTTTGACAACTATTTTCTTAGATTTTTTTTTTAAATTTTTTTATTGAATTTATTAAAAGCAACTTTTTTACTAACATACAGCTGTGTTTGTAAACCAAATACATCCAAATTGGACTCATTGCTTCACCCGGCTTTCCAGCATTGATTGTTATCCCATGTGTTATAGTCTTTCGCAATCTGCAATCTCTTCTCCTTGTTGTCTTTGCATAAGAATTAGGGAATTCATCAGGAGCCTGGGATTCCCGGGAAACCGGGAACGGCCAAACTCGCATATATAGCATGTAAAAGTGTAAAAATCGATCAAGAAATAACAGAGTTATAGTTGAAAATAATTAAATGGCATGGTTTTTTGGCCCACGGTGTAGTGTTTTGCAGATTAATTTAGTCAACCAGCAGCAATTGTCAGTCTCCCGGCTCACACTAAGACTGAGCACAGTGGACTGGGAGGAGTCTGCACTCTGCAGCTCATGAATGCCGGGACAGGGCAGACTTTAGTGACATCTGTCAGACAACAGCTTTGAACAGCAACTTGAAATTGCAATGCGTCAGTCAGTTGCATCTGCATTATCTGTGCCAAGAAACTTGCCATGACAGAATGATGACAAAAAACTGGATGCATCAATAAAAGCTGAAATGGCGGTGTTTCAGAGCAACGGCAAGCGTGGCCGTTGTTTAGAACAAGTGTATCAGTATCTGATCAGGTAGATCGCGTTGCATTCAAAAAAAAATTTTTTTTTTTTTTTTTTTTTTAAAAACGTTAGTCTATCATATATCCTCCCTATGGTATTTGCCACTTGATTGACATACAGGGTGGCCAGTCTGAGATCTCTTTCCTTCTAACACACTGGTCATCCCACATGCACCCATACAATCAGATTGTGATTCAGAATACGAATGCCATGAATGTAATTACACCGATCTACATGCTGTCAAATAAACGAACCACACGCCGTAGCTTCGCGTCTGACGCTGACGTGCAGTGAGTGTGTACGCCTGATGAGCCCAGAATTAGGGTGAAACACGTGTCGCGTACTCTTTGCATTATTTGACAGTAAAAGTTTGCAACATTCTATGATCTGCTTCTTGCAACTGAAGAAGGCACCGTGGCGGATGTTTGCCAACACAAGCGTCACCCGGTAGGTAACCACCCATACAATCAGATTGTGATTCAGACTACAATTCTCTTTTTGCTCCAGGAAACAAAGTTCTCCATCTGACTCCTACACTCTGTCACATCCCCACCCATCAACACACTCCATAAGTTCAGAATCATCCAAGAATTTCTGAGAATCAAACCTGTGTTGTTCAATCTTACAAGATATCAACAAGGTTTTGCAAAACACAGAAAGTTTTACTTTTAGCATTATCAAAGTATATCTGAATGTATTCTGATGTTGCATTTAGGTTTTACAAACTGATAAACACTGGATAGATTTTTCTTGGGTAGTCTAAGACTTTTGCACAATACTGTATTTGTTTATAACCACACCAAGTAAATTAAACTCTACATTAAGAATCAGCTTTTAAAGTTTAATGTCTAAACGTATAAATGTTTTAAATATGATTACACAGAGCCTCCAACATTAAATAAAGATTTGGACCAACTATGGCACCTGCATTATTCATAAGGCATGAACAGGATGATGACACAAAGCAACAATGACTGTGCCAAGTAAATTAGTTAAGTCAGGAAATGAGCAATTTGATTTGATCTAGAAAGCAGGCTGTAAATCTTCTAGGAAAAACCACACAAAAGAGAGAGAGAAAAAAAAAAAGAAGGGGAGCACCATCCACATTGATTCCACTTACTCTCCATTCAAGCATGTAACCTCACCAGTCATGCCTGCCAGTTCCTAATGCTTTCAATTGTGGATAACCTCAAAATAATGTAAAATTTAAACCTGAGATAGTTTTATTAAAATAACAGAAACCTGGGTGGCAAGTGCACAGTGCAATGTTTACCAGGTGTTGGAAGAAGCACTTTGTCCTGAAACCAAGGAAACATATTACGTCAGTTTTCATAGCAATCATGTGTCCTTATTAATTTTCCTGTGTGGAAATAAAAATGCATTATACAGAGTTCGCACACTGTATTCCCAAATGAAAACACAGACTTAAGTACTTTCATGACCTCACTTAACCTCATCTTTAAAGCAACCAAAAACAATTATTATAAAACAAATACTGAAAAGTTATTCTTAATAAAGGATGATAAAATGTTTTATTTTTGCTTAAATGCACCTACTTAATATGAAATTTTAAGTTTCATACAAAGTGCCAATTCTTTACATCTGTCTTAAAGAAAGAAAGACTCACAACACATTTACAAAATCACTGAAAAGGGAGGCAGTTGTTGGACAGAGAGAGAAATAAAATTAAAATATACTCAAAAATCAGTAACACTTCATAAATTTACTCGCAGACAAAATCCTTTTCACAAGGTTCAAATAGAGCTGTCAAGAAAATCCTCGGCAGAAACATTGCTAGTGTATTATTTTCAACAGATTTATCGAACTGTAGTTCATAAATATTGCCTAATGTTATAGATATTTTTTAATGTTTATGACAGTAAATGTAAGTTACCTGAATATATAATACAGACCAGAAACAAAATTACTTTCACTATGCAGTTTGGCTGTCAACTGCTTAGTTATTACTTTTAAAAGTTAAGATTGCAGAATTTTATAACTTTTACTGCACACATTAACAGACTTCTTGAGAAGTGACGAACTGCAGGCCACCTGCTGAAGATCCAGATTTCGCCAAGACTAGAAGTTACACAAAGATGCATTAAGACCTCCAGAGAGGATGAATTCCCACTCTGTTCCAGTAACATAAGGTACAGCTGAATCCATTTACAAAAATCAGATAGTTGCAGTTAGGGTAAAATTGATGGTTATTTTATCCTATATATAATACAGATTTTATATTTGCCTAATCATGAAAAAACCTTGCATTGGCAGAATATTAAATTTACTCATTAAGCATATCAGTCTTGATAATCCCTATAATAAAACTATTTAAAAAAAGCACAAGTAATATTATTAGCTTTCAGAATTTTATCCAGCCCCCATACATTCATTACCAAAACTGCTTAACCCAGTGTGGCATCACAGGAAATTTTAACTAAATATCAAATATGTATTAGTTGTGAGATGGTTGTCTGGCTGGTAAGAGATTACTGGGGTAAAAGTATCAACAGTATGGCACAGAGTAAGGTTAAGTTCCATAGACAATCACAGGGGAAGAAAGAGGCACCCATTTGCAGTAGGAAGGATGCTACATATGCTTCCTGTGCAATCATACCTGCTTAGAGTTGCATAGTGCAGTAGATGGAAGAGGCACAACACCTCACAGACAGTTTCCACAATCAACTGTGAAAACTTAGAAAAACTAAAGATTTGCTGTATTACACTTGTTTAATTCTACTTTGTATTTTAACCAGATGTATCTTTTTATTCTTTCCTAGAATAATTTTTGATTATTGTATGATGTTCTGCATATTGACGGTTACAATGTAGGGCTGTCTCATTACATAGTACTGTATATTTAGTCAGAAATGGTACAGTGATCAGAAATAAAGTTTTCCAGGCCTTAATGATGCAATATTTATGATACAAATATATTGTGGTAATACTGTTTACAAGTTCTTTTTTATGTCAACATTAATGAGTTCTCCTGAAGTGTAAGGTATTTAATCACAGTCGTTAATTTCCCACAAACAGGGGAAAACTAGGAATTTGATAATGGCAAGTCAAACTCATTTGTAAAAGAGGATATTCTAGGAAACTTAGCAATTTTCTAGGACACAGGTCATAAAAGATTCTAGCAAATTATTTATGCACCAATTAAAGTGCCCCTTCATCTATATGGAATGATAGCAAAAACATTTAGCCTTTATTTATGTACATAAAATGATATGGGTTGGCTATCTGTCATACAAAAACTCGTAAGTCCCTCAATGTTGCCAATATGTGTAAAACAACCCAAGAATTTTGTGTCTGGGCTACGACAGCCACAAAATTGGGCTTCAGGTACTTCTCACAGCAAACAGCCATGCACCATGGCTTACAGGAAAAGAATAGCAACATGGGTATGATGACAGTGAAGCACATTGCACAATTTGACTGATCTTTTTAATCACAAGCATTGATCATACTCCTCACCTACCTATGTAGTATATGTAAAAATCAGGAGAAGAGTGGTGAATGTTAGGATCAAAGTTGTGGCTCTGAGGCTAAGGATCTGCGCTGGTATCGAGAAGGTTGCTGGTTCGAATCCCCGTCACTGCCAAAAGAGATCCTACTCTACTGGGTCCTTGGGCAAGGTCCTTAACCTTCAATTGCTCCAGAGGCGCTGTACAATGGCTGACCCTGCGCTCTGACCCCAAGGGGTATGTGAAAACTAACAAATTCCTAATACAAGAAATTGTATAAGGCAAAATAAAGAACAAAACAAAAAAAAAAAGTGTGTTATGCTACAATAAACTCAGATTCATTCAAAATATAGTTGAACCAACATATAATATCACAGCTCTTTTTTATTTTGAAAATTATACATTGGTAAAAGAAATCAAAAGATTTTAAATTTGGTTATTTGGTCTTCAGTAATACATGAAGGCCAGGTTTAGAACTTCACATAAAAGGATAGGCAGCAATAAAAATTAAATTATACAAAACAACTTGGAAAGTTCTAGTACACTGTTAAAGAGCCAAAGTAATATATTAAAATTGCTTGCATTAATGCTAGAAGTATTAAGAATAAAATAAGTGAGCTGGATTCATAGCTAGCTTCACAAAACTTTGATATAACAGGAATAGCAGAGATGGGTAGGAATATAACAGATGGGTACACATTATTTAGGAAAGACAGGCAAAACTGAAAAGGTGGGTGAGTCGCCATTTATGTAAAACAGCATTTGAAAGCAAGTTTTCTTTAATTAGATTGTGAGCCATGTGAGGAAGTTTGGACTCAATGAGACAGCAGTAATCATGACTGTTTGGAGTGTGTTGTAGACACCTCTAATGCAGACAGACGTTTCAATTTACATCCTTTTATGAATATTATGGATGTGATTGAACCAAAAGCATGCATTTAACAGTGTTGTGGCAGTGTGCATGTTTAAGTAAACTAGTTAAATAAAATTTTAGTGGGGGGTCTGGCTAATGCTGAAACTCCGGTATAAGGGGCTGATCAGGTGTACTAATGCCTCTTCTCTCATCCTTACAGGAGCAGTAATATATTGTCATCATCTTTGCTCCAGACCACGCCCTCCAATTACCTCACTTCTGCTTTTCCCTCTAGATGACCCGCCTCTTCCTTCTCCTCAGTTATAAAAACCCACCACCTTTGCTCTGCACTCAGTCCTCTTTGGTGACTCAGTCCCAATTGACTACTCTGTGGAGTATCATACAGCTCTTTACCCTCATCTACTTTTTACAGTATACGGAGTGGATCCCTAAACGTTTATTTTTGTATTCTCTTTTCATTACACTATGTAGTGAATAAATATGGAGCCAAACAAGAAGTTGCAAAGGAAAAAACAGCAAAAAAATAAATAAATAAATAAATAAAAAATAAAATAAAAATTATTATATATATATATATATATATATATATATAT
>JANRMT010062792.1:11951964-11964702 GCA_026402145.1 Polypterus bichir lapradei
ATATGACTAATAACTAAAACGTTGACTGTTGGGCATGCAAGAGCGTGTCAATATCTAGGCCTGGAGGGATACCTCTCTTTCCCAGAATAAGGGGTGAAAGAAATGGAAGCAATTGTGACCATAGAGCCATTAAGGTTCACTTTGTAGTTGCAGATCTCTGTTTAGAGCACCTGGTGTTTAGAATTTAGTACACTTGGTTACATTTAGTACACTTGGTTACATTTTGCAGACCATTCTCTTATAGACCTTTACTTAAACCCCTAACCCTGCTTAGCCCTTCAGTCAAGCCCCTAAGTTAACTCACCCACTGAACTTCTGAGACCAGAAAATAATGTAAGAATACCAAATAGACAAAAATAAATATTAAAAGAATTTTGCTTAATTATTAAAACACAAAATAAAATGCAAAATACTAATAATAAATATTGCATTTTTACAATAGTTTGTCAATGATGACAGAGATTCATACCTCTCTCTCTATTTGTTTATCTTTTTAAATTTCATTCTTTTATAACAGAAATTTTGACTCCATGTTGTTTAGCTCCTTCTACTTCCTAAATTCAGTTCCTTTCAGGATTTTTGCTCTAAATCATAAAACTTAAAATGAACAGTTTCTTCTCATGTCTAACAACCCATGACATATAATTTAAATTTATTTTTACAAGTAATATTTACTTATTTCTAGCTTTTATTGACACACACATTATAAGCTTCACACTTAATATTAACTGCTCAAAGTATAGAACTTGAGTACAGTAATTAAACAATTCACATCTTTGAGCAAATCTTGACCGACAAACTACCCAGTGGTTTTCCAGTTCTCCAAGCTAACAGCCACATTTTCACAAGCCAATGTACTCTGGGGCAAATATGTTTGCACCAGAGACTATTTCAACAGTCCATTTGTGCCCTCATTCACTTTTTAGTTGAGGTTTCGCTAGTGGGCCAGGATGGTCTATTTTCTTAAAAAACATGAGAGCAACAAACATAAAAAGATATTAGGAAAGCTAAAATGCAGTTGGACATAAATGTTGCAGAAAAGACGAAAGATGGCCTAAAGAAATGTGTTCAACATTTTGGTAGTAAAAGAACAGTCAAAGAGAAGATGAAAAGTATGATAAAGAGCAAAGGCGAGATAGAATATACAGACAGCAAAACAGAAAATTCTTTGAACTTCCGTCTAACTGAAGTTTTATACATGTGATGAAAAGGATAACCTCTCAAAAAAATAGACTATCAAAGAGGTGCTAAATGATTTAAAAATTGTAGAGTGAAAGTAATACCTACCATGACCAGAAAAACATTTATTCTCAAGTATTTAAGGAAGTTAGTGAGTGCATATATAAACCCTTGACGTATTTTTTGAAAATCTCTGCACATTGGTAAAAAATTCTTAAAGACTGGCAGAGAGCAAACAGTACCTTGTTGTAAAAAGGGCGAGTAGGCTGATCAAAGCAACTATAGGCCAGTACGCTTAAACAGCATTACAGGGTAATTAAAAGAAGCAATTAAGGAATGGATCAAGCAGCACGTGTCAAAAACTAATGTATTAGTAAATAGTCAACATGGTTTTAGATGGGGAAGAGCATGTTTTACTAATATACTGGAAGCCAAGGAGCAAGGTCCATAAGCATGCGATCAGAGATGTGAATATATTATTGTTCATGTTTATTTTCAGGAGATTTTGATATGGTACCACATCAAAAGTCAGTAATCAAACTAAAACCAGTTAGTATTCAAGGAATAGTGTGTGTATGAGGGTACACAATTGGCTCAAACACAGGTTGCAACAGTTACGGTGGGCAGAACATTTTCAGAATCAGGTGATGTTCCTCTGCAACAGTGCTGAGGCTTCTGCGGTTTTTATTATGTGCAAACAATTTGGAAAACAATATAATAAATAAGATGGTTAAGTCGGCAGATGACACCTAACTAGGTAGAAAGGCATTTAATGAAGAATCAGCTATACCATGATAGAGGGACAGGATGCAGCACAGCTATGGTAGCTTTTGGCAGACGAAAGTAAATGTAAGGTATTACACATAGGAAGATGAGATGTTAAATTTGAATACACAATTGCAGATATTTTCTCTAAAAACACAAAAGTACTCCCTATGAGAATTAACCAGGAGTTCTAGTGGACTCATTACTAACTGCTTAAGCATATTGAAGAATCAAAGAAGGCCAATAGGATGCTTGTGATATATATCATAATGTTTGAAAGCACAAGTCAAGGGAGGTTACGCTTAATTATATAACTGACTGGTAAGACCTTTTCTGGAGTGCTGTGTACAGTGTTGGTCATATTTAAAAAATAACAGCAGTACTTCATAAAAAACATTAATAATCAGCAAATAGGCTGATTAGGAGTCAGAAGTATGAGCTATGGAGCCAGATTGAAAGAGCTTAACTATTTCCATTTAAGCAAATGTAAATTAACAGGCAACATAACTGAAGAGTTTAAAATTATAAAGTTAATGAGTAGAGTGGATCCCAGTTGTTATTTATAAAAAAAAAAAAAACACCAAATACATGGGACCTGGATGTAAACTTGCTAAGGGGAGATCTAGCACAAAATGTTAAGTTTTCCATAATGCAAAGAACCACAGACACAGAAAAAATTAACAATTTGTGTGATAGAGAAAAGAACTTTAGGAATCTTCACATCTCAACTTGATATTATTTCTGAGAATATACGAGAATACGACAGACAAGCCTGATGGGCTGTATTGTTAATTGTTCTCATTACGATTGATCTAAAGTTCAGTATGGGCACTCGAAATTCAGAACATTTGTGATCACTCCAGTGACACAACATTCGGTGGAATGATGTCAGATCTTTGATAGGTTATCTTTCATTATGAAGTGGATTGAGTTGGAGCTCCTTACTCATCTGGAATACACAGAAAAATAGGAAGGATTGGAGATTTTGCTGTTAGGCACACCAATAACCAGCATCATTTTCCATGTTTAACAAAAGTTCCATCATTGTGCTAGAAGACAGCTAGACCCAGTTAAAGTGCTTTTCTTTGATCAAATTATAGCCAAGTATTTTTAATCTAGCGTTAAATTCAAATTCACATTTCACTATATTTTTGGAAAGCAAGTCTATTGACAATGTGCTTTAGTGAACCAAAGAATTTTACCATAAAAACCATCGTCGAATTTATGAAATCTTGAAGAAAAAAAAATCTTCTGAACATGCTTACAGATTATTTCTTGTATAGATACTTCTCAAGGTAATAAAATTATATTTTCAGATTCATTAGAGCTATAAGCACAAAGTCAGTCCCATTTTTAATTTTTTTTCAGTCTGCCAGCCATAACAGTATTTATTAATATCTTACATTAATCTGCTGCTGCTTTCCCACAGTAAAATTTGTCCATATTCCAGCCATAACCACCTCATTATGCCATTACAGTGTTATCATCTATCAGTCCAATCATCTGGTAATGTCTATGGTTTGATATTTTATAGTTTGACAGTAGTATAATACATCCATAATTATGGTTTAGGTTTATGTTACTATAATATTTAACTTGGATAATTTAATATTGTAATATGTACCAAGATGGGAAATTGTAATACCACACAAGCTTTTCCACTTAGCAGTCTGTCATTTAGAAGAAAGAAAAAAAAAAAAGGGGGGGGGGGGGGTGCTAAATCAGGGTGTGTACCAAGCTCCACTCTCCAAAATAAACTTCTTTACTGTTAAGGATATAGGCAATAGCTCTGAAAACAACAACCACCATGGAAAGCACTACTTAAATTAATTGCTGGAAAGAAATTTCTCTCTCTTGGTTGCTTGTAACAATTATATTGTTCATTATTGTGCGGGACTGTCTTTTTTGTCCACCTCAACCTGATTCTTGAAAGACCACACCTAATATAACAATTCTTTAATTCTGCATGGCCAATGAGGCATTCTGCTAGCAGTCTACCACGTTTAAGGATGAAGGCTTACTGTGAAGGTTTACTACAAATCACTAGCCGAAATAAAACACAAATCCAAAATAACTGAATGAATTAAATCAATAAATTCATAATTATAACATTTGAACATTGTGACTGATAGCTTAGGTGGTCCATCATACTTTGCGCAAAGTGGTCCCTGATTAGAAACATTGCTTTAAAGCATGTGTAGGAGACTGAAAGAAAATCCCTAGCAGAAAAAAAAAATAAAATAGGTCATGTTAGTGGAAGCAAAGGTGAAAAGTAGTCACTAAAAATGTATGCAAGTAAGAACTACAACTTGGAAAGAATGAATTATGATTAAGGCCAAAAATAAATAAAAAAAATAAGGCAGACTGGTAAAGGTGCTTAAAAACAGATTTACAGCAAACAAGTAGACTAGTTTAAGATTAGCTACGGTAATAGCAATGTTGTAAATAATATACTTGTGACTTAATAATGAGTGCATACAGTCATTTAGATGAAGTGCTTGAACTGACCATATTGCAATTACCCTCTCTATTTTGCAGGTAGCAAGGTACATTTCACATCACGACTCACCAGACAGACTGGCAGACGATTTGCAAAGGCCATAGTCTCATCCACTCAGTTTGAAACCTGCTTAATATATTGGTGATTTGTAGCACTGAACCATATAATATACTGTAACTGACTATTCTCATACCTGCTTGTTTATTTGCGCCATGCAGAGCTGAAGTATCATGATCATTTCATCACCAGAGCAGATTGTTGTCCTTTCAGACTCCACAGCTCGATGGCATTCTCGTCTAAAGACTTTCACAATGTTTCTCAGGTTTTGCTGAATAATATCCATACCTGATTTAAAAACAAAGTTAACAAATGTGCATGTATACAACTACATAATTTAAAACAAAATGACATTAAAATAACATGCATTGCTTTTTAATACAGACTCCTAGTGTGCCCCCTACCCCAGCCCCCCAAAAAGCTAACTCTTACCTAATCACCATCTATGTTCATTACAAATAGCATCATGTGCACAAAATAAAAGAATTGAGGTTTTTATTACATCATTAAGGGGTCAGCTTTACATACAGAGGAGAAACTTGAAATAGTTTGATCTATTGTATTTGTTGTGTCTGGGATAAGTTAAAAAGAATTGTATCGTTATTAAATTGTAATTACTTTATTAATTTCATTACAAAGGCATGAGAGGGAGATCAATGAAGGACATAATCTATTGTGTATCCTATACATTCACATTTCATATCAGCCGTAACACTGATGCCCTACTCAATTCGGAGAGCGATGAGATTAGAAAAAACTATATGAAGCACTACCTCATACATGCGATGACTCCAAAAGTTTAATGCTCAGAATACTACGCCTTACTTTATTAAAAAGAAAAACTACTAATATTGTATAAAAAGTACAGTACTTAAGTTAGCTACACTTCTTATTGCCCCAATGGCTGTCTTAAGACATTTTCTGGGCAAAGAAATCTAACACAGACGGCAGGTAAATAAAAATAAAATAAAATAGAATTTCATTTAGCATGAACTCTCTTATACTCTGTTCTTCAATTTAAAAATGTTTCAAGGCTATAACTGGTGGATGTGCTGCGGTAAAGCGGTTAATGCCTTGTGCACACTAAATATCTTAAAAATGCAGAAAATACATGTAAGAAAGAACAAACTCGCTGTGAAGGGAAGTGAAATATACCACAAAACTTATTTACCAATGGAGTTAAACTACACTCGTTAAACCAGTTCTGCAATGAGAACATCTTCATTCAACAGACAACCAAAGCGAAATGATGAAGGCTGGACAATTGTAACGCTGTTTCTACCTGTACATTTTAAGCATCATACTATTTATTCTTTACCCGATACACTCCGTCGCAGGTCTACTCACTATATCTATTATCTCAATTAACACAAAGGTGCTTGTCAAACAGTGTCGGTTGTTTTCGGTATGAAAAATGTTTTCAAAATAAAAACATATTTCGTTATGAAAATCTAAACGTTTGAGTGCGGTTAGTGTAAAAATAAAATATATCGGCTGTATGGCATATAGATGCTTTAATGGATCTCCAACACTGAGCGACAGAAGTGCTTATTTGACGCAGCTAACGGTGCAGCGGATTTGCTCAGCACTCAATGAAACTAACTGCGAGAATGCATACCAACTTCAGTCCCACCTTTCTGCAGGCGTACACAGGCTTGTACTTGATTTCCCAAAATGTCAAACCAATTTAACACAACTTTGTTATAGAGATATCTTCAGGACACCCTCAGGGGCACTTCACGATCCCGACTAATGGTTCTATTCGGTCATGCCATGTACGGGCACAAGGCAGGAAAATATCTCCAAATATAATAATACACATACGTATTCGCATATATATTGATGCAATTCCTTGTTTTTGAAAGGGGCATTGGATCCAAGGCTACGAATCCTCACAATTACAGCCAACGGATTGCGTTTATTCAGTATGGCATTAAGTGACTAATGGTTCAGCTAAAAATAACATGCAGAATTGAAATTAAATTGCAAACAATTCATCTTACTTTCTAGGAAAGATGAACTTTGTTATAGAGTGCGTCCTTGTATGTCCCTTCACATTCTGGTGTCAAATACTGCAGGGACACGCACTGACTCGCAGTCACCTGGGGCTGTATAAAAAAATTACATTTGGATGAATGAGACTTTTTCGCTCTAATGGTTAGGATGTATCCAGAAGATATTTGTAAGTAGAGCGTGTCATTTTTGGAGTACTGTACTGGCCACCGCAATAAACTGTGTTATGCTCTACGCATTATTTGTACAGTATCCGCGGTCATCCTCTGTTTGCGCGACAGTATTTGGTTTCTCTGAAAAGACCCCTTACAGTGTTCATTCCTGCTGGTGTTACAATAGGTTACATTACTCATACCCCTCAACTAGATTAGACAGTTTCAGTAAATGTGTATACACTCCCGCTTCTAACATAAAGTTGTATACCAAATAACACATAGCGATAACTCGATCAGAATTTAAGCAGTGCATCGTCAGATCAACAACACTGCCAAGAGGACGAGTTATTAGTAATCTCGACATTGTTAGTGGAGGTTTCATTTGAAAACTGGTAATTATTGTTAGTGTATTTCCAACAGGACAAATTAAAATGATAGAAAGCATGGAAAAGAATAAGCAAGTATTATGGTGTTTAGAATATGAGGACCTGTTTAAAACGGCCAATCTATTCAAAAAATGTATTTTAGATGAACGTAATAATAGAAAAGGCTCAATATTACAGAGTACGGATATAATTTTACATAAAAGCAAAAACAAAATGATCAAATTGCTGTACTTACTTTTCACGATTAAACGTCGTTATAATTGTTAATCCTTTTCATGAGCTTGAGGTTTAAATGTTTAAATCTCCTTCGTTCTTCAGTAGCCAATCAGAAATCGCCGCACTTTGAACCGGATTTGATATTGGAAAAGTCAATCGCCTTATAGGAAGTTAATGCTTGTTTTCAAGAAAAAAAAAAGCCGAGGCGGGATTTGAAAGAAAAGAGCATCACGCGTGCTGAATGTTAAGCCCAGGTAAGCGGGATACGAGATAGTTTTAATAGGCAATTTCAAAGTTCTCTTTATTGAAATAATTTAAACGTAATTTTACAAAAAAAATTAAAAGTTTTGTGTTGCATGATACCTCACGTTCATTCTGACTACTGCAGAGCCTAATATTTCAGTATCAGTAAGGTGATTTATCCATCCACCCATTATCCAACCCGCTATATCCTAACTACAGGGTCACGGAGGTGATTTATATGGCACTAATATAAAAACATGCAGACGTGACACGGACTGTCGTTCCTTGTACAGTATTTACATTTCGAGTGCCCGTTAAGTGAATTCTTCATTTAATCACTCTGTTATGATTTAATAATGCAATTAGAAGTGTGCACTGCAAAACCGTCACTTTACAGAGCCAACAAAACCGTTTTAGAAAATAGGGCACTTTAAACTTGGACAAGACTACTGCAGCAATTGCAGTCGCGATGAGATGTTTTAAAACACACTGACATAAAGAATAAAAAGCAAACAAAAGAGTGGAAGCTCCAGTTCAATAAAGTACACGGAAGTCCTGATCAAAGAACTGTTCTAGAAAGCAAGTGAGCAGGAATGGACAAATTGTAAATGCATATACTGTAGTAGTCTGCATGGCTACCAGGTTTGCACACATGGTAGTCCAGGTACGCTTTCTTTTAGCCCAGCAATGATTTTTTTTTTTTGTAAAGTTCTGTTGCAGACGAGCTCATAGCATTCCATTGGCCACCATAATATAATCAGCATCTTGGAAACATATTTTGGTAAATAGATGATTTTTGAATGACTGTCATGTTGAGATTACATATTGGTTTATGATGAGCATCTTATTTTCATGAGATTCCTCTTGTGCACTTTCTGTGACTGCATGAGGCAAGATCTGTTTGTAATGGAATATAGCCCTCTGATTTCAAAAGGTTAATGTCCAAGGGAGAACACTTGAAAATTTGTCATGGGTGCATTGTCGGAACATTCAAGACACTGCATTTTTCAACAGGCTGCTGAATAATTGATGTCTCAGCAATAGTAAGTCCTGTCAGTTGAAAAGAGTTACCTGCGTGCATCAGTGTACATTTTTGTTTCCAAGTTGTATATTTAATGAAATGATTCAGCGCTGCATCATCATTTCTTAGATTTTGCAGGCTGACTTGTATGATGTTACAGTCTGATGTTACTGTGTTGTCTCACCTTTTCAATCCTAAAATTAGTTTCGTGCTCTGTGCTCTGCCCAAAAATGATGGTCATGGATGCTATCTGCACACAGCAAGGTACCTTTTCTGTCTCGGTTGTGATGCTGTCCTCTCCCTTCATTCGTAGCAGTTTTGCATATTATCCTCTTTTTTTAATCCACTGAAAGTTCTTCCTGTATTTGGAAGCTATTTTCTGTTAATTTTTTGTCATAATGCCGTTTGCAATTATGATTAGTTTCACTTGTATCTGGTATTGAAGCAGTAGTAGAATGATACATCTCATCCTTTTTTTTTCCTAACAAAATATGTTTTAATGATTACATTATTTATATCAAAATAATGACCCCAGTAATAATGAAGTGCTTTGAGAGAATCCTCCTAAAGTACATCAAGGATGCCATCCCTGCTGGATTTGACAACCATCAGTTCGCCTACAGGAGGAACAGATCGACAGAGGATGCCGTCTCAATAGTACTTCACACAACCCTGACTCATCTACAGTGCCCTAACACTTATTTTGGGATTCTATTCGTTGATTTTAGTTCAGCGTTTAACACCGTAATCCCAGACAAGCTGGTACAAAAGCTTCATAATCTGGGTCTGTCCACATCATCGTGTCTCTGGATCAGGGACTTTCTCACTAACAGGCCTCAGATAGTTCAAATTGGAGATCGTACATCCGCCACACTGGTTCTGAACACAGGCACACCACAGGGTTGTGTGCTCAGCCCAACACCATTCACGTTATTTACGCACGATTGCTCTGCCATCCATGCTACAAATATGGTTATGAAGTTTGTGGATGATACGACCTTGGTGGGTCTCATATCAGACAATGATGAGACTCACTACAGAGAGGAGATACAACACCTAGCACTATGGTGCTCAGCCAACTACATCATCTTGAACACCAGCAAGACCAAAGAGATCATTGTGGACTATAGGAGGTCCAGAAGAAAAGAACATGCTCCTATATTCATACATGAGGAGGCTGTAATGTGTGTGGACAATATCAAGTTCTTGGGTATCCACATCACATCGGATCTGACCTGGTCTTTGAACAAATCTCACCTGGTAAAGAAGGCCCAACAAAGACTCTTCTTCCTCAGGAAGATGAGACGTGCTGAATTCTCCTCTCAGCTGCTCACAAACTTCTACATATCCGCTATAGAAAATATGCAACAGGTTTGGCCAAGTCAGGTCATTAAGTGCCACAGATGCTGCAAGTGTTTACTCCAGACAATTTGTTAATTAGAAATAATTTTTGTAATTACGAATATTCAGTGAGTTTGTTTTTAATCATACAGCTGAATTAAAAATTTATATGTATGTAATATATATATATTTTTTTACATTTCTGGGCATTTCAGCCGAATGGTTTGTAGACTTGGAAATGAATAGAAACTGGTTTTCATTTCTGACTCCTTTCTAAATATATTGTTGAAATATCTTCTAATACTCCTTAGAGTTAATCCACTTTTTTATTATTTTCATTGAAAAATATCAAGGACCCTGAATTTAACCTTGTGGCATCAGGCTCAAGGCAGGAATGAATTGCTGCAGAGCACTTTCACACATACTCATATTTCCTCATGTTGTTTGTTTTTATTCATATTAGTACATTGCCATTTTTCCAGATAATATTATTCACTCCCATGCTAGGCAAGTGAATTTGGGATAGTAAAAAGTCTCAGTCTAAGTAATAATGTACCTGTTTGTGTTCCCTGCATTGAAATACCCAAATATTTGAATGTGAGTGAATGTCAACTAGTGTTTTAGTGAATTTTTTTTAATAAAAATCTGGATAATATGATAATAGACAGATGTTTCTGCCACCACAGCATATTGTCATTCTTTGCATTTGCCCCTTATTAAACTAAAGTTAATGACAGAGCATGAAATGATGTGTTTTGTTACTAAAACTGAGTACAAAATATAGGTCCTGTGTAGCGCCCCAGGATGTCCATTGCAGGACATCCTCATGGGCACACCTATGCTCGATAATGGGCCAGTCGCCAGTTAAACTAATATATACTGTATGTCTTTAAGAGTGCTTGGGATAAATTATTCACAAACACACAGAAAAGTGCAAAAACTGCACAGTGTCATTTAAATAAAGAGTCAATATGGGATGTAATTAAGACATCTCTTAGTAATCAGCATTATACCTTTTGAAGTGACCAAAGTTAGATATTTAAAAGTTTTAGACCAAAAAGCTTATCTTAAAAAAGCATCACTTTCATTAAATATTTTAGTCAGGATTTTACCCTGTTCTCAGCACTGAAAACAGACTTATTTTGTGTTTAAAGTGGTACTCTAGTTTCCCCCAGAAATTTCCCCTAGAAATGTAATCATTACTGCAAATTTAATCTGAATGGTTCCCTTTGATACTATAGACTGTAGGCAGAATTTAGTTGGGCTCCCCATTAACTCCACGAAAACATGAGATTAGACATTTTTCTCAGTTTATCACTACAAACTGCAATATAAATATTTTTATGTGGCATATTTTAAGAGAACAGTGATAGTGACATACTTCTGTTGAATAATTTGTATGCTAATAGTACTCGGTGGTAGTGTGTCAGAAAGATAGTGTGCAGAGGGTGTTTATTGTTAATAATGGAGCAGAAATCTCGCAGTTAAACAATCAATCATACTGTATATTGGCAGGCAACATAGGACATTAAAGGAAATTTGATTCAAGAATAACCAGGAAATATTTTTTCATACAGTTTGTCATGTACATTAGGAACAGTTATGAAGTTGACTGGAAAACTTGGTTTGAGGGTTTTTTTTTTTTTTTTTTTTTTTACTTTTAGCTTAACAAATAATAAACCTGATGGACTAAGTAATCTTTAATTTGTTAAGCTTATGTTTTGGTCTGATTTGTTAAGAGAGGTTACTAAACTAATAAGACTAAATATGAAGAAGATAGTTCAATCATTAAATTAATTCTACCCATTCAATGATCAATAATGGTTTCTTCTCATTTGTAGCATGGTTGTAAATTTAAAACAGAAAATTACTTGCAGCAATATGACTAGGATAATTTATATATATAAAAATGTATATGTTAGGGGTCAGTTTGGATTGATTAAAATAACCTATGTGGTTGTGGGCATGAGTGGAGTAGACTCTGCTGTCCTGTTCAGGGTTGTTTCCTTACTTGCTCTTTGTAGTAATGTACTAATGGAATAGGCTTCAACCCCTATGCCCCTAAAATAGATTATGTGGCTTTCAGAATGTCATGTTATTTAAATATTTTAAAGGATGTTTGTGGCATCTATAATGCTGATTTTCTACTATCAAAAATTATCCAATTCTGTAAATATAATTTGCTCATTGAATGATCTAGTTTGTCATTCTTCCCTGCACTTAACTGTTAGAGTGCTCTTATTCTAAGTAAAACTTTGCTAGTGTTTATGATTCAAATTGCCATTCAAATAAGATTGTTTTATCCTAAGACTTCAGTGGTTTACTTTGCAAAATAATATTTTCTTATTGTTAATGTATAAATGTCAAACTTCTGAAAATATGTAAATAGCTTTAAAAAAATTGTTCCTAGGAAAATTGGCAGTTAATCTAATAATTTTTTTAAATGTACTTACTCTTTATCAAGTGAGGAAGCTACCTGTTCTAAAGGTTAAATCATGTTCTTATTACTGTCATTAAGTAAGCCTTAGATACACTCCACACTTTGGCAGAGACTACATGAAAACTCTCTGGCCTCCATAATAGAAACTCCACCAGGCACACACTGTCCAAAAATAAAATAACGCACATAAAATAAATTAGGCAAAATGTTTCACTTGAGTACCATTATGTACTATATTACTAGAATTTAGCATTTATTTTATTCATATTCTGGGTGGGCTTGTACATTTACTGAGTGATAAATGGCCCACCTGTGATGACTCCCATGCATAGATACATTGATATTTTAAAAAATATATTTTTCAGTTTGTGTTTTTATATATATATATATATATATATATATATATATATATATATATATAT
>JANRMT010062792.1:11964712-11978026 GCA_026402145.1 Polypterus bichir lapradei
ATATATATATATATATATATATATATATATATATATATATATATATAGTGTGAGTGTGTATATATACAGTATATATATAGTGGCGGGCGGCTGGGCTGACAGAGGGCAGCCCCCCTGGTTTCCAGCAGGGCCAGGGGGTGCATGGACATTTCCAGGGCCTTATTTGGCCACACTTCCGCCACACCCGGAAGTATGTCCGGAAGAAGCTCGTTGGGCACCCGGAGTCCTTCTGGGTGCCCAATAAAAGGGGTAAGTCCCACCATTCGATGGCCAGATTCGGGAGGAAGAGAACAAAGCCTGAGGAAGAGTGAAGGGAGAAAGACTGGTGGCAAAAAGGAATTGTCTGTTGTGTTGTTTGGTGATTGATGTACTGTGCTGTAGGGAGCAGGGTGAAACGCTCCCCAGTTGTAAATAAACAAGTGTTGTGTGGTAAAATCTGTCTCTTGCCTGTCTGTATGCACATACACACATAATACATATAGCTAGAACGTTAAGAAATTTAGCTTTTTATAGGAGCTCATTATATAAATAAAAATATCTGTATATTTGTATCTTTACACATGCTGTATTTGAAAGTTGACTAACTCATGGGGGACGCAACGCCGCAAGGAAATGGGTTCCTGAACAGTAAACTAAGTCTAAAATGGCAAGCACAGGTGTCACTAATGACATTAATGAAGATTCTGTTCAATTTCAGTGTAGCGTAATTAGAACCTAAATTAATATCATTACTTACAGCTGTGCTAGCAATAATATTTCATATCAGTATGGCTGATATGAAAAAAGGCCATTAGTGATATGAAACCATGTGATGCCACCTGTAAGTTATGATAGCTCAGCAGTGACTCAAAAACCAAAGACCAGATTTTCTGGATATGTTTAGTAAAAAAAAATGACCAAGTTTAAAATATGTTTTTTCTACTATTCAATTTTTAATATTATCAGTCATAGCAATGTTTTTCATTTTGGGGATAGCATAGTATTTAAACAAAATATATACTTTTAGTCAATATAAGAACAATTTCTGTGTAATTTTAGGGAGATATAGCCAGTCAAATTCATAATCTCCAATAATAAGTCTAAACTTTGTTAGCTTAAATATCCCTTAATATTTATCCAAGACATGTGAAATTTCAGTTCCATGGATTACTCATATGACCAAATCAGCATGCCAAATTTCATTAAAATCTGTGACGATGAGGTCCAAAAGTGTGATGATTTGACATGGAATTACCCAAGTAAATATTGGGGATGAATTGTAAGAGGGGAAAGGGGGGGAATACATGTCCTTGGCACTAGGGATGCTCTGATCAGGTTGTTTAAGGCCGATACTGATCACTGATTTTATGTTACTTGATCTGCCAATTCTGATACTGATTTTTTTTTTTTTGTTTTTTTCCCCTCTCTTTATCCCTTTAAAAGCTTTTTACGCTAAGCTCCAGCATAACCAAATGCATAGAAGCTCTATGTCCTATATCAAAGTGTATTTTTATTATTAAACTATAGACAAGTCTTAACTGTTCATTTTTTATTAACAAAATAAAGCTCTGTAAGCTTTTTGTTCAGTGACCATAAACATACTAAAATAACTACAATTTCCTTACAATACATATTTTTGTACATATTTTATTAGTTAAAGCAAGTGAAAAGCAACCTTTTTCGAGTTGCGGCGCACTAAGTCCAAAAATTTTCTTTTGCGGCGCACCTGAGGACTGCCCATAAATAAAGTCGTGACGACACAATCTATGGACAATCGCCAATAAAAACAGTTAATTTTACAAGTTTGAAAGACATTTTATTAATAAAGGAATCAAAGGATAAATTTTAAATTTAATTAATGTGAATGTTGAGATTGTTTTTAAGCATATATGAGATTGATGCGAGGATCAATTTTCAAAAGACAGACACTCATTTCCTTGTCGAACATTTAAAGTCTCTTGCGTTTCTTAGACTGCATTTCCGTAAGTGTTCTGTTATCTGTTTTTCCAACATAAAATATATATTTTTAAACGTTATCTTTTTAATCAACCAAAAGTTCAAAAACACTAGCAATTTTAAATATTTTACGGCGGCGCACCGGTTGCCCGACAATAAGTTAAGGTATCCATAATACATACAAAATAAAAAAAATGCTTCTCATAATTACAAGCTGTCATATTGTTTAATTGTTTTATTGCACCTATCTGAAACAAGGCTTAATTAAAAAAGCAGTTTTCACCATTTCTCTTAAAAAAAGTTTATATTCTCTTATAGTCAATTAGTTGATATTGGCAATTGAATAGTGCTTAAATGTAAATATACATACACTTATAGGTTTTAATCATTTTAAATCATGAATTGCACTACAGCTTTTTTGCGGATGAAAATATACAATTATTTTACTTACAAAACTTATACTGTATGACACGGGTGTCGAACTCCAGTCCTAGAGGGCCACAGTGGCTGCAGGATTTCATTCTAACCATCGTCTTCATTAGTGACCAGTTTTTGCTGCTAATTAACTTCTTTTGCCTTAATTTTAATTAACTTGACTCCTTTGTTGTTTCTTTTTTCCTTAATTAGCAGCCAAATAATAATAAGAAACAAAACAAGCCACCACGTGACCAGCTCACCTGTGCCCATCACAGAATATCTGAAAATAAAGAAAGGTGAAGGTCTCAGTAAGGCTAATCTCTCAGGTCACCAAAACATTTTGACAGTGCTATGGTAGAATGAGAGCAGCAACAAGCCATGGAATTAAATAATGAGTGTAATTAACAGCAAGAATGGGCTTCTCATTAAGAAAGTGATTGGAGTGAAATTAGTTGGAGTTTGCAGTCCCAATTTAGCTGGTCATTTGTTGGCTTGTTTCATGTCTCATGTCTGTTTGGCTGTCATTTAATGAAGAAAAGAATCAATTGAGAGAACTGAATCCTTAAAAACAGAGCTATTAGAATGAAGCGAAAAATAAGTTAATTAGCAGTGAAAACTGGTCACTGATTAGAAAAAGGGTTAGAATGAAAACCTGCAGCCAGGTTTGGAGTTTGACACCCCTGTTGTATGACACATAGTAATAAATAATAAACAGTATAAATCTTTAAAAAAGCTGCAAATGTATAAAATATTCATAAGTTGTTTATGAAGAAGACATAAGACTAACATGTTTAACAAGTTTATAAGTAAAAAACACATTTTGCTGTTAAGCTAACAAGCCTATTGTTTACTGAGCAGCAATTTCAAATTCAATATTTTCTTTTTCTAATTTAAAATGTAAGCTGCCTCACTTTAAAAAAAAAAAAAAAAAAAAAAAAAGCTTGTTGTCCAACCTCAAACGGTGTCCAGTTTAATTTAAAGGAAAAATAAAATGGTCTGGATTCAGTAAAATAGTTTTTCTTGACGTTTGTCTAATTGCACAAGAGGATGCCTCCAATTCCTTTTTGTCAGTTTATTGCTCCACTTTCTTTAACATAAAGGCTAAGCTCTTGTATACCTGTAAAACAAGCATTGACCTACTTCTCTTTGTTTACTCTGCAGGGCGTTTGCTGCCAAAAAAAAACCCTGCAACTAAATTCCCATAAAGCTTAGAAAAGCAGGTGCTGAAAGGATTTTTTGCGATGGTCCAAAAAAGTAGAAATTGGAAGAGATATGATGCCTAGATAAATTAAATAGTTTTTAACAGCTTTTTCAAATGAACATTTACAATACATATTTCTACATATTTCTAAACAAAACAGTTAGTAGTTCAACATATTCCTGTCCTGAGCAAGTTGTACCTGTTCTGGTTACATATAAAGTTACCAGTCCAGCTAGGTATGTATGTTCTTGGATGTGTGAGAAATGCTAGAGTACTTGGAAAAAACTTGTATAGTCACTAGAAGAATGAGCAAACATCACATAAGTGATTAGACTGAGGCTTGAATCCGATTTTCCTAAATTTGTGAGGCAGCAGTGCTAACCAGTTAACCATTGCACTGTCTTGTATATAAAGAATAAAAGTTGTTAGATCCCAAGATCTGGGTTTAATTCATAACCCTATGTCTTTACACCTTGGATGTTCTCCACGTATATGCATTGGTTTTTAAGATTTCTGCACTGTAAAAATACTTGTGTCAAGTTAATTCTTCACTATAAACTACCCAATAATGACTGTGTTTATGTGCCCCATAGTGGATTGGCCTTTAAGAAGATATTAATCAAATCATTACAAAGGAAAATAAACACATTTTCTTGCAAATATTACCATAATTGCCTTCATTATTTTCTAGTTGCTCTGTGTGTTAAATAAATGTATCCTGAAGATTAAGAATGTTTTGAATTTTTTTTTCTTTTTCAGGTTTTCCAAATAAAATGAGCATTTATTGAGAAATAATTTTACGGTAAAACCTGTCTGAACTAAGTCTGTTTGTCCACAATGAGAGCAAGAAACTTTAAAAGCACATTACTGTTTAGGTTTTACCGAAAATTTCAATTGCTTTTTTTAAGTCAGTATTTTTATTTTCGTATAGGTTTGGCTGTTGTGGACTTGATTACTTTTGAAAATGAAGAAAGACTCTGTACGGAGTGCTAGCTACACAGTAGATTGTGAGGACTTTGTTCAAGTGGTGGAATTCAGTCCTTTTGATTCTGGTGCTCCTGCCTCCCTTCTTGCGTATGGTGGAAATCAATATGTTGCTGTAGGAACTTGCACATTTCAGGTAAACTAATTAAATTTCTTGAATTAGCCATTAGTGGTGGGAGTTGCCAGGGGGATCGTGATATAATAAAACAAAACTAATGTGATGAGAAACTTAAATCTTTTTTTATGGAAAAATGTACTTCTCTAAAGACTCTAAAGATCTTCTTCTGCAATTACAATTAAATGTTGTTAATATTCTATGTGCTACATGAATGCATATAGCTAATATGAGTTACATGTCACTAAGTAAATGTTAATGAGCTGTTTGGTTCTCAAATATGAATTGACCATGATGGGAAAAATATAATGTTTTTTCCGCCTCATCTTAGTTTTTCCAGCTATGCTCAAATAGCTTCTCGCTATTATTAAGATACTTGTTAAATCTTTCATTATGAGCAAAACATACTACCAAGTCATGGGTAAAGAGAGTGGGTTTAATATGTGACTATAATGCTTTTCTAATTATCATGAACAAATTAAATTGCATATCTTGTACCTCACCATGTCTACACAGCAGCACATACTTCTGGGCAAGGCTGTTAGCTGTATATCTCTCTGAAACATTTTATGTTCATAAGAATTACTTATGAATGCTATAAAATCAATTCAGTTTATGTCAGGTGCCTCCTGACTCACTGGTGCAAGAAAACCCCAACATGATACCATTCAACTCATCTTGATGTCTAATTACACAAGACATTGGGTTTTTTGGGGTTCCTCCCCATTTTTAACCTCCTCATCCCAAAAAAATGTAATTTTAGGCAATGTTTGGACAATACTTTGTGCTAAAAATTACATCCTTATCATAACCCAGTATTTGTCTTGAGCACAAATGATTAGAAAGGACTTGAAGTTGTGCGTGTTCATCAACTGACCCCAGAGGATCAACCTGTAACAGGATATGAGGGGTCAAAGTTACTCCTTTTCACAAAACTTAGAATGAGTACCAGTGATATAGGTATTTGGAGTGTAGTTTTATTCTATTATGATGGTGCTTTTCATGAATATGGTAATACTTTTGATATTTGATTCATTACCGATCATCCTATTCTTCCAAGAGCCACTGCCAGAAGGTTGAAATGACAATTTTCAAAAATAAGCATGCAGGGTATCATTTTAAACTATTTCAAGGTCAATGATTACAAATATGATGCTAGTTTTGATCCTTTACTAATTATTTAGCACTCTATGGACCTGTACTGGATGGTGAATATGTCTAATTTCTATTCCATTAGCAAATGTTTAGACTTTAAATATTTGAATTGAACTATACATTTTAATTTTTACAAATATTTGACGCAACTGTAGAACAATCCAGATGAGAACAGGCCATTCAGCCATAAAAGCTTGTTGTTGCAGATAACGTGAGTGTTTTTCAGTCTCCTAATACTGTAGGGCATAGTGGTTAAACCATTACGGAGGTGGTATTGGTCCATAAACCGGTAGCACAAAGCAAAATAAAGTAAATTATTATATGACTGTTTATGTGAAGTACAAAATGCTAACTTGAAGTTTATATATATATCTCATAGGGTCCCTACAATTGGGCTAACAGTTTAAAGTGTGAGCTGTGGATAAGTACCATCACCTAGTCCCTTGGTGAAATTCATGCAATCCAGCATTATGATCATATAGCTGGTATGTTCTTTTTGATTGTGTTCCCATACTAGGGGACATAGCTTCCCAAAACTGTTACAGAATTGGGTGACACCTTCTGTAATATTGATTCGTGTATCTATGCATGCCTTCTGGCCTTCCTTGACTGAATCCAGGATCCCTCAGTGATCTCTCTCATATAGCAACTCGAGGGCAGAAAAATATATGGGTGCTTGTGGTACCTCACAATATCCAAATAGTTGATCTCAGTTTCTTCAAATTAGTTTGCTTTACCTTGCGTGGCATCTGATTCAGGATGTGGTTAAAGCATTCCACTAGTTCATCACTCTGTAGGTGATTAACCTCTAACTCTGTATTAACCTCTAAGTGTGTGTGTCTGTCCAGCCCAGAAGTGAGAGGTGAAGTCGGGAAAAGAGTTCTCCCTCCGAGGAAACAGAAAACTCCCTTAGCCACTAATAACACAAGTGGGGCCTGCACGTCAGCAAAATGAAACCTCCGAAGAAAGACAAAGTCGCTTAGCCACTAACGTCCGTAAAACGGTATCCCTTTTACTTTTCCTCACACCGCTAATGCACAAGCAATGCATACACGTCGGCAAAACGAGTCCTCCTAGGACAGAGATGCCCCGAGTAGTTCCTTTCAATTACCTGACATCTCTACATTTAAGTTTTTTCTGACGAATTCAATAGTTTCTAGGAACCCGTGCTTTTTACAGTACGGGCTTGCACAGCTAGTATATTATATTGCTTATTTTGAAACACTTTTTGTACTTGTTTGCAGACATCTGAAGTTAAAAACATTCCTTAGTCTGTTAGGAACTCCTTTGGAATGTCCGTCTGTCTGTGAAGTTAACCCGATCATTTCCCATGAAATAGATTTTGAAATCTCAACTCTCACTGTGATGGTTTCTGAGTATTAATTAGTGTTGTGTGTTATACTGATAATAAAAATTACCTCACTGCCAAAATGTTAGAACAATACTGTGCTAGAATTAGGATTACTACTTGAAAATGTGACTGAAATTGCTTTAAGCTATGTTTATTGTAAAGAAAGACACATACAGCATGGAGTAGGTGTGCTGATTCTTTTCGTGCAGCGCTGCGTCTGTGTGACTAGTACAAAACCAAATCACTTTATCTGAGCTTTGCTACATACTTTTCAATTTAGTTTACAAAAAATGAGATTGAAACAGTTGATAACACTAGTCTTCCCTAACTTGTTGATAAACAGGGCAGTTGAAGTGAGATATGAAAATACTTTGCTCATAAGGAAAAAGGACAACATGCAGGCTTGTCTTGCCTAAGGAGATAGCATATAGGACTATACAGTTATGAAATTACATTTACAGTTGAAACAAGAAAAGTTAAGATTGATGTATTTCATTGGTTTTATATTGCAGCATTTTCACATAGTGCAAGTTCGCAAAGAATGCTTTCCCAAAGATTAAACAGGCACAAACATAAACCTGTTCAAGCCTAATCACTGTGATTCTGTAAAGCAGGGGTGCCCAATACGTTGATCCAAATCAACTAGTAGATCGGAAAGGTAGTACAGGTAGATTGCGTTGCATTCAAAAAAAATTTTTTTTAAATGTTAGTTTATCATATATCCTCCCTATGGCATTTGCCACTTGATTGACATACAGGGCGGCCACTCTGAGATCTCTTTTCTTCTAACACAGTGGTCATCCCGCACGCACAATCAAATGTGCGAGCTACTGCAAAACTCCGGCTATCTAAGTGATCTAGTTAGCCTTCCAATTTATATTGACTCTAGAGAAAAAAATTTTTGGTTATGGGCTGGATGTGGAATTGGAAAAGGATTTTTTTTCTCTCACAATGTCACAATCGAAGTGCATTTGTCTGATCTGTCAATCTATTATTGCTATTCCAGAGAAAGAAAATGTGGAAAGTAACTTTTGAACTGTTCATACGTAACTGTCCTTACGAAAAGCGATCTGAGAAAGGAGAGTGAAGTAAAATCGCAGTTAATCGGACAGCCGTAATTTTTCACTCGGCCGAATTCAAAAGCAAAGGCAGACACGCCAAAGCATTGTTCCGGGTGAGTCACTCGATCATTAAGCATAAGAAGTCCTTCCAAGATGGAGAGATGATAAAAGATGACTTCGTTGAGGCAGATGGCTAGGGAGAAATTATATTATATGGGCAGGCAGTCAATTACGTGGGAGGCATGGGGATTGGGGATGCAATATAGGCAGGCAGCCAACTACGTGGGAGGCATGGTGATGGGGGACGCAACGCCGCAAGGAAATGGGTTCCCGAACAGTAAACTAAGTCTAAAATACCTACACAATAACTAGAATTGTAATAAACAAACAATAAAACAGCGGAGAAGCCGTGGATTAAATAAAAAGGCTGCAGTTATCAGCAGGGAGACGTGAATACCGTGGCGAAGCAAAGAAGGGAATGAAGAGACTGGAGCAACGGACGGCCTTATATGGGCAGGCAGTCAATTACGTGGGAGGCGTGGTGATGGGGGACACATTGCTGCCTCACAGGGCGACCGAGCTGCAAGCTATGGACGTATATATGTACGTAAGTAGGATTCAGTTATGACCGTTACACGTAGAATTTCGAAATGAAACCTGCTTAACTTTTGCAAGTAACCTGTAAGGAATGAGCCTGCCAAATTTCAGCCTTCTACCTACACGGGAAGTTGGAGAATTAGTGATGAATGAGTCAGTGAGGGCTTTGCCTTTTATTCGTATAGATGTATGTATGTATGTATGTACTGTGTATATATGTGTTTATTTATATATATATATATATATATATATGACATTTTTAATGTAGGTAGTTCATTTTGACCTGGTCATTTTAAAAGTAGCCCACAAGCCGAAAAAGTGTGGGCACCCCTGCTGTAAAGTTTAATGCAAAACTCCATACTATATAGTATTAATCCGCAGTGTAGTCTATGTAGTAGAGTTTAATTAATGCACATTTTTGTAATATTTAAATTCATCCATCTATCCATAATCCAAGGCGCAAGGCAAGAAACAAACCCCGGGCAGGGTGCCAGCCCACCGCAGATATTTAAATTCAGTAATATAAAATTCATATTTCATAAAATTAAGAAAAATTAAGACCACATTGTTGTTTACATGTCTAGATTTTTTAAGTGAACTCCTACATTAATTAAGCAAGCTCCCATTTTCCAGTTTCTGTGTTTTCTTGTGTTATTACAAAAAATTACAAAATGTTTTTTGCTGGAGCTGGGCAAAGTATAGAACTTTCAATTGAAAATTTAATTAAAGTCAATATGCAAAGCCAATATGATGTTCAGCACTGTTATATGATTTCCCAAAACTTCTGAATGTTAAAGAAAATCTGAAAAAGTTTCACTCCTCTTTCTAAAATGTGTTTGTTTTACTGTTCCTGAGCATGAAAAAAATAAAATGAGGATCAGAAGAAAACTTATTTGAAACAGGTGGGGTTAGTTCTGATGTTAGCAAATTGTTTTAGACTACATTCACATTGCCAGGCTGAAGTAACTTGAATACAGTTTTAGATAGATAGATAGATAGATAGATACTTTATTAATCCCAAGGGGAAATTCACATCCTTTTTATATTTTTTTTATATCCTAATGTGACACAAATTATATTTTCATGGCTGTGTGGACACAGAAATCCAAATTAGATTTGAGTCAATTTCATTTTTGGTCCTAGATCAGATACATATGCGATTTATGGCTATGCAGCATAAATGAGAGTGGTCAGATCAGAATTCGTGTTTTTTTTGCCTGTATGCATGAGCTGAGCACTGTCATCATAAGCCAATTCCTGTAGTGTGGCAAAACAACAATGGAGGAGAACTACACCATCACAGGCTCCTTTCTTGTATCACACAGCTATTGGTATGACATTGCCAGCAAGTGCTAGACTATGACATCATATGGAAGTAGCATTTCTTCATGCTTAATGAGCACCACTTACCTTTTTAGATGCATGCAAATTATTTTGATATAGGTTTATTTCTTAGATTTGTTTTGTAATTTTGTTTCAAGAACTGGTTGATAACTTTTTTAAACAGTAAGCTGTCAAAAGCACTTTAAATATATTGTATTTTTCTCATCATTTGGTATAGTTTAACTGTTCTGTTTCTTTATGTTAGACACACATTTAAATAACAGCATCAGACTTAAGAGCTGCATTTCTTTATATTTACAAAATAGCCAATAAAAGAATTAGACCAGAGTTTCTGTCTTTAAGGACTATCAAACCTTCTCATTGCAGGGTCCCCACTTCTAATACAATTAAAGTAATGGGTATTTAATGTATAGCACCTTCATTTTTCCTTAACATTTACAAATATGTTACCCTGGTGATATTTGAATCTGTCTGAAATACTGTATGCAACCGTATTACTTTGTTAGCAATAAGAGAATAAAATTTCAATTAATGAAATAAACATTTATGAGATTTTATAAGGCCAAATTTTAATAGGAAGTTAGTTACTTCAGTGTTCATTGGGATTGCAAATTAAAGTTAATTTTCGGGTAGCTGAAACCAAACGGCTCTATGTTCACAGAAATATCAACCCCCTACTTGGAATTTCAAGCACTGTATAAAGTACGTGCCTGTACCTCAAAAACAGAAGGATCCAAGAAACTTTCCAGACCCGGCAGTTGACCTTTTTTTTTTTTTTTTTCATACAGGTGTAATGCCATATTAAGTCAGTATCTTTTTCTGTAACAGTTCAAAGTTAGCAGAATGGCACTCGGCCAAATCCAAATATGCCATCAGTGCTTTGTCCATGAAAAATGGTGCCTATAAATGTACCCAGTCGCACTGAGGCCAGTCATAACTTTTCGTCACTCTTTTAGAAGCTAATAGGTTGCCTTCACCATCAAAGAAGTGTGCATTTGCACTGGTCACATGCTGGATTTTCTGTTTTGCACTCCTACTTGTCTCCACCTTCACTAACAAGGTTTGCTGGTTAGCTTCTTGTGTTTGGAGTTATCAAAATGGATTGGCAAGCTATTGACATGTTCAGGATGTTTGTCTGTCTTTTTTCATCAGGGAATCCTGCAGACTATGCCAATGTAAATAGGAAAAGGACAAACATAAAAATATTTCAAGTCCAGCCCAGGGGCCATGCTAATTTGCAGGTTAAATGAAAAAAAATAATTCAGACGTTATTGTCAGAAAGCTTTGCGCCCTCAGAACCAAGTTATCAAAACTATTCCATAAAATTTCAGTAATTATTTAACACTCTGATGCTGATCTTTCTGATCATAAAATAGGTCACTACAATAGAAATTGACGAGAAGAATTCATAATGGCAGAATTACGGTATTTGAGGGTTCCTGTAGAGAGAATGTTTCTCTTACATGATTTGGCTCAAAAACTCATCCCATCATCATCTCATAACAGGCATAAGTTTTGAGTTTGTTATTTTTCCGTCCAGTCATTTTAGCTCTACGCCAGCCTCAAGAAACCGTGACATACAGACACACACACACACACCCATCATTGAGATATCAATCTTTTCGGTATCAGAAGATCCTAAAACATCAAGATCCATCGAAAACTGGAGATCGAAATTTTTAACAAATAAGACCTAGTTCCTCGTCTTTATAAATGACCCTTGAAACTGCATGAATAGGTCTTCCACTCTGTGAAACTTTGCCTTGTGCATGTTTTTATTGGCCCCGATCGTAAATAATTTTAGTTAGTGCTGCCGCTAATGATTATTTTGTAAATGAGTATTCTATCAACTATTTAATCAATTAATTTACCAACTAATTTTTTCCAAACAATTAAAATAGTGTATTGAATGTTTGCTGTTTTTAAATTTTTTATGGAATAATTTTATATATAGAGCTTGAAAGTAAAACATGTGAAGTCATTTAAACAGCTTTTTATTTTATAATGAAGACTGGGTACTCATATAAGTAAGGTGTGAGGCTCAAATTAAATTTATTTTTGTCTTATCTTGAATGTAATCAATTTAAAATAAATTATATGAACATTAACAAATGGAAATTTGCTCAGACTCATTACACATGTATGTTTAAAAAACTGATTGTAAATTGTCTCATTCATAGACATTGTGAATACAGTTGTACTGTCATTTTTTCTGAATCCAAGAGGACTGGCTTGGCTACATTTAGCATAAAGTGACTTAATATTTTTGGTAAAATATAAATGATATCAACTGAAAGAATATTGTAGTGGATGGCAACTCACATTTCTTGAAGAGAATACTTAATTAAAACCAATGTACAACAATTTTGCAGTTGCAATGTATTAAGTAATTATATAAGTTAAATGTTTCTCAAATAGTTTATTTTGGCACTGCTGACTCTGGTAAAGTTTTGTGCGTCATTCTGAAGGGGCCATTTCTGCATTTATATTTATTTAGGCCAAAGGTTTCAGTGTAGCTTCTGTATGTTTTTTCCAGAGCTGTTCTAGATATTTAATTTCTTACTGTTTGAAAATTTCTTGTCACATATTAAATATAAAAACAGTGACTAGCAGGGCTGGCAATATGCAAGTAAATTACTCAGCTCATCTTCTTGATGTTTCCCTTTCAGAAAAGTATAGCTCTATGAAATCTGTTTTACTTTTTCACAAATTCCACTTTATTTTTTTCTTATTTTTGGGTTTCACCATTTTATTTGTCCTTGATTTGGTTTTTTGAGTTACCATTTTTTTTTTTTTTTTACTGTAAGAAAATAACAGCTACAATTAAACAAACAATAGTGAAATGGCACTTGACATTCCTTTTAATGAAACAGCACACTAGCACAATGGTACCTTATTGTACCTATACATAATGGCTAGAAGTTCAGGGCATAAACTAATGAATAAATAAACATTATTGAAAAAAAATGTGTGTGTGTATATATTAATATATATATGTGTGTGTGTGTAATATAAATATAAATATATATATATATATATATATACACACACACACACACAGTACAGGCCAAAAGTTTGGACACACCTCCTCATTCAATGTGTTTTTTTTTATTTTCATGACTGAAGGCATCAAAACTATGAATGAACACATGTG
>JANRMT010062792.1:11983026-12000598 GCA_026402145.1 Polypterus bichir lapradei
ATCCTGCGTCCTCTCATTAAACTTGTATCCCGCATTACCCGTGGGCATGAAAAACGCCAGCGGCAGCCTGTCTATTAAGTTAATTTAAAGTTTAGGTTTATACCTTGCTTTGTTTCCGAAGTAGCTGTACTGATGAATATGGTAGTATATGTCACTCGCTCGCTTCTTATTGTTTCGCTGCCCCGCTAACTTAAAAGCCTTGTGCAGCGCCTGTCAGTTGAAAATTGATTGTTTGCTTGCTTTTATCGCTCTCTCTCTCTCTGCTCCTAGCGGAACTGTCATCTCTGACTTGTCATGGAGCACGTTTAAGCTCATCTGTTTGCAGTGTTTGAATAAAAATCCTTCTTGTTTCTACGACCTCCTGTGTCTCTGTGCAAATCTGTGACCCAAGCGTGACAATATATTCCGACGCTGACTTTATATATTCCAGCGATGAGTTTATATATTCCGACGCTGACTTTATATATTTAAGTTTTGACTTTAGGTGGCAGTGTGACGAAGTTGCTTCGGAAGACGGCGTTAGCTGCGGAGCTCAGCTCAGAGCGAAATGAGGTAAATGGGAGGGGATATGATGACGTTACTCCTCCACCCGCCTTAACTGTCAATCCCCCACAAACACAGTCTCTCGGAATTTGCATAAGCACACCCCTTCACCTGCAATTTTAACTTAGTTACAAAGTGATCAAAACTCTCGTTTATATCCTGCGTTCTCTCATTAAACTTGTATCCCGCATTACCCGTGGGCATGAAAAACGCCAGCGGCAGCCTGTCTATTAACTTAATTTAAAGTTTAGGTTTATACCTTGCTTTATTTCCGAAGTAGCTGCAATGATGAATATCGTAGTATATGTCGCTTCTTATTGTTTCGCTGCCTTCTCAATTATATAATGCATGTTTTCTTCAGCGTATTTTGGAGCTCTTCCTGGTTTTCTACATAGTGCGTTGACAGTCAGTTCACGTGATTACGTGGGCGCCGTGATGATGTCACACGAAACTCCACCCCCATGGCGGTCAAGCTCAACTCCATTACAGTAAATGGAGAAAAATACCTTCCAGTTATGACCATTACTCGTAGAATTTCGAAATGAAACCTGCCCAACTTTTGTAAGGAAGCTGTAAGGAATGAGCCTGCCAAATTTCAGCCTTCTACCTACACGGGAAGTTGGAGAATTAGTGATGAGTCAGTCAGTCAGTGAGGGCTTTGCCTTTTATTAGTATAGATATAGATATATATATACACTAGCCATGTGCGCCCAACTACATTGCGTGTGATAAAGTTGTCTGTGAAGGGCTCCTTGTTTAAACGCGGCTGCCAGTCGTGAACTGGGCCCTTCGTCGCCCAGCATTATGATTTTTTTATAAGGGAAACAAAATTACAAAAGAAAACCCTTGGATATTGATTCGATAGGAACAGCCTACTCGGAATCACTGTCCGAATCGTAATTATGTGGTGGTGTAGGAGCATTTCTGCTTCTATCCGTTCACAGTCCGTCTCGTTTTCGCAACGCTTAACCTTTCTCCAGTCTCGCAGGTTGCTTTGTGGCAATCCAAAGAGCAATGGTTATAAAAGGGGGACACATAGGTATCCAGGCTCTTTAAAGTATAAATAGGGATCACTTCACTGACATGTGAGCAAGCCACGGTACAACTGTGAGACGCGCAGCACTCGCTGGCTACAACGTAACAATAATAATTTCCGGAACGTGCTGTTACGTTGTCATTCATTTTACCCACTGTCTTTCTTTCATTCATATGTTCCGTAGGCACGTACCATTTATCTTTGGCAATCTCATTCTCTAACCAGGCCTCAGGAGTTAACCAGCGTAACGCTGTCCACCACCCCTTTCGTTATTCCGGCACATTGTTGACATCAGTGAGTAACAACAACGTACTAAACTGGAAGGTAGTCTACGCATGCGTGGAATTCACGGACAAAGAAAGATGAAGATCTAAATGAAGATCTCTTTAGTTAATTTAAAGCACAACAATTTGTTTAGTTTGAATGTCTGTGTTTTGAGGTGTGACTGGAGTACTGCAGTCTTCAGTAGTATAAGCCTGGAGTAGATTCTTAATGCAATGCCTATGTTTTAGCTGTCTCTCTACTGCCATCTAGTGCTTCTTCTTCTAATTCATTCGCGGACAAACAAAGATCAAGATCCAAATGAAGATTATATCTATACTAATAAACGGCAAAGCCCTCACTGACTGACTGACTCATCACTAATTCTCCAACTTCCCGTGTTGGTAGAAGGCTAAAATTTGGCAGGCTCATTCCTTACAGCTTCCTTACAAAAGTTGGGCAGGTTTCATTTCGAAATTCTACACGTAACGGTCATAACGGTCGACAACGTCCGCCATGTTGAACTTTCTTATTTATGGCCCGATCTTCTCGAAATTTTATAGGCGGCTTCCCTGCACTAACCGAAACCAATGTACGTACTTATTTCGGTGGTATGATGCCACTGTCGGCCACCATATTGAACTTTTCAACAGTCTTTGTTACTTATGGGCCCATCTTCAAGAAATTTGGTACATGGGTTCCCAACGCTAACTGAATCCTACTTACGTACATATATATGTCCATAGCCTGCAGCTCAGTCACTGTGTGAGGTGGCGTTGGGTCCCCCATCCCAACCCCTCCCACGTTGTTGGCTGCCTGCCTATAAAAGACCGTCCGTCGCTCCGGTCTCTACATTCCCTTCCTTGCTTCGCCACGGGATTCACGTCTCCCTACTGATAACTACAGCCTTTTTGTTTAATCCACGGCTTCTCCGCTGTTTTATTTTTTGTTTATTACAATTATAGTTATTGTATAGGTATTTTAGACTTACTTTACATTGCTCAGGTACCCATTTCCTTTATCATTCCAACCTCCATTATCATGTCTATCGAGGTGATCACTATCGATCAAAGAACTGTCACTTACTGAGTGGTTTCCATGCCCGGAGATGGCACCTACCTTTTCCATTCTCTTTGTTACATATTGCACGGCCATATCAGGCTCACTCTTGATATCCGGAGGAACATTGAGTCTTATGTATTGAATGACTGGGACAGGTTCAAGGTGTGGACTGATGACGGTACAGGAGATAATTATACTACACATGAGCACTATAAGAGTGAAATGCTTAAGCCCTTCACCTATGGTTCTGCATGTGAGTTGATGGCTGCCGCTGAATTGTTCGGTTGTCGCTTTCAAGTGTACCGAAATGGCCAAATATTTTACACCTTTCGACAACCGCCAATGCCTCTTAAACATCTTAGATTCACAGGTGACGATTTCAGTAATGGACACTTTGATGTTTTTGAGTGTTTAAACTCTCAAAAGCTGGATGTGATTTTATTGATGAAACCGGTTGTGTGCTTACAATGCTTGACAGATGCCGAATGTCACTTCAACACAACAAATCCTGCAAATACTATCGTAATTGAAACAAACCATGAAACTCAAACCGATTATGACAGCAGCAATCCAAGCTGTGAGATTTGAGACAAGATTACTGTTCACATGGCCAACTGTAAGTTACATGCTCAAGAGTAAGCTCAGCGCACAGCTTGGTCATGTTACAACCGGAGGGCCGAACTGACAACATGGTATACAAAGAGATCCTTAACAAATAATTATTGGCATATTTTCCCTCAGTTTAAAAAGGTTACATTTTCTTCTTAATAAAAATTTTAAGGCAGTACTTCGCCGCTGCGAAGCGCGGGTATTTTGCTAGTATATAATATAACAGACATCCAGGGACCTTGCCCTACCGGGACGCCAGGAGAAGGGCAGTCTTTTCCCTGGAATGAAAGAGGGCAGCCACCCTGGATTATGTAGGGGCCACGGACCTGGGGAGCTCAATCCTGTGGCCAACGCCAGGGGAGACCTGGGCAGCTCCGGAACTGTTGTCCACAGCACGCCCGCCACACCCGGAAGTGCTGCCAGAAGAGGAGCTGAACGACTTAACAAGCCCATCTGGGCTATGATGCAGCCACACCAGGAAGTACAGCCTTATTGGGCTAATTACCACCTGAAGCACTTACATGTGGGCTATAAGAGGAGCCTGCAGCCACCACTCAAGGAGCTGGAGTCGGGTGGAAGTGGACAGAGCTTGGAAGAGAGGAGTGGAAGCGACAGACAGACAAAGAAAGAAAGAAAGAAAGGAGTCTAAAAGGACTGTATTTTTCGTGGTTGGTGCACTGTTTGGGGTGTTATTTTGTGTCACACAATAAAACGTGTGTGCTTTGAGACATTCTGTGTCTGCCTGTTTGTGTCCAGGTTTGGATGTTTCAGAATGGCATCCTAGATGGGACACTCCGCCTGATACAAGGCGGGGCCCGTCAAAAAAATAATTTTGTGGACAGCCCAGCACTACAGAGCAGCACGCGCTACAAGTGCTGCTCACCCCTTGCACGATTGCCTGGCCCGTCACCGAACATCTGGGTGACTCGTCGTTCTCCCTAATGGGGAAAAAAGACGGCCAGGTACAGCCCGGAAGACAGCAGGTGCTTCCAGAAAGCCCGTCGTCGAAAGGGTCGGCATGCCGGAAGGAGTGACCGGAAGAAAGCAGCAGCCTCCGGGAGAAGGAATCCAGGAGGAAGGTACCAACTGCAGGGAACATTTGCCCTGGGGGAGTTTTTGGAGTATTTTAGGTGCCTACCTCCCAGGGGGAGACCTTACAGAGGCGTGCTGTTGGCCAAAGGATGCCGACGCCAAAAAAGACAGCGGGGCAATGTCCGAGGAGGACGGGAGCCTGTTGTCTTTGAGAGAACAGAAACTGGCAGACGTGCACCTGAGCTCGTATCCCAAGGGGAGCAAGTCCTCGCGGGATGAGCCGCTTCGCCCTACAAGCTTCAGCTGGGGAAGGGGCAGTATGGCAGACATCCAGGGACCTTTCCCCACCGGGACCCACGAGAAGGGAAGGACCTGGAGAAGGGCAGTGTTTTCCCTGGAATGGAAGAGGGCAGCCACCCTGGATTGTGTCAGGGCCACGGACCTGGGGTGTTCAACCCTGTGGAGCAACATGGCCACCGCCAGGGGACACCTGGACAGCTCTGGAACTGTGGTTCGTAGCACTTCTGCCACACCCGGAAGTGCTGCCAGAAGAGGAGCTGAACGACTTAACGAGCCCATCTGGGCTGTGATGCAGCCACACCTGGAAGTGTAGCCTAATTAGGCTAATTAGCACCTGAAGCATTTCTGGGTGGGGTATAAGAGGAGCCTGCAGCCACCACTCAAGGAGCTAGAGTCGGGTGGAAGTGGACAGAGTTTGGAAGAGAGGAGTAGAGGCAACAGACAGACAGAGAGAGAAAAAAAGGAGTCTTAAAGGACTGTATTCTTGGTGGTTGGTGCACTGTTTAGGGTGTTATTGTGTGACACAATAAAACGAATAAAACGTGTGTGCTTTGAGACATTCTGTGTCTGGCTGTTTGTGTCCGGTTGTGAATATTCATATATATATATATATATATATATATATATATATAAACTAAAAATAAAAATGTAATTCATACATTTAAACATCTGAATTCAGCAAGCTAAAAGTCATTATATTCTAACGCCCATAATCAGTACAAATCGTATTATCTTGGAGTTGTGCTAACTTGGTTTATTTCCATCTTTGACACACATACCCATCGAAGTACATGATTGTGAGGCGCTTGGTGTTTATCTCACTGAGTGACTCTCTCTTGTCTGTGAGAAGAGTCTTGTATTTATTAAATCTCCTCTCACAATCAACTGAGCTAACTGGGAAGTAGGACAATGCTATCTCTGTCACCCTTGGAAAATGCTGTCTTGTACCCTATCAGTAATTGGCCAGCTCCAGAGAAGAGAAGGACCCTCATTTGAAGCACAGTATAAATACGCTGTCCACTTTTCAGTTAGCTCTGCTGATGGGTTCATCAGAAGTTTCAATTTTGTGTATCCTTCAATGTGTTTTTCCCATAACAGTCTGACCAGCTTATATACCTCTTCGCAAGATAGATATCCCAGTGTTTTGAAAACTTAGCAAAGGCTAGTGATACAGCCTCATTGAAGTATTTATTGTGCTGCCGGGTCTCTCCCACCAAACTGATGACATGACACAAGCAGGCTGAATGCACACTGTTAGGCATAACCCCTTTTAAAACTTCCTGGTATGCTTTAAGACAGTATGATGCATTGTCTGTAACCACTGGTAAAATATCATTTAGATTAAACTGGTTGTTGTGAAAGGACTGAGCTACTGCCTGTGAATAGGTAGAAAAGTTGACATTGGCCAAAAAGTACTAGTCTTCAGTACATAATTACGTAATTGTAATTATGTAAATCATTTCTAATGATTCTTAAACCTTAATCTTTACAGATTGAAAACATACATCATTACATCTGTAGCTTAAAAAAAGGCTGTAGTTTCATCTACTGTATATCTTAAAATAATTACAAAGCAAAAGCTAACTAATCTGGAAGATGCTAAATCTGGGAATCTGAAATGAAAGAAAGAGAGACATGCTTTTAAGGGCCTTTGCATCTGAGGAGAAGCCTGATCTTCTGCCCAGGTTTGCATGTGCTAAGTTTATAACGCAAGAGTGTACCTTGCGTGCCTCATCACCTCGAGGCAATATGTTTATTAAATCCAGAAACACTGTTGTTAATTTTCAAAAGGGAACCTGTTAACAACCAATGCGTTAACTAATAACATTTTTCTATGTGAAAGACTGTTCTTCTTCTACTTCTTTCGGCTGTTCCTGTTAGGGGTTGCCACAGCGGATCATCTTTGTCCGCATATTGATTTGGCAAAATTTTACACTGGATGCCCTTCCTGACGTAACTCTCCCCATTTATCCGGGCTTGGGACCGGCACTAAGAAACACACTGGTTTGTGCATCCCCCGTGGCTGGGTTATGCGAAAGACTGTTAATACTAGTTAAATACCTTTTAATCAGTTCAATGACTTACAGTAAATGCATGCAATAAAATTAGAACTGCCTACGTAAAAGAATTGCGCAAAATATGCCATACAGCAAAATATTCACTCGCCTATCACTTTGTTGAGCTGTGTTCTTGGATAGCAGTGGTTTCATCAACTACAACGTAAATTTTCCTGCCATGAATCTTTTGAAGAACGATGTTCGTGTGTTGTTTAAAGATACAGGGCAAATGAATTGAAGGAAGACTTGTCTTATTTTCTGGCAGCACACCTCACTGTTTGCAATGCTTACTAAAGAAAGAATGTATCTTTTGTCATTTTTTCGAGCTGTATGTCTGACTCATGGCCACAAAGTCCTCCACATGTGACGATTTTGTTGTTTCCTTTATTGTTACCTGAAGGGGAACACTCATTGATTTTAATTTCTTTTTGTTCTTGACATGGGTTTTAGATTTGATGTGGGATTTGCAAGTATCTTTTCGTGTCCAGTCTTATGATATGCTGGCAACACTTGCAGAAAAGTTGTCCAGATTTGTAAAAGTTGCTGGAATATTGTTGTGCCCCCAATTTTGCAGTTAAGCTTGTGTTTCTTAGTTTTTTTTGGATGTAGTTGGGGTATCTGATACTGTTCGCGTTGACATTTCTGTCTCTTGCAGCTAGCTAACTTGTGTGCATTTAATGAGAAATCATAAAGAAACACGCACACAAACAGAAACACGACTGGATTTCTCTGAGAATTGCATTTGCTTGAAAAACAACAAACTAGAAAATAGTATCTGGATGATAGAACTACAGATTACTCAAACTTTTAATATACTGGGAAGTTTTGTAACAGTCACCCCTTCACATATATTAATGAGTTTACCCCATCAGTGTAATATACACATTATTAAACTGTCAGAAATTATCTGTTATTTGCTAATGTAACACACAGAGATTCTATATTATGCACAGATAACCTGTCATTTCTTTTAATGATGTAAAGCTGATTTACTCAACAAATTCATGCTAATGAGTATTATGGGATGAAAATTAGAACCACGGTATTATACTTTTATCACTTGCGAGTAAATTTAAATAATGTTTCCATACACAAGCTAGCTTAATATGATTGATTATTCTGTTAAATTACCTTGCTAGCTTTATTTTGGGCAGAGGTGCCTACTTACACTTTGCCAGGTATTTATGCAAGGGCCAGCTGGATTCAAAAAGTTAAACAGGCCTCAGGCAAGACTTTATTAGGAGGATTTCCTCCTTGGGTTTAACATATAAACTAATATAATAAGAAATAACATAATTAAAATTACAAACTAAGTAAATATAAAATAAAAAAAATCAAATAAAAGAACCTGACAAAATTGTTATTGTAAAAAAAAAAAAAAATCACCACACAATAATTGTCAAAAAAAAAAGAAAAACATAAACAAACTAATATAAAGAAAACTAAGATCGGGGCAGAGCCATGTGAGACCTTTACAATTACAGAAGTTCAAGGACCCGAATTATACCACCACAATAAAGCCAATCTACATTTGATGTATAGCATCCCTATAAAATATATATATCTGAATGACCATCTGTCATAAATAGCTAGAGAGAAAAAATGCACAGGAAAAACGCCACAAAGCCCCTTTCAGCACATTTTAATGAAACAAGCCTGTGGCTAAAAGTAATAAAGGACAAAACATCACTGGGGGTGTATTTTGCCATCATCCTCTTTTTTTAACCTGGGCCTGCAGTGAGCCAGTGGTTAGTCCTTCAATGCAGCTGGAATTCCTGATCAATTAGTTCAGTTGTCTGGCATTTTCTGAGCTGGTAGTACTTTCCTAGCAGACTTTAGTATTGAACTAGTTACTGTGAGCTAGTAGAACACAATCAGCCTTCAACACACATATATTAATATGACAATAATTCGCTTTATACCTAACGTGAACCTTTGTATGGAGCTGCTAGTAGTTTTTGCAGTCCCTTTCTCATTTTCAGTTTAACTTATTATTAAAGTTTAATTATTTGCATATAGATTACCCCTGAATATAGCAAAATCAATCAAAAATATGTGCTTTCGAGACTTGACTCAGAATAGCTCTGCTGTAAAACATATATTTTTTATAAGCATTAATTGACATTTCTCTGGAATTAATATTTTAGGAAGAGGATGCAGATGTGGATGGCGTTGAATTTACAACTTGCCGTATTTTTCATCAAGGAGTCCGTGTGGATTGCATTGCTTGGAGTCCTGAATCAAGATTAGATGTCATTCCACAGAGAATAAGGTAAATATTTAGCATTAATACACTAAGTCTTGTACTTCAGATCATCATTTCCTAATATGTAATTTTTTTCAGGTTTTGTACAGCTGCAGCTGATAGAAATATTCGAATTTTTACTTCTGATCTTCAAGAAAAGCATGAGATCAAGGTAATGAATGGGTGTTGTAAAGACAAGATTGTTGGTTAGCACCTTCTTCATTTCTGTGTTACACATCATCTTATGCTTATGTGATTTTTCTTTTTTTCTTCCACACACAATGGAAATGAAATTCTATATATTGAATTAACTTGATCAAAATAACATTCACTCACCCACATCTATTCTAGGGTTTCTGGACTACAGCCTTGTACAGCACTTAAGGCATAAGACAAATACCAACTTTGGATGTGGTGTCAGTCAGTCCATTGTAAGACCTACTCATGCACACACCTTCATGGAACACTGAACTAATTTATAACCTCCAGTTAGGCTAATATCATGATCTGCTACTTAGGATACATGTTAGGGCAGCCGGAGGTGCGGACATAGCATAAGGAATTTTCCATCACGTAACATTCTTTAAAGTGATTCTTCATTAGCCCCATATAAAATCAGTTGTTCCCACTGGGCTCAAGTTTCCTTCATTGAATAGTGCAGAGATAATCATGGTGTACAGAATTTCATGGCTATAAGGCTTACTCAAGTGAGAGTGATAGAAGAATTTCAGAAGCATTTTATATACAGCATCATAGAACACTGGGAAAAAAAAAATAATTTAAGAATGTATTTGTGTTTTTGAAGATGAACTTATTTTTCTGCTATTGCCATAAACACTTGTGAAGTGCAGCAAGTCTAAATAATCTTATTTTAAATGTCTTACTGAGAGGTTTACAGGTTGTGACAGATAGGGGGCACTGTCGTCCCCTTGAACCCTCAGACTAGACGCCAGACACCAGGTAAAAGTCCAATAATTTTCTTTATTAGGACAAATACATGCACAAAGCACCCTCCTCTCCACAATACTCATAGATAAATACACTATACAATAATCAATAAATCCTCCACTCCCAGACGCATTTTCACCCTTCCACCCAGCTCAGCTCGTTGTCTGGCATTTCCCATAGTCTTTTATTGTCCATGACCCAGAAGTGCTTCTGAACCCCTGTCCATGTGACTGCCTAGCACTTCCGGGTCAGATGAAAACTCCTTCTTCAACCCGGAAGCACGTCATTGTCCATGTGATTAGGATGCACTTCCGGGTTGTATGAAAAGTACTCGTTGCTCCTCCCTGCAGCTCCATCTAGTGGCCTCTGTGGTATCCAGCAGGGCTGTGGATGAAAACTCCATTGTCCATAATTCCCTGCTGGTATTCAGGGCACCTCCATGCTGCAGGGAGGGCTCCACCTGGGGGTATTGGCCGGGATGACTGGCCGGCCATAGACCACAAGGTATAAACAGAGCCAGTAAGGCACCAGACCTAAAATAAAAGAAAACCCTTAAAACAATCTGAATAAAGGTGAGAATGTTATTGTGAATTGATTACATTTCTTTAGAACATGCTATCACATGTATTTCCCATTTGTTTTCACAAAAGTCCAATTCATTTTTGAAACTCCACATTTTTGAAAGAAATATGTTTGTCTACCTCTCTGATTTTTACTACATGGTGAATGTGATGGGTTTTCACCCACAGCAGCATGCTTAATGATAGCAATACCCTGAATAATAATAATATGTAGTTAGGATATAGCGGGTTGGATAATGGATGGATGGATGGATAATTATACGTTGCAGACTTAATTTGGAACCCTAATTTGGACTGTTTTTTTTTTTTTTTTTTTTTTTTTAAAAAAATTAATTATTTTTTGGGGAAATTTTTAATTAAAAAAAAAAAATTAAACTTCATTATTTCACAGACATTTTGCTTTCATACATGCACTTTGATGGCATTGGGCGTCTGTTATTTTATATTCTGAGGTCAAGCAGAGAAGTAATTTATTAATAGTGTAATTGAAATCTACAAGTAAACCAGAGACAGAAGCATATACATATATAGATTTAGTTTTCTTTGTTTTAATGCAGATATGAGTTGAAATGGAGCAACAATGTGGGATTTAAAGGTTGATTATACCTTGTTCACAGTCTGTGTACAGTTTCAGCCTCTTACTTACTTTTTGTTTTCCTTACAAGTTTTATTTAGTTTTGTATGTATGTGCACATAAAGGCCTTCTTATGCTTGGGCGACATGCCCGGGGCTGTTTGTTTGTTTTTTTTTTTTTTTTTTTTTTTCTTTGCACTACATGCTATAGAGAGAAACCTTAACTGTTTTCTGAAATAGTTTTCAGAGTTCAAGATTTGCTTGCTGCACAAGGTAAATAGCACATCATTAAAGTTGAAAACTCATTAAAATATCCTGCACATAAACACCAGTAGCCTTGCATAGCACTTAAAGGACATCACTTATTGCTTGCAGGATCCTTTTGTGTGGTTTTGTGGCAGGTCAGATCATTCTTTGAATTAGCAGTTTATGGAGATGGGGAAAACTAGTAGATTCCGCATTTTGCTTGCACCCTGTATAGAGATTGGGTGACCCAAATTCGTATGGGAGATTTAGGATTGGGGTTAGAGAAGTGCAGAGTAAAATGTGGTCAGCAGAAGAGACAAGAGGCGTGTTCCATGGCTGAAGTTTTACATTATTTGGAATCGTGATACATCTGTCATAGCTTTTGGGGTCAACTCTCTAGCAAGCATAATCCATTCTTTGTAGTGTGCAGTAAATTGAAAATAATCAGATTTAATAATCTCTAGTGCCAATCCCTCCATTGCTGTTGCCCTCCAGTATTCTGATTAGTCATGATGACTTATGCAGGTATAGAGTACTTAGAATGTATTATCAGAATGTGAATTAAAGGAGTGAAATTTTTAAAATAATAATTGTGGCACTAGAGCATGAGTCAAGTTGCAACTCGTCAGTTTTTTTTTTTATATTGTCAAGCAAATAACAAGTTAGAAAAATTAAGACTGAAGTCCAAGTCAAGTCATGTGACTCAAGTTGTTCACCTCTGATGTATGTTTTTCATTTCACAAAATATACTGCCTGGATTTTGGGAGTTTGAACTATTTCTAATAGTACCTACAGCACAGTCATTAACATAGCCATAATGCCTGGTGCCAACACAATTCAGAGTGATCATTCAGTATATCTGCATGCAGTGCTAATAATACGTATGCTCTGGGGCTTTACCTCTTCAGAACAGAGATAGTCATTGGTCAGGATAAAGAAGAAACATCATACAGTATAGGTTGATTAAAATATATTTGAGGACATTTCCATTTGCTCTATATTAAGGAAAAATGTAATCTTCTAACACACTGGCTTAAAAAAGGAAGATTGATCTCTTAAAATCATATTAAAATGAATTATGCAAAAGAAGTCCCATTGCAGCTTACAATTAAACACTTTTTTCATTTTCTGTTGCTTTTCTTAATATAATTGATTTGTTTTCACTTCACTATTATTCATGTTCGGCATGATTTGGTTTTAGCCTTTACATTAAGCAAAAAGTGAGTTTTAATAAATGTGAATATTGTTTAATATTCCCTGTATATACTACTGTATATGTCGAAGTTCATCAGTAATTTTGAGTTTCATGCAGTCAATCATTAAATTTGCCAGTTATAACTGAAATCTTGGAGGCTAGAAGTTTACATTAGGCATTATTGGACTTTATTGTTGATATTTTTTCTCCTCTTTAAATATTTTAGGTAGTGGAAGGTCATTCTGATTACATAAATCAACTAGTATTTGAACCCAGGGAGGGTCATCAGATTGCATCAGTAAGTGATGACCTCACTTGCCGGTAGGTATTTGAGATGTGCCTCTGGAGTGCATTATTTGACTTTTTACATTTTTGTTGGCAAATCTTTGTTTTAGGGCAGAATTACTAACATTTTTTATTTAAAATGCTGATGGCAATTTTTCATGTTTCGAGCAACACACTTAAATTATAAAGGGTTTCTCATTGTACAGTTGTTGTTGACCATGCTGTCTTATAAGAAACTCTTTAAAAGATTTATAAAATCTTATTTTCTGCTTAAGTGCTAATTATGGATGATACACTTAACGTGCTACATGGATTTGTTGCTGCTTTTATTAAGTTGTAATCTTCTACTGTGAGCATGTTGGCACCAGTTTAACTTAATTAAAAATGTCTTTGGGTTTTTTTTTCCTCTCCTGTTTTATTTTCACTTTTGAAGTAAATTAAATGTGCCCTCTTTCCACTTGATACCACAAGTGAAAAACTGATTTGTGTGGAGGCATGTGCCCATTCACATTTCCCCTGTTTTTTAAGAGATGGCAAGCTCTGTAGTAGATGTTAGACAACTCATTGTTCAGAATTCAATGCTTTCTGCCTTATTTCAAAGGGTATATCAGCATTCTAACTGTTTACAAAGGAGTCTGTCATGTAAATGTACACTTCAAGATTTAACAAGCACGGCATGTTTTAATCATGCAATAACATGATGTGGAAGAAGGGCATACAATAAAATACAAGAAAATAGGTCTTTTTATTCTTCAGGTTTCAAATCTTTTACAACATAAATGGTGTTACAAAAACTTGTTTAAATTACTATGGAATATACCTCACACAGGTTTTCTGTGCTCAGTCATTTTCAGTTTTTGTGATCCTGAAATAAAGTAAGAATAACAAGAAAGTAGATGTTGTGCAAATTAGAACATTGATTTCAGCTTTAGAAAGAAAGACCATTTTATAAAATTATAATTGATTGTGTTCTGGAGTTCTCTTGATAAAAGTGATTAATCAGGGTCAAGTCCTTTGTGAATCATGATGATATTTGTTTCACGAACATTGACGGTATGCTCTATAGACTCATTGTTCTTTTCTTTCTCTCTCTCTCTCAATCTCTTTCTATTTAGCTCAGGCTCTTCTTATACTATAGTGGGCATTTGTGCTTTAATTACAAATACAAGAGCGCGAATGAGAAAACCAGCTGAGCCAGACATGCATGCATGCTTTGTCAATTACCCCCTTCAAAATACACTGGTGCCACTCATCCGTGCTCCCATGCACAACTACAGTATATCCTCTGAAGCCTGAGTAAACTGTTTTTATTTAAAAGACACACACTGCAACAAACCCTAAACTCGAAAGATACATACGCGTATATCTGATATGTATTTTGGGCTTGATTTTGCATTCATGATATGATTTGAGAGATCTTCAGCTGCTATCTTTGTAATTAACAAGGAAACCATATTGCTCCAAAAATGACTGTAAAAGTAATGAAAACTTTGATTTGAGTAGTTATATTAAAAATAAATAGTATGTGCAGCCTTATTTTCAAAACAGGATGTAAAATGCAATAAAAATAAAGTGATTGTACTGTAAATGCTCTTTCACTCATATGTAATTGCAAACAGTACAAACATAAGATATCTAAAGTTTAATCAACTTAATTTATTTTGCAAAATGTACAGTCATTCTAAATTTGATGTCTGCAATACATTGCAAAATATTTGGGACAGGAGTGTGTGTACCTGTGTGAAATGACACCTTTCCCTTTAATAACATTCAGTTATTATTAGTGAACTTAAGACACTTATTGTTGTAATGTTGAAAATAGTTTTTTTTTTTTTTTTTGCATCCTTGTTTGTTATAAGACTTCAGCTGCTCAACAGTGCTGGGGTCAACATGGACAATACTTTATACTTTACTACTATACTTTACAGGGGTTACCTCCTGCTTGCTTCACTCGCCAACCCCCCGGCCTACACTACACGCCAGCCCCTTCGTGTCTCTGCCGCTCGCGTTGTGAATAGGGAGGCTGAATGCACTCCAAGGAGACACAGTTGCTCCTCCGAAACCCCCTCTTAAACAGTGATACAATGGGAAACAAATAGTTTTTTTTTTTGTTTTTTTTTAACCTCCTCTTTGCTCGATCAGCTGCTGGCTTGCTGCTGCTGTCGTGCAGCGTGATCTGCATCTCGTGCAGCGCTTCGAACATTTAAAAGCCTGTACAGCAGCTGTTTTTGTCATCTACTCTTTGTCTTTTATTTCTAGCCCCGGGCGTGGTTAAATCTCTTGGCACAAAGTCTTGTCTTGCGGGACGCGAGTTCTTGATAGTTTAGTTTATAATTTAAAAACAGAATAAGAATCTGAAAATCTAACAACATCACATTAAAGTTAGATAAATTCTGAAAAGAATGATACCAAACATATATATGTAGGTTTTAAAATAAGGCCGATTTAAAGCATGACAAAAATGTGACATAAAATCATTGCACTTTTAGGCTTAGGATTTTATATATATAGAGTAGATAATGTGCCAAATGTTTTTATTTGAGAGACAGGACTGCAGGCAGGCCAGTCTACTGCACACACTCTCCGAATGCAAAGCCACAGTTTTGTAATACGTGCTAAATGTGGTTTGGCATTGAAAATAAGAAGGATGTCCATATCTTATCTTTGTACTGTTTTCAGTTAAACATCAGTAAAAGAGCTTTTACAAATCACTGCTTTCTGGGTTTTTTTGGTATTTTAATTGTATAATTATAATTGCTAAAGCATTAGACATCAGTCAATTTTTCTTTTCCCCAACTATGCCTCCTCCTTTCTAGAGGTCAGAATATGTAATATTCCCTACCAGACCCATTCAAAGGAGTGACACTTCATAGGAGTGACACTTCATAGGAGTGACATAACAAAGGAGTGACATAAATACCGTATTAAAGGAGTGACATTCACCTGCCACACACAACTGAAGGTACTCTCAACAAAAAAATCGTCGTCATCTCAAGTACCACACACAACTGAAAGTACAGTCGCCGAAAAAATAGTTGCCGCCTCACCTACCACTTGGATGACTGGTTGGATGGTTGTCACTCCTTTGAAATTTATATCTGAGGTTTCACTCCTTTGTTATGTCACTCCTTCGATAAAGACCCTTCCCTACTTATCTCTCTTTTATATAAATTAAGGTGCTGTGAGTCTTTACTTGGCTAACAAATTAAACAAGTCAATGTATTAAATGTAGCATTGCAGTGATCTTAATGTATTTCCTCCTTGTTATTATTTATTTAGCAGGTACTTTAAAAAAGAAATCTGTAAAATGAGTAAATAAATGAGTGTTTATTGGGGAACTACTCCTTTGACAAAAAATACAGAGCAAAAATTTTAAACTAAAGCACAAGAAGCATAAGATACACTATAGGGTGGTCCAGATCTAATTATGCAATTTTCATTACACTATAACTTATAGTTTATTACATAGAGAATTCACAAAAAATATTTTTGTTGGAGATAGATGGCAGCGAAATCAGTGTTTAATTCAATGTAAGTCCATTTTTGTTTATTACAAGATATTTCGAACAATTCTTTTGTCTTGTATTGTTTTCCTGCATTGCATTAAAAGTTGCATAATTAGATCTGGACCACCCTGTATAGTTAGATCCATATCTGAATGAAAGCTAGCAGCCTGAAAAAAAGAAAAATGCAGTCAGTGGATGATTGATAAGGTGTGTAGGATCCAACTTGATACTTTGCAGTGCGGGATGATAGAGTAGTGCTGAGGGTAGGAGCAATTGGTCAAGGAAAAACATATTAGATTAATCTAATTAATAATTTTTTTTTTTTCCTTTTTTGTCTCCTTTTCATTTGAAATAAAGGTGTAATGCAGGTGGCCTGAATGAATATGTGTGTGTATATATGTATATATATATACTAGCAGAATACCCGTGCTTCGCAGCGGAGAAGTAGTGTATAAAAGAAGTTATGAAAAAGAAAAGGGAAAATTTTAAAAATAACGTAACATGATTGTTAATTTAATTGTTTTGTCATTGACATGAGTGTTGTTGTCATATTTATATCTATCTATATATCTATATCTATCTATATATATATATATCTATACTAATAAAAGGCAAAGCCCTCACTGACTCACTCACTGACTGACTGACTGACTGACTCATCACTAATTCTCCAACTTCCCGTGTAGGTAGAAGGCTGAAATTTGGCAGGCTTATTCCTTACAGCTTCCTTACAAAAGTTGGGCAGGTTTCATTTCGAAATTCTACGCGTAATGGTCATAACTGGAAGGTATTTTTCTCCATTTACTGTAATGGATTGAGCTTGACTGCCGTGGGGGCGGAGTTTCGTGTGACATCATTACGCCGCCCACGTAATCACGTGAACTGACTGTCAACGCACTATGTAGAAAACCAGGAAGAGCTCCAAAATACGCTGAACAAAACATGCATTATATAATTGAGAAGGCAGCGAAACATTAAGAAGCGAGCGAGTGACATACTACCATATTCATCAGTACAGCTACTTCGGAAACAAAGCAAGGTATAACCCTAAACTTTAAATTAACTTAATAGACAGGCTGCCGCTGGTGCTTTT
>JANRMT010062792.1:12015598-12026563 GCA_026402145.1 Polypterus bichir lapradei
GTCAGTAAACATATACTCAGCCTCCCATCGGTTTTTAAAGGCTCTATGTTCAGAATCACCTTTTCTCTTTGTCATCGTGTGGGCTAGCTTGGCAATAACTTGTAGCATCATAAGCTAGACTTGATTAACGTGGTAAGTGTTCGGCAAGGCAGCTGACGCCCTGGATTATGGGATCTGTAGTTTATTGTGTTACCAGCGCTTCATATCCCCGGGCCATTAATAATAATACAGTATATAAAATGATCTCGCGGGCCGGATATAATTACACTCCGGGCCGGATGTGGCCCGTGGGCCTTGAGTTTGACTCATATGGACTAAATAGAACTTGAAAAGAAATATTTTTTGGAACATCGAGCCCGCGTGCTATTGTGGTTTTGCTTGTGTGCTTCAGTAAGTTACCGTCCCCTCGCTCTTACTTTTTTACCGTTCATCTAATGAATACACTGAGTATGGCTTTACCAAAACAATCATTGATCGCGAATAAAGTATCCATTATTCATGAAGCTTCAATAGGTGATCTGTCTTTCTGCGTTAACCGTATGCGTTTTCATACGTCTCAAACTAAGGGGATGCGAGGTTAAAATAAATCGAGAAGCGCGCGTACATACTTAGTGCATCCCCTCTCGGGAATCGAACCTCGGACGTGGGCGCTACAGGCGAATGTTTTACTATTGCGCCACGGCGTGTGGTTTATCTATTTGAGCGTAGCAGTGTAATTCGGTTTTTGGTCAGCACTCTTTGGAACTGTTGCTTTTTGTCTGCGCACTGCGTCAGTTCACGTGAGCCGCTGAATATGGTTTTATATGTCACTCGCTCGCTTCTAATTGTTTCGCTGCCTTCTTAATTATATAATGCATGTTTTCTTCTGCGCGTTTTGTAGCTCTTCCTGGTTTTCTACGTAATGCGTGATTACGTGAGAGGCGTGATGTCATACGAAACTCCGCCCCTCAAGCTGAACTCCATTACAGTAAATGGAGAAAAATAGCTTCTAGTTATGACCATTATGTGTAGAATTTCGAAATGAAACCTGCCCAACTTTTGTAAGTAAGCTGTAAGGAATGAGCCTGCCAAATTTCAGCCTTCTACCCACACGGGAAGTTGGAGAATTAGTGATGAGTGAGTGAGTGATTGAGGGCTTTGCCTTTTATTAGTATAGATACATACATACTGTGGAACCTCGAGTCATGAACGTCTGTGAACACGTACAAATCGGGTTATGACCAAAAACTTCGCCAAAGTTTTGCATCTGTTCACGTCCACACACTCGGGTGACGAACAAGCCAGTTTCCCTTCTGGTTCATACATGCCGATGATTTCCGCACATGTTCAGTCTCTCCCTGTGAATTCGCTGTGAACTCTTTGTGCTCTATTTCGTTTCTCTTCCGGTTCGTGCATGCCGGTGATTTACGCACGTGTTCAGTTTCTCCCTGTACAGTACATTGTTCTCGGTCAGACGTGCATCGCGCAGAGGGACTTTGTGCTATGGCGGGTCCACAGCTCATGTCAAGAGGCCAGTTTTAAATAAATAATCGCCGTGCTTGCAGCTTAGCAAAGGGGCATGGTGTTTGATTGCTACAGCTGCTAAAGGGAGGTAGCTGAACAGTGACCCAAGCAGGGGTGTTTTGGCCGACACTCGGTGGGGCAGAAGGAAGCGGTCTCTCCAGCTGAGCGATCAAGGAGCTGGATTGACCAGAAGGATGACAGCTGGCCGCGTAAGGCCAAGAAGGCAGTTAAAGAATGCACCGGGCTTATATTTAAAGAGACTGCTTCGTGCATTGTTTTAACCTCGTTGTATTTAATGAAGACTTTTTTTGTATTGGATTTTAACCTCCACTTCTGTTTTCATGGGATTTATTTATTGAAGGATTCTGAAAGCAATGCACTTTATTTAATTTGGGCATTGTTTTTGATTGTTGTTGTGTTGATTTTAATAAAAGCACTTGGCACTTTTTGCACCATCCGATTGCTTCATTGTAGTGCCTCACTGTCGTGCTCATCGGTAACATTGCCAATGGTGACGGGTTTAAGGACTCCCGGAAGCGAGATGGGAGCATGCAGCGAACCCGCATCATCACAGACTTTACCTCAAAACTGTAATCTCCTCTCCACCCAGTTCCTCCTCACTTTCTTCATGCCAGAACTCGAATCATGCAAGGTTAGTTTTCTTGGTTGTTTATGGTTAGTTTTTGTATAAATTACAGATTTTTCAAATCTTCATTTTTTCCCTGTGCTTAAAACTCATTGAAAAAAAGTGTTTACAGCGATCGGTTCATAAGGCTATAGCGTGAACTCCTGCAATGTTACTTTTCTTGGTTGTTTATAGTTAGTTTTTGTATCAATTACGGATTTTTCAAATGTTTTTTATTTTTTTCTCCTGTGCTTAAAACTCATTTAAAAAAAAGTGTTTACAGAGAGCGGTTCGTAAGGCTATAATGTGAACTCTTGCGATGTTAGTTTTCTCTGTTCGAGGTTTTCTCAGTGTTATTCAATGTTTTTACATTTAGTTTACTATTACGCTGTGCATTCTATGGTATAATTAACTATTTTTGTGCTTAAAAATCTTTAATATATTCACATACAGCTTGTATGGTCCAGAACAGATTCATTGTATTTACATACAATCCTATGGGGGAAATTAGTTTGGGTCACGACCAAATTGGGTTGTGACCAGAGTTTTGGAACAAATTACAGTCGTGACTAGAGGTTCCCCTGTATATATACACAGACGCACTGTGTATTATTTCAGGCATTGAGTGTCAAGACAGCAGCCAAATAATTGTATGAAACTGATGGGTTGGCTGATGTTACAAAAATGATCATTGCAGATACTGAAAAGGTTCTTTAATATTTTTTAAAAAGGAGATTTGTTATCATAACAAAAGGAAAAATCAGAAATATGGCAGTTACTTTCCATTATCTTTAATGCTTTAAGAAAGTCAGATTTTTCTTGCTGCAATGAATGCTTCAAGAATAAAACTAAAGTAAATAATGGATATCAAGTTAAAGAGTGACTTTAGGAGGACTATAGAATTGTCTAAAAATCTGTTATTACTATAATTGTAGATACAAGGTCAGACCAGTAGCGGTAGAAAAAAGGTGTCCCAAAATGTACTGTGAAAGGTTGTGTTTAAGCAATAGAAATTTGTCTATGGCACAAGTTAACAATTCAAAAATATGAACGGATTGATCTTAGAACTGATCTGGAAAAAAACTAAACTTATAAAATGTCACAATTCTGCATAGCATGGCTGGAGTAATATGGTGATGAAACTGGCCAGCCCTTGTTTCCAAATGAGAGAGATATGCACAGGGTGTTCTTTCTAACTTAGTCTTGATCTCACCCATTGCCATTTATGACGACTTTGCTAGACAGTCCTTTTTTACCGGATGCAGTATGGTGACCCAGATGTGTACACCATATAAAATTAAAAGATGGCACAGTCAAATTACAAGGAGTGAAAGAAAATCAGCATGTTAAGAAAAGATAGATATAAATGTAAAATGTAAATAAATTGGTCTGATAATGTAGTGCCAAGCAGACAAGGTGAAAGTTAGTTTACCTCTGTTTTTACCGTACATGTTTAAATACAGATTTAATAGTTGTAGTTATATATTTTCAAATCTCCTTTAGCAAACACACTGATAATCTGAAGAACTGTAAATTTTGTGTTAGAATTGCAGTTTACCTTCAGTATTTACAACTGTCACTTTCAGATCAGGTTTCTGCTCTAATGCTCTGTTTGTAGTTTAAATTTAAAAATACACTTAAAGCTGAGCACATGCACACCAGACACTGCCATTAAACATATTCCCACTCCACCTGTCAACAATTCAGATTAATGATTGTAGCTCTCCATTTTTAAAAAGTGGGGAAGAACCCTATTCCATATCAAGGCATGTACATGTGCTTTGTCCGCTCCATGGAAAGAAACATCATGAGCCAGCTATGTTAAGGAGCGTTACATTGACCTTTTATGAAGTGCTCATCTTGAGACAACTCACTTCACTTGAGTATTGCTACAATATGATGCATCTCAGTTGTAACATTCATAGTACTGAATTTTGGTGCAGTTCTTTAGCATTTCCGTAAATGTGTAATGCCACATCTTTTAATTTTCCAGACAGAGCGTCAATGGTACATGCATAGTTGGATTATACAAAACTTACAAAGAGGTACAATTTCACCAAATCCCACGTTACTAAATAATTAGTCACAGTCTGTAGTAGACTTGTTGGTTATAATTGTAGATAACAGCTCATGGATAAATTTAACGAAATAACCCCTTTGTCAATTCAGGTTTATCATCGAATGTACATAGTTACATCTCTCCTCAGAACAGTTAACAAAAATACAATACAATCCACTTGTTCATTTACTAAACCAGCTTTTCCAGGGCAGGGTGTGGGAGCCTACCATAGCAAGCACTTGGCACAAGGCAGGAACCAACTTAAAATTCCAAATGAGATTTCTTTCAAATTAATTACAAGGGATGAACTTTATACATTAGTGACACATTTTTGTATTTCTTTAACATACAAGTTTGTTATTGTAATACAAAAAAAACTTTGGTGACCATTTGTTAAAAAGCCACTTCAAATGAAGTGTGTTAAAAAAGGATTTAAGTGTACATCAGTTTAATAATTGAAGTGGTCTACCAGCATAAAAGTCACACCAATGTCAGATCTTAAACCTTTAATTTTAACATTTGAAAGGAACTGTATTCTGCTAGTCCTGTTTAGAAGTTAAAATATACATATTCACTGGCTTTAATCTATTTATACAAATACTGCAGAATCTATAAAACAGGAGGATCAGGATGTACTGTAGCAGGTTTCTTTCCTAGTAGGTGACAAGTGCAAGAAAACATTACATAAGAAATTTTTATTGATGCTGGGCTCCTTGCTTAAAAAAGCAAACCAAGCACATAAAAATCATTACAACTATTTTTACAGAAATTTGATATTTTTCTAAAGGCATCATATGTTCTGGTATTTTTGCAAGTCTTTATTGTCTGCTAATGCTATTAGGGAGCCCTAAAGAGAAAACCACAAGTCAAGATGAGCAAACCTTTCAGGATTTCCATTTAAAATGAATAAGATATCCAGTTTTAGAGTGAAACGTTTAACTTTAGGTAAAAGTTTCTAAGCAAATAACTGTAATTTTCCACAGTATTGCAAATTTAACTTAGAAAAAACAAATGTATTATACTTGAGGTAAAACCTGAAATTGTAATGCCTGCGTTTCTGTGCCAGTAAGGAAGAACAAAAAACATTTCTAGCACATGAAGTTCCTAATATCATGTTAACATTTCTGTAACTTTTAATTCTTTAATTCTTCTTAATAGCAAAAAAAAAAAAAAACTAAAGCCAGTCCCACTCAAGAACATTTTGTCATGCAACCAATTTCTATTTGTTTAAGATGTTACTCACGATTGCTGAAAATATTAAGAAATTATAGGTCCAGATTTATTTGTTATTATTCTGTGTCTTTGATATTAATCTATGGCTTCTGTTCTCTCCTGCTGTTACTTGCCACCTTTTACAATGTAACCTTCCATTTTGTTTGCCTTATTAATCACTAGAATGTATTATCACAACAGATAACAAAGGATGCCATATTCCTTGTACTCTATCCCTTCCTTGGATAATAAAAACACTATAACTCGGCATGTAGCGTTCTTGAAATACCACCCTTTGATAATGTATATTTAAAGATGACACCAATGTGATACGCACTATCAATATTGGGATGGTACTCGCAAAAAAAAGCTGAATTATGTAAAGAAAAAAAATTAATAATCCGATACTCCTTAAAATCTAACCTGAAAAGTTACAAAAATAGTACACTTGACCTGCCATAAAAGCTACATAAATCATATGATAACAGAAGCCGTGTGTAGTCTTGTAGTAAAAAAAAAACACACAACATTAGTGATGCACTTAGTATCTACAGGATAATTGTCGATCACTTTGAACACTCATAACTAACCTATTTATACCTAAAGGACATTCAAGTAGAACTGAATATGCTAGGTAAATGTTAGCAGCGAGACATGCAGAGAAGTAGTATGCATTATATTATTGAGAGCCTCCAAACACAGACACACGCCTTGGGTGACTATTCAGTGGTATACAGTCTGTCAACCACTGTGAATCTAAACCAGTGGGTACTACTAGAGAAACATTACATTATATAACGTTATACATTAAGATAACGTTATTCCCGTAGTTGGTGTGCTTAAACTTCTTCTCACTAGAGAAAAAAGGCAACCCAGATGATTAAGACAACAGCAGCAGCAACATTTATTTCTTTACCAGGTTTTCTTACAAGTAATGCAGCTCAAAGTACTTTCCAAGATGAAAAAAGTCCCAGGAAAAGAAAAACAAATTAAAAATAGATGAAGAATAGGAATAACTAAGTAGAATACAAAAATTAGTAAATAGAGTATACACAAAATACACACATAACACAAGTTACAGTTAAAGTAGAATCCTTTTTATAGGTTTGTTTTAAACTCGTTAATGTTAAGTCTGATGCTATGGTCCAGGGGTGAGATGATGGCGGAAAAAAAAATTTAAAACTACATCAGTTCCAAAGCCAAAAGCCCACTCAGCCCCTCATGGGCATTCTACCTAACATAATTATTTTTAATAGTTTTAATTGTATTTTAAGCTTCATTCTTGAAGATTTGATGTAATTGGACTTGTTGAAAGTTGGTATATTCACTTTTATTCTAACATCACAGATAGTACTTCAGTCAGGTGGTGGCGGCATTTAAATCAGAAAATAAAGCCAGTTTTTAGAAGTTCTTCAAAATGTTCCGGAGTATTAGCATGACATCTCTCTGCTTGTAAAGTATTCCACATTTTTTGGTGCCTAATAGCAAAAAGACACATCACTTTTTCTTTTATACTTAGATTTAACCCACTATTAAAACCTCTAAGGTTATGACTGGTAATATAAGGGAGCAGGCACTACAAAGTAAAGGAAGGAGCAAGATTATTTAGATCTTTATATATCATTAATGGTATTTTAAAATCAGTTCTAAAACAAGTAACCAATGTAACAATGCTAAAACTGTTTTTTTTTCTGGTTAAGATTCTTTCTGCTGCATTCTGAATAAGCTGCAACCAATTGATGTCTTTTGTAGGTGGTCCTGTTTGAAGTAAATTACAGTAATCTAGTCCAATGAAGAAATACAGATCTAGCAATATTGTTAATTTGCTATTTAAGCTTTAGGTTAGATGCTATGACTACACCTAAATTCTTTATTTATGCCTTGTTTTTTAATGATTTGGGATCAAGGAAATTGCTATTCATCCATTCATAAATACAAGTAAGAAATTGGGTCAGAGGGCCCAGAGTTTCACAGTCATTAAGTGCTAGAGATAAGTAAAGCTGTCTGTAAGCTGCATAACTGTTGTAGCTTACCTAGTGTTACGTGATCATCTGGCCTAAGGGGAGCATGTAGATTGGAAATAACATAACAAGAATGCATCATTTGTTTGTAAAATCAGTTTGGCTTTTGTGCACCATCAGCACTGTTATAGCTCAGGTTCTTATTTGCATGATACACACATGTCAACTTCTGGAGAGGAAGAGTCATTAATTAGATTGAAAATATGTATAGATTAGGTATTTAGATAGTAAAGGATAGACTAAACAGCTGTAAATTTGTAGCTGATAGTTTGTAGTTTGATAGTTATTTATTTAGATGTTTTTAATTACACACTGTAATAGAATGGGTCATTTAGGAATTTGTGGAACTTGTGCAAAATCGGACCTTATGAGACTATGTTTCACATCATCTGGTCAAGGATTTGATCTTGTCACATTTGGATTACTGCATCTCACTACTTGCAGAAGGACATGCATGTGCCATCAAGCCACTGCAGGTGGCCCAAACTGCAGTGGCCTGTCTTTTATTCAACCAGCCAAGGTGGTTGCATGTCACTCCTTCTTTCAGCTGGCTGTATTGACTCCCTGTAACAGCATGCATTAAACTCAAATTCTGGTGGGTCAGCACCTGTGTAAATTAAGGCACTGGTGAGGTGCTATGTTCCATCTTGCCAACTTGGGTCTGCCAGGACACACTGTCTGGTGATGCCACCTCTGCATCCTCTGTATCAAACCTCAGTCTTTATGGCCTTTCACGTGTAGTGACTAACTTTTGTAACCTGTCCTGCTGCACTTGTTTAAAATAGTCCCTAGACTGATTTTACTCAATTATGTTGACCTCCATTGTAAGTTGCATTGAATAAAAGTGTCTACTAAGGAAGTAAATTTAAATATAAAAAAGTCTACTTAACATTCAGTTTAAAAGTGCAAATGAATGCAAATATTGGCATGGTCAATTTGCACTAATTATTTCCTAGTGTATTTGTTACTGTATAATATAGGCTAACGTAGGTTATAACGTAGACCACAGTAGGTAACGTACAACTACTTGAACAACCTGCCATGTCTGCTTTGGGGGAAGTCTGTGTGAGGTAAGCAATCAAGCAATAATATTTTGTTATCTGTTCCTTAGCTGCTCGGACTTGGATCATATCTGCACTGTGCTGATTCAGGACAAATACTCCTCCATGGGCAACCGAAAAATCTTAATGAGAAGCATATTAACAGGGCTGACCCGCTGAAGTAACTCTATGGCTTCTTATGTTTCACAGGTGGACTTGGGTTAGCAGACATCGTTATGTATAGTGTCTTGCTTTGAACATTCCACTATACTGCAAGATAGTGGAGTGACTGATTTTTACAATCAATGTGTAAACACAGCTTAATGGCAAGGATGATGCTGACACACAATCTAACTATTGTACATAGTTATAAATATGTGTGTGTATATGTATGTGTGTGTGTATATATATATATATATATATATATATATATGTATATATATATATATATACACACACACACAGAGTACATGCCAAAAGTTTGGACACACCTCCTCATTCAATGTGTTTTCTTTATTTTCATGACTGAAGGCATCAAAACTATGAATGAACACATGTGGAGTTATGTACTTAACAAAAAAAAGGTGAAATAACTGAAAACATGTTTTATATTCTAGTTTCTTCAAAAATAGCCACCCTTTGCTCTGATTACTGCTTTGCACCCTCTTGGCATTCTCTCGATGAGCTTCAACAGGTAGTCACCTGAAATGGTTTTCACTTCACAGGTGTGCCTTATCAGGGTTATTTAGTGGAATTTCTTGCTTTATCAATGGGGTTGGGACCAGCAGTTTTGTTGAGCAGAAGTCAGGTTAGTTGGACGATCATTTATTTTTCAACAGGACAATGACCCCAAACACACGTCCAGGCTGTGTAAGGGCTATTTGACCAAGAAGGAGAGTGATGGAGTGCTGTAAATGGTCATGAAAATAAAGAAAACACATTGAATGAGGAGGTGTGTCCAAACGTTTGGCCTGTACTGTGTATATATATATATATATAAAATATATATATATATACAGTTACGAAAAAGCTTTCAAAGTAGCAACTTCCTTTTAATATATGACATGCCTTATGGAAACAGTAGTATTTCAGCAGTGACATTAAGTTTATTGGATTAACAAAATTAGACAGGTGTATAAATTTGGGCACCCCAGCAGAGATATTACGTCAATACTTAATTGAGCCTCCTTTTTCAAATATAACAGCCTCTAGATACCTACTATAGCCTTTGATGAGTGTCTGGATTCTGGATGGAGGTATTTTTAACCATTCTTCCATTCATAGTCTCTCTAGTTCAGTTAAATTTGATGTCTGCTATGCATGGACAGCCTGTTTCAAATCATCCCATAGATTTTCGATGATATTTTAAGTCAGGGCACTGTGACGGCCATTCCAGAACATTGTACGTCTCCCTCTTCATGAATGCCTTTGTAGATTTCGAACTGTGTTTTGGGGTCATTGTCTTGTTGGAATATCCAACCCCTGCATAACCCCTGAATCTGTTGATATTGGGTTGAATTCATCCGACCCTCGATTTTAACAAGGGCTTCAGTCCCTGAACTAGCCACACAGCCCCACAGCATGATGGAACCTCCACCAAATTTGACAGTAGATAGCAGATGTTTTTCTTGGAATGCAGTGTTCTTTTTCCACCATGCGCTTTTTGTTATGACCATATAACTAAATTTTTGTCTCATCAGTCCAAAGCACTTTGTTCCAAAATGAATCTGGCTTGTCTAAATGAGCATTTGCATGCGACTCTGTTAGTGGCGCGAGTGCAGAAAGGGCTTCTTTCTCATCAGCCTGCCATACAGATGTTCTTTGTGCAAATTGCGCTGAATTGTAGAACGATGTACAGATACACCATCTGCAGCAAGATGTTCTTGCAGGTCTCTGGAGGCGATCTGTGGGTTGTCTGTAACCATTCTCACAATCCTGCGCATATGCCGCTCCCGTATTTTTCTTGGCCTACCAGACCTGGGTTTAACCGCAACTGTGCCTGTGACCTTTCATTTCCTGATTAGAACATTAGAACACTCTAGACGAGAACAGGCCATTCAGCCCAACAAAGTTGATTATTTTTCTTACAGATGAAACTGACTGTTTAAACCTCTGAGATAGCTTTTTGTAGCCCTCCCATAAACCATGATACTGAACAATATTTGTTTTCAGATCTTTTGAGAGTTGCTTTGATAATCCTATGCTGTCACTCTTCAGAGGAAAGTCAAAGGGAAGCACAACATGCAATTGACCACCTTAAATACATTTTCTCATGATTGGACACATCTTTCTATGAAGTTCAAGGCTTAAAGAGCTTAATCCAGCCAATTTGGTATTGCAAGTAATCAGTATTAAGCAGTTATATGCATTCAAATCAGCACAATTACAAGGGTAGCCAAATTTTTGCTCAGCCAGTTTTTCACATTTGGTTTAATTTCATACAACTAAATACTGCTTCACTAAAAATCTTTGCTTGGACAACACCCCAGTACTCGGATATTCCTA
>JANRMT010062792.1:12051563-12091337 GCA_026402145.1 Polypterus bichir lapradei
AAAAACAGATCACCAATTCAAGCTTTATGAATAATCGATTCGCCATCAATAATTGTTTTGGTAAAGCCATACTCAGTGTAATCCTCCTTCCATTTTATAATTTTTCCGCCACTAGCCATGATTAAATGAACGATAAAAAAGTAAGAGCGAAGCGAGGGTGACTTATTTAGGCAGGCATATATATGACAGCAACACTCATGACAATGTCAATCATGTTATGTTATTATTAAAATGTTTCCTTTTCTTTTTCATTACTTCTTTAACACATTACTTCTCCGCTGCGAGGCGCAGGTATTTTGTATATGAATGACCTCCAAAGAGCGCGGAGACTTTTGATCATGTGAACGTGTCTGCAAAAACTGGCGTCTCCTGCCCAGCAAAAGTCGAGCAGCTGGCGCGCGTGCATAGCTGTGCCGGCCTTTCAGACGCTGACTGCGCTTCTGCGGCAAAATAATATTAAGGCGCTTCGCACTTTATTTTGCACGTATACGATTATGAGGTCGTCAGCTCGGATTATGAAGACACGCACAGGAGTGAAGGACTGACAGTGCCATCACAGCCGATTAATAGCTGGGACGTCTCACCAGTCTGCACAAGACCCACCGCGACTGTCCCCAAAAGGCGCTCATATCGTCAGCGAACACATCTCTCTATACTATATAAAAGAAAAAGGCAACTTTCCTTTCTTTACACCTTTTTTTCCTTTTATCCCAAACCAAAGCCTTTCTCTCTTAACACTGCAGAGGACACAAAACTAATTTTCTTTAATTGCTGGTAAGGCACATTACCAGAGGCAGAAATTTGGACTTTCACATAGAAAATGTAATTTCTATACCACAGCCGTCGTGTAGCGCCTTTCAAAAGGGATCAACTACCGAGAGATGATCCATATACATTTTAGCTGCTGTTAGTACTACTTACCTATTCTGTTATACCGTCTTTAAAATGTAGTTTACCCGCAACCACTCCAGTAGTGCTCAATGTACCTTCACTTCTTAAAACGTTAATGTTTTACTGTTTAATAACTTATAGACTACATTTTATTATTTTTCCCTTGCACTCAGTGATCAAAGCTATACACACACATATAGACACATACATATATATATACACATATATTTATATATACCTGTGTGTATGTTTGTATGTATGTGTATATACACACACACACACACACACACACATACACACACACACAAATTATATATATGTGTGTGTCTGTGTATGTATGTATGTATATGTGTGTGTATATATGATGTAGATAGGTATGCATATATATATATGTATATGTAGATATGTATATAGATATGTATTTTGCTATATATATATATACAGTATATATATATATATATAATACATACACACAACAATTACATTAACAATCATGTTACGTTATTTTAAAAAAATTTCCTTTTCTTTTTCATACCTTCTTTAACACACTACTTCTCCGCTGCGAAGCGCGGGTATTCTGCTATATATATATATATAGATAGATATGACAACAACACTCATATCAATGACAAAACAATTACTGTACATTAACAATCAAGTTACGTTATTTTTAAAATTTTTCCTTTTCTTTTTCATAACTTCTTTAACACAGTACTTCTCCGCTGCGAAGCGCGGGTATTCTGCTAGTATTGCATAAAATTCGGTGAGTTTGCATATTCTTTATTCATCTTGGATAACTGTGTGATTAATTTTTATATCTTTCTAGTTTGTAGTTTCATTTTATGCATGTGTACTGTTGTTGGTATAAAGGTGTCCTTGTAGCATTTCTTAACACACCTCTGTCGAATAATCTGTTGACTGAAAGTACTCAGTGTTAGGGTGTCAGAGAGAGGATGTGCAGCATTGTTCATAATGGCACTCAGTTTTATTTTAATTTTCTCCTTCGCTATTACCTCCAGGGGTCCAGAGTGTTTCTTATAACTGAGCGTGCCTTTATAATTAGCTTGCTGATTCTGTCCACCTTTCTTGAAGTAATGTTAGCAGCCCAGCACACCACAGCCCAGCACAGAAAACTGCATTAGCCATCACAGAGTTATAAAAGATGTGAAGGATGTCGCTACCCACATTAAAGGAAAGCTGTCTCCTTTTCTTTCATTACTAAGTTCCTATGTGTCCCAAGACCAGTCTAACCTATCATTAATGTACACCCCCAAGTACTTGTAGGAGTTGACCACCTCTACATCAACTCCCTTAATAATTACCAGACACAGAGGCTCTTTGGTGGAGCAAAAGTAATTAACCAGTTCCTTGGATTTGCTGATGTTGAAATTCGGACAGTTCTTTTTCTACCAAGAAGGAAAGTTCTCCATTTGACTCTGTCACGTCCCCTTTTTCAATACACCACATAAGTGCAGAATCATCAGAGAATTCTGCAAGTGAGAAGACCTGGTGTTATATTTATAGTCTGAGGTAGCCCTGGGTAAAAATATTGATTTTTCTGATTAATTGTTATTTTTCATTTAAATGATTCAATATCGATTCTTAAAAGTCTCAAGATCGATCTTGTGAATCTCTATCTTGCTCAGTTACTATATGTAGATTTTTTGCTTATCTTCGTTTTTGGGTGTCCAATCCAGTAGATGTCGCTAATGTGCCTGTTAAGGCTTTCAACAGAAAATAAACTTTACTATCTCGCATTAAATGGTGTGTCCTCTTTACCTGAAATCAGTGTCTTTGACACTTAAATCAGATGTGTGGACAGGTGAACATCCAAGGCAGCAGATTTCTATTTGACAATTGCACGTTTAAAAATGACTGGGCACACTGCAAGCTAGTCACCCCAGAGAGCAGCCTCACGTCCTACATACAGAGCTGCTGAGATGACTCACTGCTGTTCTAAAAACCTTCTAGCATTTACGTTTTTCTGATTTCGTGTCTGTATCAATCGCAAGTTTGTGTTTTGCCAAGTCCAATAAACGTTGTTCCTCTGTAAGCACGTGAGCAACTGAAGATATGTGTAACCCACTGTATCTGTAATTTTGAGTAATTCAAGATTATTTTAAGTGTCCAGTAGGGGAACAAATTTGGCTAACAGTTTAGTTGAAGGGTGTCTACTTGGAGATTCATAACACATTAATAGCTTATTGAATAACATTTATTTAAGAAGCAATATTTGATTGTTTTATAATAATATTATTCTTAAGATGAAATAGATGTTTTATAAAGTAGATGCCATTGCATTGTATTAAACCAAGAAGCCCTGATAATGTGTGGTGATACTTATTGTCAAGCTTGGGTCACAAAGTTGCACACCATTCAAATAAAGTGCTGCTGAAATTTGTCTTGTTATATTAGTGCTCTGTATGCATGGTTAGAGACAGAAAGAGATGTTAGGAGCATGCACTTATGCAGCATGTTGCCGAACCCACCACATGATGAAACACCTCAGGATCCCAAAGTAGGGCCCGAGTGCTGCTGTACAACAGTAAACACCTCAGCACCACACTAGTTCTAATGGAATGGAACAGTGTGAGGTTTTTTCACAGTGGCTGGAGTGCCAATCCTATCAAATTTTCCTTTGCAAGTTGGAGGACTTGCTTACAGGTTAACATCATACCCAGGACAGAGCAATTGCAGTTTAAGGGCCTTGCTCAAGGGCCCAACAGAGTGGAGTCACTTCTGGTATTTACAGGATTCAAAACCTCCTCCTTGCATGGTTAAGTAATTTCTAAAAAAAAAACATCACTTCAGATATATCAGTGCATGCTAATTCAGTTAAGATAAAATCAATCTTGAATTAGGACACTGTGAAGTGGAATTGAATCAGGACATTAGTGTTGATACCCAGTCCTAGTCTAAGGTGAATAGAGTGAAGAGAAAAGGAGACAAGACTATTACTTGTTGTGCTCCAGTGTTGTTCACATACATATCAGAAACAGTAAAGTAGTACTGATGTGTAACAGTGAACAATGCAATAATAAATACATAAAAACATACTTTTGTTGTTGCTACCGATACAGCAACACATAAATAATTTAATGGATTGTAGTAATTTTAGTGTTTTCCATTTGGAGATTCTGGTTGTCAGTTTGGTTCATTGGGGTCCCAGTGCCTTAAAGTCGCATTATTGGTTTCTTCGAGGCTCTTTTTCCCTGATATCTTTAGGAATTTACTTACAGTGTGTTATATATGCTTGTTAAATATTTGCGCTAGCATCTTAACTTTGATATTAAGTATCAAAAAAGTCATTTTCATTTAGCAGGTCTGGCTATGATCAATTCTGCCAGTGTTTAGTTTTCTGACTTTAACCCAATTAAAGGGATAATTGATTAGGGGCAAGATCTTTTTCACAAGATGCCAGTTAATGTCTTATAACTTTGTTCACCAGATAAATTAAATACAGTAAGTTAAAAGAATATGTGTTGTTTGTTCACTCTGGTGCTTTTCATCTAACATTCAATTTTGGTTGAAGACCTAAAACATTCACTGTTCAAAACTGGCAATAGAGGAAATGAGGAGAGGGACGGACTTTTTCACAGCACTGTGTATCCCATTCTGCCTATTAAAGGAAATAATTGAACATGAAGTACCTAATAAAGTTAAATGCATGGATAGTACAATATTTGAATTTTAGCTTGTATGTTGCTCTTCCATGAGAGCAATATTACTTTTATCTCAAGTAATTTTTACTGCTGAAAAACTCTTGCTTTACAGATGTTCTTCTACATGACAGGCTGTCTAAACATTGATTTCTTTTCATTTGTATAATAATGAAATCAGCAATAGACAGTCCATGTTTTATAGGACTAACAGGTATATATCACTCACAATATTTAGTTAGGGCATCTTTTTAAAAATGCTGAAAATCAGTATGTACATGTTGGAAGAGTGGGTTTTAGTCTGAGATACTCAAACTTTAAACACACAGTTACATTGTCAGTATGTATGGTCTCATGTTTTACTTTTACACATGCAACTTATATATCTCTGTTAAACATTGTATTATGTCTTTGGTTGCATTCTTAAGCAACATTATGCATTTTTCTGCATTGTAAGTTGTAAACTCAGAAGTATTAAAATCACTACTGGTTTGTCTGCAGTAATCATTAGTGAGCAGATGATGAAAGTTAGTCCACATTACACAAATTAAACCTGTTATCCTTTCTGAAAGCAATGCTTTTTCTTATGAATAATGTAAGATAATGGGAAACTAGACTTCCAGCCCATGTGTTTAAATAATATTATTTGCACTGGAATAGAGGGTTCATTTAAGGTTTCAAAACTATTTTGAATGTTTAGTGCTTAATTAATCACATTATTTCAACTTAACAATATAGCTCCTGTTCATTTAAATTTTACACTATTATTATATAATAATGATAATTTAAGTACAAGTTTAACTAAACAAGATATTTCTGCAAAGAAAATAATGCTAATTCAGAATACTTTTCCATGCATAAATACTTTAAAAAAAAAAAAAAAATTTTGATTTTGAATTGTTTTTCTTTGTTTTCCTATTTGAATTTTGTGCAAACCATAACCTCCAGTATTTAAAATTTTCCTACAATATTTTGTTTGTTTCAAGATAATTAAGTAAAAACAATTGATCTGCCTAATAATGCAATGCAATTTCACTAAATAGAGTAATGTTTACTTATTATTGTACATTACTGCTAATACCAGTTTGCAATGTTGTTTCTCAGTAACAACAATTTTTTGGATGTTATCTTACATTTATTGATCCAGTGGCGCACTCTAGTGTTCATCTCTGTGCACAAAATTTTTGAACTGTGCTCTCTAACTTGTATCATTTACATTTATGCTATTACATTATTGCTTGGCAGAGCTTTTTATCCAAAGAGACTTACGAAAGAGGTAAACATAATCGAGTAACATTAGGCTAGGGCATGTTTGTTCAGCAAGTGTAGTAGGACAGGTAACAAAAAGTTGATTGCCACAAATGAAAAGATGTAATAACTAATAAATTTACAATCATAGGTTACATTTGATAAAGCAATTAAAGTTAACAACAAATTAACCAACAATATAAAATATAGCAAAGCAAATTTTTTTCCAATCAATTAGACAGATATTCATAGAACAGATGGGTTTCTAATTGCTTCTTGAATACAATGAGGGAATCAGCATGACATTATCTACTGTTTAAAGATAAGAACATGCTTTTTGTTTTTTAAAACTTCAGGTTCTTAAAAATCCTTTTTGAAAACACTGTCCAGAGCATGACTGTATTATCTGTTGATTACTGCCTACTTTTTCTTTTCACAATTACAGAAAAAAGGGTTTCCAGGTTTGTGCATACAATATTACACCATTCTGTAACAAAAGAGGAACAAAAAGTCAAAATGTAGGGAGAAATGTGTAAGGGACTATGATGTTTCTAAAGACTGTAGATTTTTGACATAAGCATTATGATGTGGACAATATTTAAAAAAACAACACAGCATGATATATAGACATTTTAGGGGCCGCTATGTAACTTGTTATATCTAGTTTCATAGCAAGTATTGATAGTTTAAATCTCATTATTTAAGAACCACCTCTGTGTTACTAGAGTATGTTGAGGGTTATTCTGCCTCTTCTGTGTTGTCAAAAAGTCAGACTGTTTTTATGAAATGTAATGTTTTCATATTCTTTTTAGAATCTGGGATTTAGATGGAAAGCAGGAAACCTCATTTTTATTGCGCTCTCCTGGAATGAGTGTCTGTTGGCATCCAGAAGATGCATTCAAGGTCAGATTAAGTTTTTTCCCTCTGTCAAAAGTATATGATTAGATTTTTTTTAACTAGAATATACACTAAAATGTAAATGTTTCTGAAGAGCTATAAAATTAACCATTCAGCTAAGTAATTCTACTTTGCAAGATTTTATTTCTTCATTTGAATTACTTTTGCATTTCATCATGAGTAGCACTCAAAGCAGACATCCTTGTATGATGGAGGAAGAGCTTCGAGAAGCAAATTAAAGAATTTAGTGCAAACTTTGTTTTCATTTTATACATGCTATAATAAAAAGTAAAATAAAAATTAACAAACTGGCCATAATGTGTGGACACAACCTTTCTTATTTTATTATGCTACAAGAGTACTCCATTTTAAGAAAACGGCAGTATCTGTATGATGTACAGTACATAACTTGCACAAGACTGCTTTCACTACTTATTAGTCTGTTATTAAAACAAACAAATGAATCTGATTATTCTTTTTAAAGCTGTCATGTTATACCATATGTTGTCCATACACTTACTAGATGATTTTGGATATTATAGTTACTGAAAGGACCTAAAAGGTTCTTAGGTTGTATTCTTCCTTCAGAGACTTTCATTGTCCTAGTGACCTACATCATATAAATCAAGTATGTCAATGGATGTCATAATAAATTGTACATCTAATGGTATTTCAGGGTTTATAATATGGTAAAGGAACCTGCTTTTAAGAGAAACACATCAGCGGAGGTGATTGACTTCATATGTTTGTTTGTTTGTTTTTTTTTTTGTTTTTTTTTGCTTTTTAACAGCCTGTAGGATAATTCTAAATATATGTCAATTACTGTTTAAATTAATCTGTCATCTGTTTAATGTTCATGAGAGTATCTTTGGAATGGATAGTTAAAACTAATTAACATAAAGTATATCATATTTTGTATAAGGTTTTTTTTTCTCTATTGTCCATAGCTGATGGTGGCAGAGAAAAATGGATTGGTGCGATTTTATGACCTACTTACTCAACAAGCAATTCTTTCTTTGGACTGTGGGCAGACTCCACTAATGTCAGCTGACTGGTGTTTTGGCAACACAATTAAAGTTGGAGCAGTTGCTGGGAATGATTGGGTAATCTGGGACATCACAAGATCCAGGTTTCTTAAATTCTATTATATGTATAATTCTATAAAGTAGAAAAACATAAATATAGTTATCTAAAAACAAATGGATTTAACTGTCAGGCAAAGTGGCATAATACATAATACAAAAAAAAAACATGGGTTACTTGTTAAGGAGCTTTTGAAATAGTCATGTACTGAGACTTACAAAAATGTTTTATGAATTTGTTACAAGTAATAGAGCTGTTTCTTATTTACTTTTGTACTTATTTATTTATTCCGTAGCAGCTGTGCTACCCATCTAAGATAGGTTGAAATCTCAGCAATCAATGTGTATCTCGGCGTAAAATTTGCAGTACACTATGCATGCATATGTTTCTGTTATGTGCAATTTGGTTTTGGATTCATAAAAGCAGTGTTTTGTGATACATTATCTATTGGAATGGCAAATGCTTTGCATTTTATTATAAAAAATGTCTTTGATGCACTATCATTCAGAATGACAGAGACCTAGCATCTGGACGGACGCACACAGACACTTATCTTTTTATTAAGTTGGATGTGTTTTTAAATTTGATGTCCAGTCTAGATAGGTGGCTTCTTGTGACTGAATTTTGATGCTTTACCCACTAAAATAAATGAACAGTAGCTGAAACGCTTTTACATTGTATTAATCTCATAGCTATTTCAGTTATTCCATAGCTGTTTAAAAAATGGATTGGTTTAATGCAGCTGAAAAGCAAAAGTTTTAAAAATGTTTGCACCCTGTCTATAAGACACAATTAAAGATGGCAGTTATGAAATGTCCTTGAACATAGAATGCCAGAACAAACTAAACATTCATCTTATTAATTTTTCCGAAATCACATATGTCAAAAGAATTAGAGGTAAACTAGCATAATATTTCAAGGTTACTGGAAAGATTTTTCCTATTCAGGGCATTCTTGGTTTCTTCTGTCAAGTTTGGCTATTAAAATGCAATTCTTTAAAGTGACTCTGAAGGAACTGTAACACTTCTTTGCAGTTTTAGATGTTTGTAGTTCTGGAGTGCGTCGTACTTTCATACTGTTTGTGTGTTTTAACAGTCACACAGGATGCAGGCTAACAAATGATTATGATTATCTTTGTAATTATTTTATTACAGTTACCCACAAGAAAAAAGACCTGCTCATGTGGATTGTGCTAGATCTTTCAGGTAATCTAATCTATTAAAAAAGTTGCATGAGTGATTTTTAAACTGTATGTTTATATAGAATTGCATGGGTATTCTTGTAGCTTCATTCCTTTTATGCTTTTAGTCAGTTTGTGTAGTAATTTATATAGGAACATATTAGTTGTAGTAGATATTTTATAAGTGCTGTCATGCTTAGAAGGCATCCCACCTCATTTTATTGCATGTTAAGTGAGACTACACACCAAGTATCTCATTCACTTTGTTGGAAGGTTGGTATATGGTGATAGCCACACATGTTGGGTTAATCATACATTTTTTGAGAAGGTGAAGCACATCATCAGCATGGGACTAGGTATTTCTAGCTTTCTTTGTAATTTTTTTTTTTTTTGTATGTAAATATTTTTTTTCCTGGTATCATATTTAAGATGATTTTAACCCGAGTTTAAAGAAGGAAGAATATAAATGTCTACCTCCCAAATAGGAAGTGTTGAACTTAAAATTAAGAGGCAATAGATTTAATGTTCCTAATGGGTGAAAGATTGACCTATAAGAAGAAATCAGAAGTTTTAGTTGGGAAAGAAGAATGAGTCAGTGAGAGCCTATAGCAGCTATGGAGAAGGTTTATTTGATGCAAACATTTGCAGCATGTATATTCTTTTACTTTTAAGATGGTCTAAAGCCAATGAAAATCTGTTTGCTACTACTGGATATCCAGGAAAACTTAAGAGCCAGCTTTTGGTACATCATTTGGGCCATCCTCAGGTAAGCCTAACCTAACTGTTATAGTAATTCAATACTGTATTGTAATGTAATGGAAGCAATGAATGCACTATTATTGTAAACCATATAACCATACCAAAATCTGACTTATTCCACACCGAGCAAACCGTTAATGTCAGGCAAAATGGTTGTTCACCAGTCTTAATACCATCACAGGGCAAAACAGTGTTGAATATAATGTTTCTGCAACTTAGAATGTATGTTACACTGACACTGCTGGTCCCCTCAGTGTTGCTACCCTGCTGTTGAGCCACCTGTATTTATGGAACTCACCTGAAATAAAGTGTAAGATAAATATTTTAATGATATTAGGTTATAAGGCATGAATTCCTTAAGTGTAACACAGAATGGCTTATTTCATGTTTGCTTTTGTAGCATGAGGGAGTGGACATATTTGGAGAGCTCATATTTAGGCTGAAACACCACTGTACCTACTTTATTATGCTGTACTTCCAAAGAAGTTGCAACAACGAACCACGCTAACCCATTTTTTTTTTCTTCGGTTATAGTCTTGAATAAAAGCACACTTGTTCTGTTACACTGCCTGGCCAAAAAATAAGGTCACACGCTCTAATATTTTGTTGGACCACCTTTAGCTTTGATTACGGCACGCATTCGTTGTGGCATTGTTTCGATAAGCTTCTGCAGTGTCACAAGATTTAGCTCCATCCAGTGTTGCATTAATTTTTCACCAAGATCTTGCATTGATGATGGTAGAGTCTGACCGCTGCGCAAAGCCTTCTCCAGCACATCCCAAAGATTCTCAATGGGGTTAAGGTCTGGACTCTGTGGTGGCCAATCCATGTGTGAAAATGATGTCTCATGCTCCCTGAACCACTCTTTCACAATTTGAGCCCGATAAATCCTGGCATTGTCATCTTGGAATATGCCTGTGCCATCAGGGAGGAAAAAATCCATTGATGGAATAACCTGGCCATTCAGTATATTCAGGTAGTCGGCTGACCTCATTCTTGGAGCACATACTATTGCTGAACCTAGACCTGACCAACTGCAGCAACCCCAGATCATAGCACTGCCCCCACAGGCTTGTACAGTAGACACTAAGCATGATGGGTGCATCACTTCATCTGCATCTCTTCTTACCCTGATGCTCCCATCACTCTGGAAAAGGGTACATCTGGACTCATCAGACCACATGACCTTCCATTGCTCCAGAGTCCAATCTTTATGCTCCCTAGCAAATTGAAGCCTTTTTTTCCGGTTTGCCTCACTGATTAGTGGTTTTCTTACAGCTACACAGCTGTTCAGTCCCAATCCCTTGAGTTCCCTTCGCGTTGTGCGTGTGGAAATGCTCTTACTTTCACTATTAAACATAGACCTGAGTTCTACTGTTGTTTTTCTTCGATTTGATTTCACCAAACGTTTAAGTGATCGCCGTTCATGTTCATTCAGGATTTTTTTCCGGCCACATTTCTTCCTCGAAGACGATGGGTCCCCACTATCCTTCCAGTTTTTAATAATGCGTTGGACAGTTCTTAACCCAAATTTAGTAGTTTCTGCAATCTCCTTAGATGTTTTCTCTGCTTGATGCATGCCAATGATTTGACCCTTCTTAAACAGACTAACATCTTTTTCCAGGACCACGAGATGTGTCTTTCAACATGATTGTTTAAAAAATGAGAAGCATCTCATTGCACCAGTTGGGGTTAAATAACATGTTGCCAGCTGAAAGATAATCGCCAATGCAGTAATTATCCAATAGGAGGCTCGTACCTATTTCCTTAGTTAAATCCAGGTGGCGACTTTTTTTTTTGGCCAGGCAGTGTATATTTGAACCTTTTGTGAAAGTGCTTATTTGATATTTGGACTTCAGTCTTCACACATTATACACTTCATGTCAAAATTTTGTTGTTAGTACTAAAACATGAAAAAAGTTTGTCTTTTAGGTATGTGTTCAACATTTCTTGCATTTCCAGCCATCCTACACTTACATAGATCTTTGTAGACATGGAAAACACATGAAATGTGTGTGTTCCAAATAACAATATATTTTTTAGCTTATACGGCTCTAGGTACTACCTCACTCCCTGATAAACAAGGACTTGAGCTGAGAGAGTGATTTTTGTCGTTTCTTTGGCGGTGGGAGGATGGAATAGCAGGCTGCTTGCTGCTTTTGCTTATCGACATATTTACAAGACAAAAGACGATGACGGAGAGGTGCGAACAGATTTAAGGTGGGCCGGGTTTACAAGTTTTTTTGTAGGCTTTCGTAATTCTAGTGTTAACACCTAGAATCCCTGAAGCCTACGAGTTTTTTCGTTGTCCCGAACCACATCCCATCTTCTTATCACCATGCCAATTGCTCATTGATAAACACTTTTGTTTTGCAAATGTGTCAATTAAAAGCACACAGAATGCACTCACCCATCCTTCATTCACCACACAGCCAAATTTTCACCACTCAAGTCTTTGTGGATGTCTTTTATCTGGCAATGAGGTGTATGGAATTGTATAGGTCTATGTTTGACTGCATGTGTGTTTCATAGTGAAAACGCGCCCATCTCACAGATCCGCTCAGATGCTGCAGAGGTAGAGCTGCTGTTTTGCAGTGAAGATGTTTCTTGGTTCGATTCCCTGTCCACTGTGCATTTAGCACTTTCAGTAGTGAGCTGCTATTGTTGTTGTTGTTACTATTATTAATATAATAAAAACATACATTTGATTGGAGTCTGTGGCAACCTATGTAAATTTATGGTACTTGTAAAAGTTAGCGCTTAAGGGATAAAAGCAGACACACAAACGCAGGTGAATTGTTTCTTCTTGGTATCTTGTTGTCACTTGAGCAATGTTGTTTTTTTTTTTTGTGATATAGCAGGGTGCTTGTGCTGTTCGACATATTTACAACACAAAAGATGCTGACGGAGAGGTGTGAAGGGATTTAAGGTGGGCTGGGATTACAAGTTTTTTCGTAGGCTTCGATAATTATAGTGTTAATGCTGAGGTTGTGGTAGTGCCTCAGCTATTTTCACCCAAATTCCACAATCAGCTCATTTGTTCTTCTGACATTCAGGAAAAGGCTGTTTTCCTGACAAGAGTATGACAGACTCTTTACTTCATCCAGGTAAACCTGCTCATTGTTGTTAGAAGTCAGACCTACCACAGCCGCATTATCAGCAAACCTGACATTGATCAGGGGTGCGGAAATCCAACACCCGACTCGTCTGACACGGGTAAATTGACCGTCGGACAAGCGTGTTTTTCTGGTTTCAGTTGTCGGCGGACAAGTGCAATTTTCTGGAGAAAAAAAGAATTATTTGCACTGTGCAGGGTACATTTTTACCACTACTTTCAAATTTTAAACATTTGGGTACGCACTTTGTGAGGAAACAGTCTACTTAGGCATGTTCTTCATGTCTCAGATTGGTCTTCAATATCGTTTACAAAATGACGGCTGATTTTTCAAAGGGGAAGCACTCTCACGGTCTTGCATAAGTATTTTACCCTACTATTTACACGCTTGGTGATGCGGTCATTTTTTTCATGCCGACATTACGATGTAATCTGATGATTTTTCATTATAATCGATAACTTTTATATATTATTAATAAATTCATTGTTTTTACATAAAATGCGGTCATTTTACTTACAATGCAAATGTTTTCACCACATAACAAAGCTTGTTAGGCAGTTGATCTTTCCTGAAATTTGCAATTTCGCGTAGGTTGTGATATACGGAGGAGTTAAGAAATTTATTGCGTGACAACATCAATTTTGATGATCTGTCTATAGATCGTTTTTGATTAGAAAATTTTTCATACAAAACAAGTTGGTTTCGCGCTGTCAGTTTATTATAAACAAAGAAGAAAACATTCTAACGGTTTCCAAATGTTATGAAATATCTATAAAAATTTTCACTTAGACGCGATTATTTTTTCCCGACAACATTGCTAATATTTACTTCTTTGGTAAATCAGTCCAGGAACCATGCAGTTCAGCTCAAGCAGAAATGAATAGCATTCAGCCCATGCTGTCTGAGATGGTAAAGATTCTTAGGAGAGAAGATGTTGCAAGACAAAAGCTGAAAAACATGGCAGAAAATGAATCAGGACAGTGTTCTGTTATGTAACTGTAATATGTGAAACAGAACTAGTGTAGCTATAATGAAGGCATTGTTTATTAGTGAGTTAAAATGATAAGGGAATCTTTTATATAATGTTCTAGAGCAGGGGTTCTTAAACTCGGTCCTGGGGGACCACTGTGGCTGCAGGTTTTTGTTCCAACCAGCCTCTGTTTTTAATTGGACTCCTGTGCTAATTAAGTGAACTGTTGTTTCCCAGATTCCATGTTTTGGGGAAAAATATACAAATATAGAAAACTAAGTTTGGTAAAAAAAAAAAAAAAAAAAGTAGTAAAATGTACTAAGCAGTTATATGTATTTGTTTCTTTTTAACAGTTTTTTCATCTTGATTGTCATTCTAGGTGTTCTTATTATTTAATTAATCCGTTATTTACTACTTTGTGGGGCTGATGCTAAAGTAGTTGCAGCCTTTCACGATCGAGTGTTGCTTGCTTGGGTTTCTGCTCTGCTTGTTTTTAATTGTTATTATTAAGATTCAATGAAGGGAGCAAACTGCACAGAGAAAGGGTGAGATATAATAAAAAGAGAGTTAAGCATTTAAATTCATAGCAAAAACAGAAATATTTATAAGAAATGTTTCTTATAAATGTAAAAATCATGCTGCTGTGCTTGTCTGAATGTAGAATAAAATATAAATAAAACCAGCTAATTAAAAGAGATCAGTGCTATCAGGTGTTGTCACTGATTAGGAATCTGGTTGGAACAAAAACCTGCAGCCACAGTGGTCCCCCAGGACCGAGTTTAAGAACCCCTGTTCTAGAGCAAGGTGGCAAAATACTACTCCCTGAAAGAACTTTTTTCAGTTTTAAAATGGAAGGCAATTTTGGTATCAATAAAAGAGATCAGAAAAAATAAACTATTTTTCACTTTTGTTATTTGTTTATGGGCAAGTGAATTTAACTGGCGGACAAATGGATTTTCTAAGTTTACTTGTCCGTGGACAAGTAGAAAAAAATTTGATTTCCAGACCCCTGCATTAATGTTAGAGTCATGTGCAGAAGTGAAGTCATATGTGTAGAGTGAGTACAGCAGTGGACTCAGAATGCAGTTCTGTGGAGACCCTCTGTTGAGAATGAGGTGTGGCCACCCACTCGAACCACCTAGGGATCTGCCTGTCAAGAAATTAAAAAATCCAGATGCACCATGAAGTGATCAGGTGCAGCTCTTTGATGTTAATGGTTAGCCTGGAGGAGATGATTATGTTAAATGCTGAGCTGTAGTCTATAAATAGCATTCACACATAAATCCCTTTCTTGTTGTTCAGTTGGGGCAGTACTGTATAAAGGATCAAGGTGTTGGCATCTTCTATGGATCTACTGGAAGTGATATGCAATGGATCCAGTTCTTTTACAAGAGATAAGCACATGTGATTTTTAACTAGCCTCTTGAAGCCTTTATTGCTATTCATGTTAGTGCTACAAGACAATAGCCATTCAGACAGGTTGGACTTAATTTTTTAGTTACAGGGACTACCTTTAACCAGTAATGCACAGGGTGTCTTACCAGCAGTGTTTGTTGCAATAAACCCACATCTCAATCAAAAGCAATAATGGTATTTTTACATCTATACTAATAAAAGGCAAAGCCCTCACTCACTCACTCTCTCTCTCTCTCTCTCTGTCTCTCTCCCCCCAACTTCCCGTGTGGGTGGAAGGCTGAAATTTGGCAGGTTCATTCCTTACACCTTCCTTACAAAAGTTGGGAAGGTTTCACTTCGAAATTCTACGCGTAATGGTCATAACTGGAAGCTGTTTTTCTCCATTTACTGTAATGGAGATGAGCTCGAAAGCCGTGGGGGTGGAGTTTCGTGTGACATCATCACGCTTCCCACGTAATCACGTAGTACGTAGTAAACCAGGAAGAGCTCCAAAAAGCGCTGAAGAAAACATGCATTATATAATTGAGAAGGCAGCGAAACAATAAGAAGCGAGCGAGTGACATATACAACCATATTCATGAGTGCTGCTACTTCGGAAACAAAGCATGGTGTAAACCTAAACTTTAAATTAAGTTCATAGACAGGCTGCCGCTGGCGTTTGTAATTTAGTGCCTGCCCATATAAGGCCGTCCGTCAGCGGCAATCCAATAGAAACACTACCGCTAAATATTCAAGGGAGAAGGACTGTGCTTATGCAGAGAAAGATGAGATGGTCAGGGTGGTGTTTGGCACAAACTCAGTGAAACTGCGAGAAAAAGTTTTAAGTGCCGGGACTTAGGTAACATTAAATACAGCCGTGGACATAGCACGACATGGCACCAGCACAGACAAAAAGCAGCAGTTCCAAAGAGCGCTGAACAAAAACCGAATTACACAATTGAAAAGGCAGCGAAAAAATATGAAGCGTCTGATACATACAAGCATATTCATAAGTGCAGCTACTGCGGAAACAAAGCACACGGTGGAAAAAGTCAATGTCCCGTTAAAGGAAGACCGTGTAAAAAAAAAAACCCGTGCATGCAGTGTGTCAGGTCTCAGATAAAGAAGAAGACGAGCTGTTTATTGATGCAGTAAGAAACGAATCTATGAATGAAACCTGTTATCTTTACAACGATTGACAAACACGGAATGTAACTTGAACACAACACATCCTACAAATACGAACCTGATTGAAAGAAATAATGATAATCAAATCCTTGATGACAGCAACACTCAATAACACTCACAAAACAATTACTGTATATTGACAGTCATGTTACATTATTTTTAAAATGTTCCCTTTTCTTTTTCATAGCTTCTTTAACACACTACTTCTCCGCTGCGATACGCGGGTATATATGTATGTATATATATATACCCCGATCTACATACTCGAATAATGGATACTTTATTCGCCATCAATGATTGTTTTGGTAAAGCCATACTCAGTGTATTCATTAGATGAACGGTAAAAAAGTAAGAGCGAGGGGAGGGTGACTTATTGAGGCATGCAGGCAAAACCACAATAGCACGCGGGCTCGATGTACTGTAGTGCGCGTCAACTCGATCTGAATTGTGCGATCACATTTGAAAAAATATATCTTTTCAAGTTCTATTTAATCTATATGTGTCAAACTCAAGGGCCGCGGGCCACATCCAGCCCGGCGTGTAATTATATCCGGCCCGCGAGATCATTTTATATACTGTATTATTGTTATTAATGGCCCGGGTATATGAAGCGCTGGTAACACAATAAACTACAGATCCCATAATGCAGCGCTTCAGCTGCTTTGCCGAACACTTACCGCGTTAATCAAGTCTAGCTTATGATGCTGCAAGTTATTGCGAAGCTAGCCCACACGATGCTGAAGAGAAAAGTTGATTCTGAAAATAGAGCCTTTAAAAACCGATGGGAGGCTGAGTATATGTTTACTGACATTGCCGGTAAACCCGTGTGTCTCATTTGTGGAACTAATGTGGCTGTAATTACAGAATTTAATCTAAGACGGCACTATGAGACAAAACATCAGGATAACTTGAAAGACCTGAATACAATGCAGAAGATACAGAAAGCAGAAGAATCTAAGAAGAATCTGACACTTCAGCAGACGTTTTTACCCGTGCACAATCACAAAGTGATTTCAAGTGAAGCTGCTTTTATGGGAGACACAAATGCACCAGTGCAACTTGCCCCACTTTCCCTGTTGCCAAGTAATGTTGAACCAAGTCGGCACAACGGTGTTCCCAAATACGCACTTTGCTGATAAACTGAGCGCACTGAGTTCGCACGGAGCTTTGGTGACTTTGAAGATCAAAAAAAGAATTTTGAGTTGTTCCGCAACCCATTTGCCGTCGATGTGGAAACTGCACCTGTGCAGGTTCAGATGGAGGTGATTGAGCTGCAGTGTAATGGCACACTGAAGGCAAAGTACGATACTGCAGGGCCCGCACACTTTATTCACTCCATTCCCGCAGAAATACTCCAGCTCCGTCTACATGCGGCTCGAACCTTGTGCATGTTTGGTAGCACATATCTGTGTGAGAAGCTCTTCTCAGTGATGAAGACTAACAAAACAGCGCACAGGAGTCGCCTCACTGATGAGCACCTGCAGTCCATTCTGAGAATCTCCACAACACAGAACCTCACACCAAACATAAACGAACTTGTTGCCAAAAAAAGATGCCAGGCGTCCAGCTCTGATAAAATGACATATGAGCAAAGACAACTGAATGATTTGATTTGTTATTGCTGAAAAGAACACATTTTATTTATATTTCCAGGTTTTGTTATGCAGCATGTTCATATTTGAATTTGTATAATTTTGACAGGATATATTTTTATGGAGAGCAAAATCTTTTGGGATATTTAAAATCTAAGTTTATTTTTTATATAAAATTACATAAGAGTAAAGAAATTTGAATGTTCTTTTAACGTTTACTTTATTTCTAACTTGTATAATTTAGACAGGATATATTTTTATGGAGAGCAAAATATTATAAGTTATTTAAGGTTTGAGTTGATTTATTCCGGAATAATATTCCTGTCTGTTTTTATTCATATTTATGTCCAAAAAAGTAAAGTTTTAAAAGTTTTCAGGTTTTAAAAGTTTAGTTTTAGTGTATTCAATAAATCTTTATCCTGTTCGGCCCGCGACCTAAAGTGTGTTTTGGATTTTGGCCCCCTGTGCAATTGAGTTTGACACCCCTGATTTAGTCGACACAAATATCTTTGGTTGGAATGTAAGGCGAATTTACTCTTTAAATTTGTATGGTGAAGAAAAATTTATGCAATGATGCCTACATTTAACTTCCATTCCTACCAAAGATATTTCTGTCGACTAAATAAAAATTCCTTCTATTTAAAATTTAAGTAGAACTGGAACAGATACGATAGTTCATAATATCCACGCAGACTTGCATGTAAGAGCGGAAGTCATTCGTTTTAACAAACAGCGTATTGCACTGATACGAAATAGCCTGCCCATTTAATTATTTAGGAATGGATAAATAAATTAAGATTTTGTACAAATAATGTTTTTCATTTTTTCTTCCTTGATGGATTCTGCCACCCCCAGCAACAGTTGCTCGCACCCCAAAGAGTGTATGTATGTATGTATGTGTGTATATATATATATATATATATGTTTATATATGTGTGTGTGTATGTATATATATATATATATATATATGTATTTGTGTGTATATATGTGTGTGTATGTATGTATGTGTGTATGTATGTGTATATATGTGTGTGTGTATATATATGTGTATATGTATAGATATGTATATATATATATATATATATGTTTATATGTGTGTGTGTATGTATATATGTGTGTGTGTGTATATATATATATATATATATATATAATATATGACAGCAACACTCAGCAACACTCATCACTCACAACAGTGACAAAACAATTACATTGACAATCATGTTACGTTATTTTCAAAATGTTTCCTTTTCTTTTTCATTACTTCTTTAACACACTACTTCTCCGCTGCGAAGCGCGGGTATTTTGCTAGTAACCAAATAAATCATAAGTTTCCATGTTGTGTGCTCTGTTTCATTCAGTAAAATATGTGGTTTTTAGACATATACTGTGACAAGGTCAGCAGCTAATCACAGCTAGGTGAATCTGCTTTTATCAAAGATCTCACTTATGTCATGCCACATACAGTGAAAAAAATCATTACATTTGGGTAGGTATGTTTTAGACCTTTTCAGTTATGGCTGTTATGATTGGTCACTTGTACTACATCTCACATCTGTGCATAAAAGACAGGAAATATATTGCATATGTGACAACTAATCTTTATGAATCTTATGCATTGTTACACAGAAGCCTCTGTGACAGTGCATGCAGATAGTTTGGCTGATGTGCAATAAGACTTGAAGTACTAGGGAAATGTCTTCTAAAGTTGGGAAAGTCCTAGAAAAGTTACAGAATGCTAGAGATGCAGAATATGAAGACCTTGAGTCACAGATTTGACTCTGTTGAAAACCATGCATTTGCATAAGAAATCGATACTATGATTGAGTTGTAAATCCTGCTTAGTATAACTTTGAAGTGTTGCGGTGTACACTTTTACAGTCCAAGTATCATAGGTTCAAATACCATATCATGACGCTGTCTGCTACAGCTACACATTTTCTCTTGGGTTTCTAAGTGGTGCTGTTCCAGTTGTAACTTTTTGTGTACCACTCAAAGTTTTATGTTAGGAACCATTTGATTGCATGTCATTGGCCATGCAATTTTTTATGATCGAATTTATTTGTATCATGATGTACCATACTGGGACACCTGCCCCAACACTCCCTGCCCACCCAACCCAAGTGGATGTCACTGAATCACACAGAGTGAAATTTCATTGTATCATACTTCTTGTGTCTCTTAGACGTGAGCACATGAGGGAAAATAGATCCCTATCAGCTGCTGTCTTGTTAATAGTATAATGTGTTTTTGTATATATTTTTTTTTCCTAAAAATTCTGACACAGTAGGCTTCTCTGAGATCTGAAACTGAACAAACAGCAAAAAATATAAAATCATTTAAAAAATTTTCAAGTTGCATAATCAATCCATAGATCGGATGTCCAGCCATATGCTTACAATGGTATAATGTGAAGTATTATTGATAGCCAATGATCGAGCTCTTGTTTGGTAAGACTCCTGACCAGTAAGCGAGGGAGAGGTGGGTTTACAATTCAAAAGATCATCCTCATCTGAGTTTGCTTCTCAGCCATTTGAGAGGAAGTTATTTTATTTAACAACATTTTACCTTAAATACATGTATTCAGGACTTTGTGAACATACCACTGGATAGCTGACATTGATTTTTTGACATGAGTAAATTAAGATTTTGGTGTCTATTCAGTGTTGGCCCCCCTAGAAGTTTATTGTGTCAAGAACTTTATCTCTGTTTTTGATAAAAACAAGACTAGATTTTTCCTTGGCCATTAATACCAATAACACCAGATAAGTAACAAAAAAAAATCATTTTTGGGTGGAATATTCCTTTGGGAAATACAACTATATAAATGTGCACTTTTTTAATGCTATCAGTTGTCATTGTAAATGGAGACTGGAGAATTCTTTCAAGCAAGATATGAGGTTGTGATATTTGTTATCTTAGTTTCTGTATAACTTGTTTATCATTTTACAGAAGCATACAGAAAATTCTGTTATGATAATTGTATATAATATATGAAGATATGAATGCTTTTAAACATTAAAAATGAATGTTCACAACTATTCATTCTTTTTTTTTTTATAGCCAGTTATGATTGGGTATGCTTCGGTAGGAGCTGGACTGAGCTGGCATAGGACTCTTCCTCTTTGTGTAATTGGTGGAGATCGCAAGCTTTTTTTTTGGATAACGGAAATGTAAAAAAGGCCTATATTTTGCTAAAACTTTTGTAAAGATATGTATTTGATTCAAATAAAATGTTTTCTACTATTCCTGGTGTTTTCATTTTTATAATCCTTATTGAAAAAAGAGGCAGAGTAAAAATTCAGATGCAATTTTATTATTTATGACTGTCATTTTATTAATAGAAAGACCTGTATGTATGTGAATATATATATATAAATTAAAGGAACCATTGAAAACGCATCAGATCTCAATGGGGGAAAAAAATCATGCTGGATATCTCTACTGATATGGACTGGGTAATGTGTTTGGAATGAAATGATGCCACATCATTTGATGGAAATTAAAATTATCAACCTACAGAGGGCTGAATTCGAAGACACTCAGCAGTTAAAATATTTCTTGTAAACCTCAACTTAAACATTAATGTAATCCAATCAAATATAAAACTAAAGCTATTTGCCACTGCCAGGGCATTTACATCTATATATATATATATATATATATATATATATATATATATATAATTCACTAAGGGCACGCAAGACAGAGAGCCACGCCCGCCAACTCATAGAGCCCCGTCCGCTAACTGTAAGACCATGGGATACGTACGACCGGGCCAGGCCCGCCAACTCACAGAGCCCCGCCCTCCAACTCTAAGACCATCAGATATGCTCGACAGAGCCCTGCCCGCCAACTCTAACCCTCCTCCTACGTTATGGGATACGCACGACAGAGCCCCGCCCGCCAACTGTAACCCTCCTCCCGCGTCCACCGTCGCTCTCGAGGTATGTGCACTGCCTGCTCATGTGCCCGCACGCAACAACTCACCAAACACAGCCTCAATCGCTTTTGTCTGTGCTACAGTCCACATGCACCTCTGAGCCACATTGACTTTTCATTGTTCTTTTCGGTTCTGGCTGCTTTTCTATATATATACGAGATTGACCAAGTCGCCCGACCATGGAGTACACACGACAGACCCTGCCCGCCAACTCTCACCCTCCTCCCGCGTCCACCCTCACTCTTGAGGCATGCGCACTGCTTGCTCATGTGCCCGCCCCCAACACGTCACCAAACACATCCTCACTCGCTTTGGTCTGTGCTACAGTCCACATGCAGCTGTGAGCCACGTTGACTGTTCATTTGCCTACCATGGCCACCGCCTCAAATGTATTTCATGAAAACAACACTTCTTTCATTGTTATACAAATTCATGCATCAGGTAACTGTTTCTATCAGTCGGATATTTCTGGAAAAATGTCATCGATGAAACTGTTGCTCTCGATCTTCGCAACATGGCTGTAACCTTTGTTTGCCAACATTGGAATAACTTCGGCGACGTGCTGTCCGTTGTTCTTAGTCACGGAAGCATAGTCATAACAGTCTGCTCAATAATATGCTGACTACATGGATACTTCCGGAGTTTATGGTGGCGAGGCAGAAATTGTGGCGATGTCCCAAATGCTTCCAGCTACTATCTCCATTCACTTCCGAGAACGTCGTCATGCCTGTCCTCGAGTTTACAATCCGGGCCAACGTCTCTCCATATCCCTGCTCTTTAGCGGTCCTTTGGATCATGGGCATTACGAAGTTCTTTTGCTTCTCAAATACACACGTGATAACCTTCTGGTGCCATCTATTGACAGTGTCGGTATGTGCACACAAAGTTCACAAACACATGATCGGCACACTGATGTGACATCACCTTCCCACTATCCTCTTACTGAAAAACATTTACAAACGCATTTCACACCGGAATTTCAATGCAACATTTGCTCCAAAGCCTTCACACTCCAGAAATATCTCAATGCACATTTAAACACACACTCCACTGACCAAACACATTCCACACAGGACTTTCAATACCCTATTTGTTCCAAAACCTTCCGAGTGCAGAGATATCTCAACGCACATTTAGAAAAACACTCCACTGAACGAATGATGCAATGTGAACATTGCCAGCAGTGCTTCAAAACATCTCGCGCTCTCAAGAAACACTTACAAACTCATTCCACTCACACCTTCAGTTGCACATTTTGTAACGAGGACTTCACGGCTGAGATGGATCTCCTCAACCATGTGCAAACCCATTCAACACAAACATTTGTCTGCAGCCACACTGATGTGATGTCACCTTCCCATTATCCTCTTATCGAAAAACATTTACAAACGCATTTCACACCGGAATTTCAATGCAACATTTGCTCAAAAACCTTCACGCTCCAGAAATATCTCAAAGCACATTTAAACACGCACTCCACTGAACAACTGTCTTTCAGGAAGTGTTCACACATCAATAAATAATTATGCGTCGTGTGCTACGCCACAGGTTGGCTAGTTTTATTTAGTTTGTTATAGAAAAACAAGTTACACTCAGAGTCTAGAGCCACGATCATAACATTATAACAGGCACCTTCCGAGCAACAGCAAGTTAACATTTCTAAATCTGTTTCCTTTTTTATCTGAACATATACCAGCAATAACATTTTCTTTTATCAGGGAGCAGCAGAAGCAGTCTGTGTTTTCTGAAAAACAAAGAAAGCAATGGTTTCACAAAGAAATCAGCATCAAAAGTCTGTTGCTGCCTGTTGTGCCTGCTGTCGTATGTGTTTGTGGCTGTGTGGGAAGCGGCTTGACAGTCCGCAGGAATGCATGATGGGCTGGCTGCCTGGCTGTCTTTGTGAGACAGGTGCGCAGGGGGTGGCAGGTTCAGCAAGACGCAGTATAGTTTGTACCTCTTGTCATTGTGTCTATCCTCCCAGACGAACGTTGCCATAAGTGTATCAGCTACACGAACGTGTTCAGCACCACGATCAGCTGGGGACCGATCAGCTGATGCCAGTACCTCTCTTTCATTTTCGATCTACATCTCCAGATCACTTGCATCAAAATCGGAGTCCGACAAAGCAGAGTCTGATTCAGCGATAATATGAAAAAATTCATCCACTGATTATTTTGCTTTGAGCATTCACTTTGGTATCTCTCCACATGTCATTTTAGAAGCTGTTTGCTCTTCACTACTCATGCACGTGCAGGGAATCAAGGTCAAATCAACAAAGCTAACTTTTCTTTTAGCAAAAGCGCATTGAAAAGCACTGCAACAAGAAGATCACTGATCTTTATCGATTGCTAGCAAGACTGAGGCTTTCAAAATAATAATAATAAAAACTGCCCAGCCCTAATATAATATATATACAGTATATATCATACACAGTTTATATTCTATACTAGAGGGTTCCCTTCCTGCCAACCCCTCCGGCCTGCGCTACACACCAGCCACTTCACGTCTCTGCCACTCATGTTGTGAAGAGGGGGGCTGAAAGCACCCCAAGAAGACGTGGTCGCTCCTCCAAAACCCCCTCTTAAACAGTGATACAATGGGAAACAAATAGGTGTTTTTTTTTTTTTTTTTCAGCTGCTGGCTTGCTGCTGCTATCGTGCCGCGTGATCTGCATCTCGTGCGGTGCTTCGAACATTTAAAAGCCTGTACAGCAGCTGTCCTACTCTGTCTTTTATTTCCAGCCCTGAGCGTGGTTAAATCTTTTGGCACAAAGTCTCGTCTCTCAGGATGTGAGTTCTTGATATTTTTTAGTTTATACTTTAAAAGCAGAATAAGAATCTGATAATCTAACAACATCACATTAAAGTTCGATAAATTCTGAAAAGAGTGATACCAAATGTATACAGTCATATGAAAAAGTTTGGGAACCCCTTTCAGCCTGCATAATAATTTACTTTCAACAAAAAAGATAACAGTGGGATGTCTTTCATTTCCTAAGAACATCTGAGTACTGGGGTGTTTTCCAAACAGAGATTTTTAGTGAAGCAGTATTTAGTTGTATGAAATTGAATCAAATGTGAAAAACTGGCTGTGCAAAAATTTGGGTCCCCTTGTAATTCTGCTGATTTGAATGCATGTAACTGCTCAATAATGATTACTTGCAACACCTAATTGGCTAATTTAGCTCGTTAAGCCTTGAACGTCATAGACAGGTGTGTCCAATCATGAGAAAAGGTATTTAAGGTGGTCAATTGCAAGTTGTGCTTCCCTTTGACTCTCCTCTGAAGAGTGACAGCATGGGATCCTCAAAGCAACTCTTAAAAAAGATCTGAAAACAATGATTATTCAGTATCATGGTTTAGGGGAAGGCTACAAAAAGTTCTCAGAGGTTTAAACTGTCAGTTTCAACTGGAAGGAATGTAATCAGGAAATGGAAGGCCACAGGCACAGTTGCTGTTAAACGCAGGTCTGGCAGGCCAAAAAAAATGTAGGAGCCACATATGCACAGGATTGTGAGGATGGTTACAGACAACCAACAGATAACCTCCAAAGATCTGCAAGAACATCTTGCTGCAGATGGTGTATCTGTACATCGTTCTACAATTCAGCACAATTTGCACAAAGAACATCTGTATGGCAGGGTGATGAGAAAGAAGCCCTTTCTGCACTCACGCCACAAAAAGAGTCGCTTGTTGTATGAAAATGCTCATTTAGACAAGCCAGATTCATTTTGGAACAAAGTGCTTTAGACTGGTGAGACAGAAATTTGTATGGCAGAAGAAGAACACCGCATTCCAAGAAAAACACCTACTACCTACAATCAAATTTGGTGGAGGTTCCATCATGTTGTGGGGCTGTGTGGCTAGTTAGGACTGGGGCCCTTGTTAAAGTCGAGGGTCGGATGAATTCAACCCAATATCAGCAAATTCTTCAGGATAATATTCAAGCATCAGTCACAAAGTTGAAGTTATGCAGGGGTTGTATATTCCAACAAGACAATGACCCAAAACACAGTCCAAAATCTACAAAGACATTCATGCAGAGGGAGAAGTACAATGTTCTAGAATGGCCGTCACAGTCACCTGACTTGAATATCATGGGATGATTTGAAGCAGGCTGTCCATGCTCGGCAGCCATCAAATATAACTAAACTGGAGAGATTTTGTATGGAAAATACATTCATCCAGAATCCAGACACTCATCAAAGGCTATAGGAGGCATCTAGAGGCTGTTATATTTGCAAAAGGAGGCTCAACTAAGTATTGATGTAATATCTCTGTTGGGGTGCCCAAATTACTGCACCTGTCTAATTTTATGATGCATGTTGCATATTTTCTGTTAATCCAATAAACTTAATATCACTGCTGAAATACTACTGTTTCCATAAGGCATGTCATATATTAAAAGGAAGTTGCTACTTTCAAAGCTCAGCCAATGATAAAAAAAAATCCAAAGAATTAAGAGGGGTTTCCAATGAGCATGGGGGCACATACAGTGCATCTGGAAAGTATTCACTTTTTCCACATTTTGTTATCTTACAGCCTTATTCCAAAATGGATTAAATTCATTTTTTTCCTCAGAATTCTGCACACAAAACCCCATAATGACAACTTGAAAAAGGTTTACTTGAGGTGTTTGCAAATTTATTAAAAATAAAAAAAACTGAGAAATCACATGTACATAAGTATTCACAGCCTTTGCCATGAAGCTCAAAATTGAGCTCAGGTACATCCTGTTTCCCCTGATCATCCTTGAGATGTTTCTGCAGCTTAATTGGAGTCCACCTGTGGTAAATTCAGTTGATTGGACATGATTTGGAAAGGCACACACCTGTCTATATAAGGTCCCACAGTTGACAGTTCATGTCAGAGCACAAACCAAGCATTAAGTCAAAGGAATTGTCTGTAGACAATGATGGTCACTCTGTCAGAGCTCCAGAGGTCCTCTGTGGAGAGAGGAGAACCTTCCAGGACAACCATCTCTGCAGCAATCCACCAATTAGGCCTGTATGGTAGAGTGGCCAGACGGAAGCCACTCCTTAGTAAAAGGCACATGGCAGCCTGCCTGGAGTTTGCCAAAAGGCACCTGAAGGACTCTCAGACCATGAGAAACAAAATTCGCTCTTGACCTCAGACTGGGGCGACGGTTCATCTTTCAGCAGGACAACAACCCTAAGCACAGAGCCAAGATATCAAAGGAGTGGCTTCAGGACATCTCTGTGAATGTCCTTGAGTGGCCCAGCCAGAGCCCAGACTTGAATCCGATTTAAACATCGCTGGAGAGATCTTAAAATGGCTGTGCACCGACACTTCCCATCCAACCTGATGGAGCTTGAGAGGTGCTGCAAAGAGGAATGGGCGAAACTGGCCAAGAATAGGTGTGCCAAGCTTGTGGCATCATATACAAAAAGACTTGAGGCTGTAATTGCTGCCAAAGGTGCATTGACAAAGTATTGAGCAAAGGCTGTGAATACTTATGTACAAGAGATTTCTCAGTTTTTTTATTTTTAATAAATTTGCAAAAATCTCAAGTAAACTTTTTTCACGTTGTCATTATGGGGTGTTGTGTGTAGAATTCTGAGGAAAAAAACAAATTTAATCCTTTTTAGAATAAGGCTGTAACATAACAAAATGTGGAAAAAGTGATGCGCTGTGAATACTTTCTGGATGCACTGTGTGTATACACTCACTGGACCCTTTATTAGGTACACCTGTTCAAGTTCACATGGCAGCAACTCAATGCATTAAGGCATGTAGACTTAGTGAAGGCAACCTGCTGAAGTTCAAATCGAGCATCAGAATGGGGAAGAAAGGTGATTTTAGTAACTTTGAAAATAGCATGGTTGTTGGTTCCAGAAGGGCTGGTCTGAATATTTCAGAAACTGCTGAGGTACTGGGATTTTCAAGCGCAACCATCTTTAGGGTTTACAGAGAATGGTCCAAAAAGCAGGATACTATCTAATGAGTGGCAGTTCTCTGGGCAAAAATGCCTTGTTGATGCCAGTGGTCAGAGGAGAATGGCCAGACTGGTTTGAGCTAATAGAAAGGCAACAGTAGCTTAAATAACCACTCACTACAACTAAGGTATGCAGAAGAGCATTTCTGAAGACACAACACATTGAATCTTGCACCAGATTGGCTACAGCAGCATGAGACCACACCAGGTCCTACCCCTGTCAGCTAAGAACAGGAAACTGAGTCTACAATTCACACGGGCATCAGCAAAATTAGACTGTAGAGGATTGGAAAAATGTTGCCTGGTCTGATAAGTCTTGGTTTCAGCTACACCTTTTCAGATGGTAGGGTCAGAATTTGGCTTCAACAACATGAAAGCATGGATCTATCCTGCCTTTTAGCTATGTTTCACATTGGTGGATGTGGTGTAATGGTGTGGGGGATATTTTCTTTGCACACTTTCGGCCCTTTAGTACCAATTGAGCATTGTTTAAATGTCACAGCCTACCTGAGTTTTGATGGTGACCATGTCCATGCCTTTATGACCTCATTGTACCCATCTTCTGATGGCTACTTCCAGCAGGATAACGTGCCACGTCACAAAGCTAAAATCCTCTCTGACTGGTTTATTGAACATGACAATGACTTTAGTGTGCTCAATTGGCCTCCACTATCACCAGATCTCAATCCATTAGAGCACTTTTGGTATTTGGTGGAATGAGAGATTCTCATCATGGATGTGGAGCTGACAAATTTATGCAAATTGTGTGATGCTATCATGTCAATATGGACCAGAATCCCTGAGGAATGTTCCCAGCACCTAGTTGAATCTATGTAACAGAGAATTACGGCAGTTATGTAGGCTAAAGTAGGTCCAACCTAGTACTAGCAAGGTGTACTCAACAAAGTGGCTGGTGAGTATATACAGTATATATTGTTTGTGTGTATATGTATATATGAAATGTTTCTAAATCACAAACATAATATCTCCAGGGTGTCATAAATCTTCCCTTGAGTCTTCTGTTAAAAGGCTTTACCTCATATACATATTGTGCTGATCTGGGACAGCCTCCATTACACATTCAAACCAGTTCATCTGGATTCTCTTGATCTGGAGAAGTAATATTTCTAGTATACTGTAAGCCCCAGCAGCTTTGCACAGGTACCTCACTTTAGGTGCCTGTTTCTGCAGTCTCTTACTACACAGAGCTCAGTGCTGTAGGATAACATGGCATTGGTTCATTGATCAGTAAACTGAACCACTTATCAGACAACTTGCTGTCTTCCTCTTGGACATTTTCATTTGCAGTCAAAATACTTATTGAAAAAATGTGTAAGTATCATCTATAATTCAGCAGCATTTAAAGACATTTAAAAGGCCCAAATTCTTCTGTAAGATGCTGTTATATTTCCTCCCTCACGCGTCAGCCTCAGGACATGTACCTTACCTCCGCTTAGCTAGCAAACGAGAGAACTACTTAACAGATTTAGGTCAGATTTTTTTTTTTTCTACCATTTGCTTGAACATTCCGGTTGATTCTTCAACTTCTCTCATCGCGCTAAGAATGATAGTTCACTTGCAGGAGCGATGTATTCAAGCTAATCCAAGACAGAGGCTGCGGGCCAAGGGGAGAAGGAAGCGTGACGTCAGGAGTAGGGACCCGGGCCCCCTCACTGTCCTGTTTCACTACTACGTGGGCAGAACCGCAGGGGACGGCTAGTCATTTATATAAATGAACACACAAGTCTGCAATAAAACAGCAATTTCAGTTTGATTAACATAAACCAATCATGACAATGTAAATTATAGTTCCGATATGGCCAGTTGACAAGATCAGGACAAAGCATTGTTGGGCAGCTCATGTTTTTAAACAGAGACACAGTTCTGGTGAGCTGAAACACCTTGCTACTCACCACCTCCTAGGCATTTTACAATATTTGTTTATTATATTATAGATAGATAAAACTTTATTTGGCCCCTGGGATGGATTTTGACTTTTTACAGAACTTTAATAAATATGACGCTAAAAATAAGTGAAAAGTAAAATATGGCTAAAAAGAAAACTATAAAAAAGAAAGAAAAATCCTCACTTAGAAGTCACAGTCAGGGTGAGGTATTATGACGACATATACAGTATTACCTTTGGTATAAGGAACCCCAGTAGCATTTCTTGACCTGCTTCTGCTGAATAATTTGTTGGCTGAAAGTTCTCAGTGTTAGTTTGCCAGAGAGAGGATGTGCAGCATTGTTCATAATGACACTCAGTTTTGCCTTTTTTCTACTATCCCCAGGAAGCCCAGAGTGTGTCCCATAGCACCAGAGAAATTCAAAAACATAATCCTCACACTGCTGCTAGCTTTGTCCAGGTGAGAGTAAGCCGTGTGGAGCACATAAATATATGCATCCTCCACGTCTTCTTTTTCTGGCAGGCAGAATGCAGTAGGTCCTGGTGATCTACCACATGGTGACTCGTATAGTCCAGGACCATCCTCTCAAAGGTTATCATGATGTGAGAGACAATGGTCGCTGGTCTGTAGTCATTAAGTGAAGAGGTGCCAGTAGCATTTCTTGGAGCCTTAGGGACAGACTGAAGAGGTGACAGAGGACATCACAAACTTGATTAGCACAGGCCTTAAGAACTCAAGGACTGCCTTTATCGGTTCCAATGACTTCTCCTTTGTGCACTTTCCTGTGCCCTGTCTCCTTTCTTGGTTTTCAGTTACAGACAGCATACACAAATAGCCAGAGGTAGACTCATCACTGGCCATTACAGTTGAAGAAGTAGTAGTACTAGTAGTAGTAGTAGAAGTTGATGTAGTTGGGATAGTATTGGGGGGACCGGTCATTAGAAGAAGAAAAATCTATGTATAATTGGTTCAGGGCATTAGCTTTGTCCAAATTCCCTCCCAGCACCTGGGCCCTGGATTGGTTGAGTCCAGTAATTATGCGGACACCTTTCATGTTGCTGTGAGAAAGTTTGTTTTTTATTTTAGCCTTGTAAGCTTCTGTTCTATTATGTCAGGTCCTATGGTGACCCTATTTTCCCCTTTTATGCTCTTTATTGTGTAGACCTTGATAAAATGTCTAAAATCCCATACCCTTACCACTCTGTGATCAGGCACTTTAGCACTTCTGCCCTCTTCCCTTCTACATCTGTAACCTCACGCAAGTAGACAGAGTAAAGAACCAGCCAGGAGTTAAGTTACACATTTAATGATGTATTATTGATAAAAATGGCCAGAAATATTAAGGAAGCAGAATACTCTGTGAATATTGGCAAACCATACCCTCACAGCCTAAGTAGCAGTGCATCTTGTGTCTGTAGGCAACTGTCGGCTTATCTTCAGTGTAGCTTGCTTTGCCACCACATGGACTTTGAATGGAGTATTAAAAGAGCCCACATGCCTGACTAAATATGGCTGTTGAGACAGAGTTGTCATCATCAATGCCTTTTCTATATGGTCAGATGGTAAGAGAGAGGTGAAGGCGGGGTGACCAACTTTATAACATTCTTACAACAAAACACAAACCAATGCAGCATCATAGCACAGAATGGCCTTTAATTCAAAACCAATCATAAACATTTGGTCTTTAGACCACTAGAATTCAGGTACAACTCATCCTCCATTTGCTTTGTTTAGTCGGTGTATGCCCTTCCTGCAGGCAATGGCTTCTAGGCTCAAAGTCCAAACACAGTGTCCCCTCCCAAATTGGTCTGATACATTCTTCATCAATCCCACCATAAATTCCTTATCCTGAGTCAGTCCTAAAGACTGGGAGTGTTGATTCAGTAAACATCAAAGCACACCACTGCTCTCATCAATGAAGTAAAACATGCCTCCTGAAACACTATCTAATATTACATATGCTTTGTCTAGTTTACAAATAAAGACATAGCAAAATATTTATCAATTTATATGCTAGAAATCATTCCACCACAGCATACTTTCTTTCACTCAGGTTTTATTTCAGCACTCAGTGTGTGTTCTTCAGAGCTTCTTTGTCACCATATTTGAATGCTCCCTTTTTTTGTTCAGGGGACTTTTTAGTTCCTTAGTAATCTAGAGTTTTTTTGCTTGGAAGGCAACACACTATCTTTGATGGTACCACAATGTCAACCCAGAATAGTGTGTGGACAATTTATGTGCTGAGAAACCTAATTATATTAAGTCATTTTGTCCTTGGATTCCAAGGATCTATATCTCTGGTGTCTCTCCCCATTGGCAAGAGTAGCACCCTGGCAGTGTAACTTATTGGCACAACCAACAGATACACAATGGGCACAGTGGTATCAACTGTTTTAAGGTGTGTGTGTTTTGAGTGTTTAATTTTACAGTTTTCCTGTCCAGAGTGAATGGTGACTTCAGTGAAATAGCAAAATTTAAGAAGAAATGGTGACATATGTGCCACAACTGTAAATTAGTCTGACTTGCTGACATAGCTTCACTTTTTAAGGCCGAAATAAAGATGATGCATTTTAAACACACAACAGTAAAATAAATGAACAAAATTGTTATGTCGTTAGCTAATAAATGAAGGACTACAGGGTTTAATTGATTAAAAACATGCTGAGCGAGGTCATCATTAAAATATTATCTTTTTTTTTTTTTAACTTACTCTTAATGTTCAGTTTTGTTTACACCCCAGCAGTGATGAATTAAAAATGACCTGCAAAGTTAACACCAGCTTATCTCATTTATAGTTATAGTCTTCTAAAGAACTGTTCTCATTAACATTTCATCTTAAAACAGATTTATTCTATAATAATACAATTACGATAGAGGAATAACGATGATTTAAGTGGGAGCTGCAGTCAGCTTGGATGTACAATGTTCTTTCACCAGCAGGAACTTCCCATTGACTCTATAGCTAGCTGCGGAGCTCAAGAGCTCCACTGCTTTGAGGAGGCTGTTGCTTATATGTCAGTGAAAACATCTGGTTACATACACCATAGACATAGAATTACTAGACGCCGCATGACCAGCAGCATCGTACGTCAACGTCGCCGCCATATTGCGAGTGGCACTGCTGTGGAGTGAAGTAATGAATAATGTGCTGCTTGGGATTGTACAAACCGCTCTACGCTCTAAACTAGATTCCGGGGATTACATTTCATAGATAAGGCTGAACAATTGTTTTGGTTATATTTGGCCATTAGACAATCCCGTTTTATAATTTTAGCACTCAAGGTCACCTTACAATAAAATTAAACAACATTAGTAAAATGAAAACAAGAGAATGATAAATCAAAAAGCAATAATTAGCAAACAAACAAAGATAACTGGCAGTAACAGTGCAAAATTCACAATTGGTATGCCAGTTTGAAAAGATAAGTTTTGTGGGCAGTTTCAAAATCAAGCTGACGTATATGAGAAGGAAGAGACTTCCTGAGTTGAGGAGCACTATGAGAGACGCTTGAGCTCCCATAGCACTGAGTCTTATGAGAGTTACAGAAAGTAGAGCTGCAGATGAGGATCTGAGTGAGCGAGAAGAGTGTCAGTCTGTAGGAGATCAGTGAGGTGGGGGGGAGCTTTAAATGTTAAGAGCAGGATTTAGTATTGTATTCTGTAGTTAACAGGGAGCCAGTGAAGTTGAGAGAGAATAGGTGTAGTATGTTCAGTGGATTTAAATCAGCAGGTTATTATCCTGGCAGCAGAATTTTGAAGAAGTTGTAAGCGATGGATACATTTTTGTGGGATGTCAGATAGAATAGCATTACAGTAATCTATACGTGAGGTGACTCGGGCATTAACCAATAATTTAGTACTGTGTTGCGTAACAACAGGACGATGGAAGAAGGCAGTCCGAGAAATGTTACTTATATGGGAGGAATTATTTAATAATAATTATTCTTATTATTTAATAATTGCCATTATTAGTGTATAAATGTATATATATAATTGCATGTAAACGATTCGCCAAAATCTGTTGTATGTAAACGTATGTTTAAATGGCACTTTTGCCACTCGCAATAGGGTGGACGCGCTGACGTATTGTGTCGACTGGGCAACACAATGAATGCGGCATCTATCTATATATGTCTATGACATACACACTATCATAGACATAGAATTACTAGATGCCGCAGGACCCGCAGCATCATACGTCAACGTCGCCGCCATATTGCGAGTGGCACTGCTGTTGAGTGAAGTAGTGGATAAAGATGCCTCAAGCATGTGTTGCTTGGAATTGTACAAACTGCTGTACGCTCCAAACCAGATCCCGGGGGGTTACACACAATAACACATTATTAAATAATTCCTCCCATATAAGTAACATTTCTCAGACTGCCTTCTTCCATCTCCGAAACATTTCTAGACTTCGTCCTGTTCTTATGCAACACAGTACTAAAGTATTGGTTAATGCCCAAGTCACCTCACGTATAGATTACTGTAATGGTATTCTATCTGACATCCCACAAAAATGTATCCATCGCTTACAACTTCTTCAAAATTCTGCTGCTAGGATAATAACCTGCTGTTCTATATCCACTGAACATACTACACCTATTCTCTCTCAACTTCACTGGCTCCCAGTTAACTACAGAATACAATACTAAATACCGCTCTTAACATTTAAAGCTCCTCCCCACCCCACCTCACTGATCTCCTACAGACTGACACTCGTTTCGCTCACTCAGATCCTCATCTGCAGCTCAACTTTCTGTACCTCACATTAAACTCTGTGCTATGGTAGCTCGAGCGTCTCTCATAGTGCTCCTCAATTTGGAAGTCTCTTCCCTCTCATATACATCAGCTTGATTCAATAACACATTTTAAAACTGCCCTCAAAACTTATCTTTTCAAGCTGGCATACCAATTGTGTATTTTGCACTGTTACTGCCAGTTATCTTTGTTTGTTTGCTAATTATTGCTTTTTGATTTATCATTCTCTTGTTTTAATTTTACTAATGTTGTTTAATTTTATTGTAAGGTGACCTTGAGTGCTAAAATTATAAAACGGGATTGTCTAATGGCCAAATATAACCGAAACAATTGTTCAGCCATACCTATGAAATTTAATCCCCTGGGATCTGGTTTGGAGCGTAGAGCGGTTTGTACAGTTCCAAGCAGCACATTATTCATTACTTCATTCCACAGCAGTGCCACTCGCAATATGGCGGCGACGTTGACGTACGATGCTGCTGGTCATGCGGCATCTAGTAATTCTGTGTCTATGGCGGCACACACTATGGTTAGGGTTTTAGGGGAGGGGTCATCTGACTCGACTCAAGTAAACCAAATGACAAAAAACTGCAATCCAATTGGCTATCCCGCGAGCTACTGACTAACGGAGCTGCGGAGGCATCGTGTTTGGACTTCCGGGTCAAAGTGCCTTTAGTTTTTGGTAGATCACGTGAAAGTTCCGCTGACAATATGAAGTTCAGCAGTTACTGCGACAGATAAAACACTATTTTAATTGTGTATACGCGTTGAACCCCTGTCCTGTACATGTTTTTTTAGTATTCGTAACGAGTGCATGTAGAGGCATGGACGAGGACGGACTGCCGATCGTGGGTTCAGGAATTGACTTGACAAAGGTTGGTGTTTTACGTTTCGCTTGTTAAAAAGCTTTCTCCAAGTAGCGACGTGATAGTCTGTACTATCCAGAAGCACTTTTAATATACAGTATATAGTTCAAGTGTGTATATCTTTGGGGCGCGTCAAAAAAAAATAAGGATATGTCTCTGGACAGGTGAATTTCTCCGTCTTGTCGTGCCTGAAAGCGTGTGTTGGAAGTGTCGAGGACAGATGCGGGTGCTTTTGATACATATAACATATGTATTGATATATATATATATTTTTTTTTTGATCAGTCAAAATGCCAACACTTCATTAGTAATATGGAAGGGAAGCTCACTTATACACGGACAGACCGTGCAAACTCCACAAGGACCGCGACAGGGAGCGGAATTATTCGTGCAGAATATGCTCGAAAAATAAATGTTAAAGTGTAGCTTGAAGAACTTGACAAGTAACAATATACAGATTACGGTAAAAACAACAAAATTGCCAAATCCAGTAAGGTTTGCAAGTCCAAAACACAACTAGCATAACCCCCCTTCATTTTAGAGTACTTTAATGTGAAAAGCATTATTCGTTTATCTGCTTAGCTGTGACACCCTTCATGCTTTTCAACAGTGAAGGATGCTGCAGAGTTACGTTGGGCATATTGCATTGGCAGAGGGCACCACCACAGGATACCAGAAAGAGAAAAAGACAGAAGTAGTGATTAGTTAGTTGTACTGTACATAGCTTGTTCCTCGTTAGTCTAGCGATACCACTATCCCCACCTTTCACGCTGAAAACCTGGCTTGATTCCCTAACGGGGAGGTCTAGCACCTTTACCCAGCAGAATTTTTCCAGTCCATCAGCCTTTCAGTTTAAGGGCGAGTCGCATACTCGAGGACATCAGTGGAAATTAAGGGAAAAGTGCATTTAGGTCTGAAGCCAGGAATTACTTCATTACTCAAAGGAGTTGTGGGAATGTGGAACCAACTACCGAGACCTGGACAACTTTTAAGAGGAATATAGAAGAGATGTTGGGACAGCTTAGCGATTTGCTAAACCCAATAGATTAATGGCCTGTGTTAAATATGAAAATAGCCTGTACATACCACATCTATAAATGTGCAATTAATTCTAATTTTGTAGGATCAATGTGCTATAAATAATAAAAAGGATGAGTTAATGTGTGTTTTCAGTTATGCTTAGGCCATTGTCTACAGTAAGGATCCAAGATTACAATTAGGGATGGCTGAGGACACACATCCTGAAATATAGGAAGATATAAGATTGTTTAGTGCCTTATACCAATTAATAATATGGGTAATTTGGGTTTGGCTTTATAATAATCTACTAAAAGCAAAGGCGTGTATTAGTTTTTCACATATATAATGTTTAACTTGCCCTGTTTCTTAAGTGAATAAAGTCAATCTTTGTAATATAGTTAATATGTTACTTAAAAATTGGCTCTAAATCCATAACAACATCTAAATCCTTTTCTTATGGCTTAATTGACTGTTTTAGATAATGAAGTTTTTCCTTTAAGGTCCCCCTTTTTATTTAACAACAGCTAATAATAGATTTTTATTTTTCTTTGTGTAGTTTAAGGAGATTATGGCTGTTCCATGCTGTACAGCTAGTAAAACACTTGATGAGGACATTCAGAGCACTGCATTTCATCTGGCTATATAGACGTGTGTAGTAGTTGTGTGTAACCTGCATAGTCCATACCTAATGATTAGAAATATTCAGACCCAATGAGAGTAAGTACAATAAGACTACTAAAAGGACTATCACTGATCCTTGAATGTGGAAGATTATTTGTGCCAAAATGAAATGCAGTCCAACATTTTAGTACACTGCAATGCATATGCATGTGGGTGCATTTCATTTTGTCAGTTTTATCCTGTCATATCGCCTCACTGATTGATTGCTTTCTACTGTGACACACTTTTTTCATGTCAGTTTGAAATGCAATGCAAAGGCATATTCATTTTTATTTCACGTCCATTGGTCATGTGTCATAACTAAAAGCAAGACAAATGTATTGTTTTTCACTTAGCAGCTTAAATTTATTGCATTTCCATTTAAGACCATGTATTAATTTTTCCAAAACTGAATGTAATCAAATGACAAATTGGCAAAAAAAGGTGAGGCAAGGGGCATTAACAGTTAAGGTAAAAGGCATTTCGTTTCTAAACATTTCTGTGTTCTGGCAGCTAGCATAAATTTCGTCAGTGATTAGTGAACCAAAATGGTGAAAAGTGTTGCTTAAATAATGTGTTAAGCTGGCCTTATTTCATATTATTTATTCTTTTTCTGATAGTCCTGACTTTTTAAATACATTAATAGGTTTAGCGGTAGCCTGTACAGTCATCTCCAGCTGCAGGTATTTACAAACAATATTTAGTGGAATATTGGTGTACACGCGCCCCAGTTGATGATATGTAACTGTATGCTGAAGTTCTTTGGGTCTTGAGTGTGATGTAAGGATGATACTGTAGAAGCTGTAAACTCTTCTCCTGTCGCTGCTTCTATTACACTGGCCCTTTCCAGCAACCAGTCATCATTTACATCACCAGCTTCCACCTGTTCAATAAGGTGATAAATCTCCTGCCTTATCAGTTTTCCATTCCCTATCTTTTAATGCTCGGTGAACAAACCCGTGATGGGAACGCCTCTTGCCTCAACTGGTTGACGCCCCTTGCCCCACTTTTTAATGCTTATTGGTTTTTTGATTATAGTCAGTTTTAGCATGATTAATTAAATAGTCATGAATCGAAATGCAGTACACTTGGAGAAGTCGCTCAGGAAAATAACATCTGTTTCCATTCCTTTTACTCAGTATATGGACAGAAGTTAAAATGCAGTATGCTTTTGTATTGCTTTTAAACTGACATTAAAATTGTGTGCAGTAGTGAAAAGCAATTGATCATTTGGTTGGTGTGCTTTTAATTATGAATTGATAAAAACATGGCAAAATATAAATACATCACATTTATATCCATTGCTTTGCAATGTAGTTAATATGTTGGATTGCATTTTATTTTGCACGAATAATCTTCCATACTTGAGGCACGTCCCACGTTTTATTATACAGTTCTGGTGTACTATCACCAAGAATTATTGAGAGTTTTCTCCATGTTTTTTCTGATTGAATCATGTGTAATGCATTACCTGAAAGCCCAACCGTCAGTCTAAAGTGGTTAATGAGAATGCTGTGATCTCAGATAACAAAAGTATTTCTGGAATTTGGGATTTAAATGCAGAATGCAGGTTCAAGGACCTTGGCCAAGAACTGTGCAGCCCTGATGCATACTGGAATTTGGTAGCCACTGCTTCAAGGTCCTTTTTCTTGTGTGCTGGTTTAGGCTCTGTTTTTGCCATTTTATGTTGAATTTCAAAGTTTTCTGAAGTGAATATTTTTAATTTGTTAAATTGCAATAAATGTTACTGATGTCAGTTTTCACTGCTAACCAGGGGATTACTTTGAGGATAGCACTTGAAAATGCACACAAAGAAAAACTTAATGAGTTATATTACTTTTATTATATTCTTTCAAAATAAATTTATCACTCTTTATTTTCTTTAGCAATATTCGTAATATGCAACCTCATAGGGTGGCTTACAGGGCCAGCAAGATTACAAACACTATCAAATAAAGAAATCTAATGAGTTCATTTAAAAAAAGATAAAGCCAATTACAACAAAAATCACAGTCGGGTGGTAGAAGGACCGTGAAATAATACTGTATAGGTTTTAAAGAGCAAATGTCAAAAGAGCTAAACAAATACAGGCTAGGGACAAAATGACAAGATAGACATTCAGAGTGGAATTTGGGTCTTGCTTTTAATTGTAGCAATCACACACCTGAGGGCGATTGCTGCAAAATCTACACTGGTTGTCAGTAACAACAACATTTATTTCTATAGCACATTTTCATACAAACAATGTAGCTCAAAGTGCTTTACATGATGAAGAAAGAGAAAAATTAGCATATGTGAACGCTAATTAACATAAAATAAAAGTAAGGTCCAATGGCCAGGGAGGACAGATTAAAAAAAAAAAAAAAAACTCCAGACGGCTGGAGAAAAAAATAAAATCTGCAGGGATTCCAGACCACGAGACCACCAAGCCCCCTCTAGGCATTCTACCTAACATTCACTTGTGCTTGAAAGTTTGTGAACCCTTTAGAATTTTCTATATTTTTGCATAAATATGACCTAAAACATCATCAGATTTTCAGTCCTAAAAGTAGATAAAGACAAACCAGTTAAACAAATGAGACAAAATATTATACAGTGGTGTGAAAAACTATTTGCCCCCTTCCTGATTTCTTATTCTTTTGTATGTTTGTCACACAAAATGTTTCTGATCATCAAACACATTTAACCAT
>JANRMT010062792.1:12096337-12139079 GCA_026402145.1 Polypterus bichir lapradei
ATATATATATATATAAAATGTGAGAAAAACACTCATATCAATGACAAAACAATTACATTAACAATCATGTTATGTTATTTTTAAAATTTTTCCTTTTCTTTTTCATACCTTCTTTAACACACTACTTCTCCGCTGCGAAGCGCGGGTATTCTGCTAGTTAACTGAATATACAGAGCATAAGGATTAAACTAAGATGAAGCTATGAGAAAGCCATGTTAAAGTAATGTGTTTTCAGCAGTGTTTTAAAGTGTTCCACTGTATTAGCCTGGCGAATTCCTGTTGACAAGCTATTCCATATTTTGGGTGCATAACAACAGAAGGCCGCCTCATCACTTCTTTTAAGTTTTGCTCTTGGAATTCTAAGCAGACACTCATTTGAAGATCTAAGGTTATGATTTAGAGTGCAACTTGTAAGCTATTCTGAAATATAAGATGGAGCGAGATTATTATTTAAGGCTTTGTAATTTATAAGCAAGATTTTAAAGTAAATTCTAATTGACACAGGTAACCAATGTAGTGACATCAAAACTGGAAAATGGGCTTGGATTTTCTTTTCCTAGTTAAGATTCTAGCAGCTGCATTCTGCACTCGTTACAATCGATTTATGGCTTTTTTGGCTAGTCCTGAGAGGAGAGTGTTACAGTAATCTAGTTGCCTGAAAACAAAAACGTGGATTAATTTCTCAGAATCTTGCAATGTTATAAGGGGTCTAACTTTTGCTATATTTCTTAAGTGGAAAAATGCTGTCCTAGTAATCTGATTAATATGTGATTTAAAATTCAGGTCAGAGTCAATAGTTACCCCTAAATTCCTTACCTCCATTTTGACTTTTAATCCTAATACATCAAGTTTATTTCTAATAACCTCATTATATCCATTATTTCCAATCATTAAAATTTCTGTTTTCTCTTTATTTAGTTTGAGAAAATTACTACTCATGCATTCAGAAACACAAGGAGGACATTGTGTCAGTGAATCAAGAGAGTCGGGGTCATCAGGCGAATATTGATAAGTACAGTTGTGTGTCATCAGCATAGCTATGGTAGCTCACGTTATACCCTGAGATAATCTGACCTAACGGAAGCATGTAGATTGAGAAGAGCAGCGGACCAAGGATAGAGCCTTGTGGAACACCATATAGAATATCATGTGTCTTTGAAGTATAATTACCACAACTTACAAAGAATTTTCTACCTTTTAGGTAGGATTCAAACCAAGTTAAGTAAGGAAGACCCTCAGACCTGCCTATTATAACAGATCTTAAATGTGTAGGAAAGTTGGTTCTGCATTGAATATAATACTGTGTTGCATGCTCAGCAGTAAATCGAAGGCATTGACCAAATAGGAAACAAATTTAATACAACTTTTATTATTGTTTATATGGCAGATCTTTTCATTCAAGATGACTTGCAACATAAGGATACAGTATAGTAGATAGTACTTGAACTGTCCCAAAGCGAAATTTATAGAGGCTCAAGAAATATTTAAACAAATAACAGCACCAGCAAACCTACATGGCCTGACAAACACAAACAGCAATAATACAAAAAATAATAATAATGGCTTGGCTAATGATAAGAGAGCACTTACATTGAGGCATTATGCAGGCATACTACTGTAGTAATGAAGGAGGCCCAGTAGCATTAATTAACACACCTCTGCTGAATATTTTGTTGGCTAAAAGTACATAATGCTAGTGTTTCAAAGAGAGAAACTACTACCTCCAATGGGTCCATTATATGCCCCATAACTGAACCTGTCCTTTTTTATACAGTTTTTTGATTTGGTAGGCCTTTCTAGGAATGTTGTCACCTACCCAGCACACCACAGAGTAGGAAATCACAGTGGCCATCACAGAATTGTAGAACATGCATAGGATATCGTTACCCACATTAAAGAAATACAGTCTCGTAAGAAAAAAAAAAGAGTCCGCTCTGACCTTCCTTATAAAGTTCCTATGTCTTACTGGACCAGTCCAGCTTGACTTCAGTGTGCACCACATCCATTCCAAGTAATGACTGGAAATATGGAAGTACTGAATTGTAGACAATTTTCATTGCACCTAGAAACAAAGCTTTCTACGTGATCACCATACACTGTCTCACCCCCCTTATCAATAAACCCAGTTAGGGCAGAATTATCTGAGAATTTCTGCAAGTGACATGACCTGATGTTATATTAATATTCTGAGGAGTACAATGTAAACAGATAAATGACTCCAGTGTTGCTCACATCCATATTAAAGAGACAATACTTGAGCCTAACAAACTGTGGTTTGCTGACTTTGTCCCGTTGAGAATAAGACTTTTGGAGCCGATAGATAATAACTGAATCTTACAAAACAATCTTTCTCCGATAGGCAAATTGCAGTAGGTCCAAGTGGTCTTTGACATGTAGGCTCGAGGACTCATGTTGTCCAGGACTGGCCTTTCGAAAGTATTCATGTTGTGGGATATTAAAGGCATCAGTCTACAGTCATTGGGTTAAAGTGTGCTTGTCTTCTTTGTAACTGGAACAATGCAGAATATTTTCCATGGCAGCAGGCCATTTTGGAGCTTTGGTGACAGATTTAGCAAGTGATAGAGGATTCCACAAAGTTGGTCATCATAGTCCTTAAAAACTCAAGGTTAGACTCCATCTGGTTCCATGGCTTTTCCTGAGTCTAGCCTCCTTTGATATCAACCTGTACTTTCATCACTGGCCATACCGGCTGAATTAGGAGTAAAATATGTATATATTATAATGTACATTAATATGTACAGTAATGTACAAAAATGTTAGGCCGCTCAAAAATAATTTTTAAACTACCTGCAGTTATTTTGGCAAGAATTGTTTATTTTACTTGTGCATTTACTCACAACACTAAATTACATTAGAATAAATAATAAAAAGTATAAAGAATGTCTAAAGTTTTAAAAAAATTGTGTGGTCTGCCTTAAAATACAAAACTGAAGTAATTTGTTTTTGGTGTAATTGCTATATGACCTTTTTCAAGTTGTCTTGCAGTAATTTTTCTTAGGCTTCTTGTAGCATTTACCATAATACTTCTTTTGACTTTGGCTGCTTTATTTCTTTGATCCACCACAGCACCAGTCATGCTGAGGCCTAACACTGTTCGTGTTCCATCTACATACTTGCACTCCAAATATACTGTAATAGGTGTTAATTCTGTTTAGTTGTTATTGTGCTGAAAGATGACATTTTATTTTTTGCCCCTTTTTTCCACAGGTTCAATATGATGAAATGCAACTTGCTTATGTTGCTTATTATTCATCTTCTTCTACTTCTTCTTTCGGCTGCATTCCATTGATTTCTGAGCATTTTCAATACACTGTTGGTTTAAAATGCACCCCCATACCAATGACAAAGCTTCACAAAAGGCTGGAGTCAACTCTTTTGACATGCTGGTGTTTTTTTAAATTTTGCATCGTTGTTTCTTAAGACTTTCTACCACTAGTTGTCACTGTGCATTATGGTATTTTCTGTACTGCAATCTCTTTTTACTTGTTGCCTTTTTGCAATAATGGTTTCATAACTGCAACACACCCAATAAGGCCATTTGCTTTAACACTTCTTTGCCTTGTCAAAACATTTACTTTTGTATCCGATGACTCTGTCAGATGCTGCACTTCAGTGAATTTCTTTCTTAAGAAAGTACTGTTCTTCTGAAGCAGGTCGCTTTTTGGGTCTTTAGCTGTGTTTGCTGTGTTCAGCTTGCCCAGTTTTTTCAATTTTTTAACAGCTTGATTACCACATGTTGAAGAGCCAGTGTGTGGTATACTGTTGTTTTCTATCTACAGCATTGTTAATACAATCTGTTATTTTTGGGCTGTCAAAATGTGTTAGCCATATCATTTCCAGGTCTCTCATTGAAGCACTCTATTATTTGTGTTTGCTATTTATTGCACCCATTTATGTTAAATTGCACCATTAGAACACACACCATGGTTTAGCTAGTCACTACCTCATTGATTTGAATCGGGTGTGCTGGTGGTGGAATTAAACAAACACGTGGAATGGCTGGAGTGCCTCAAAGAGAAGTTTGGGGACCAAACCTTTGCTGTTATTCTCAGTATGGCAGATTTAATTAACATGTTGCAAAAAAAAAGAAACATTCTTGTTTCAGTGTCTGTGTATTTATTCTAATGTGTTATGTTGTTTTCAAGACCAAATTATTAAATTTCTTTAGACTTAAGACTTTGCCACTTTTTTCAGTAACAGAGCAGACAATTTATATAGCTTACCTGGTGTTGCACAATGAAGAAGTGGTGGGCTTTGAACCAGTATTGTTTTTAGTCTAGGCCTTAGCCTTCCTAAAGTGATTTCAGTTATCAGATAAACATTTAGGAGGAAGTGGTTAAGTTGTGAAGAAGAATGGGCTTTTGGTAGTAAGAACAAGTGTTTTGCAAAAAAATTGTGGATACAGGCTTTGAAAAGAAAAGCAACCAGTTCAACTACAAGGGTTGTGAGAACATATTTTCATGGCCTTCATGAAACACAATGTAATCAACTCACAGTCTGCTTTTATATTGTTGTACTGGGCAGGTGTCATAAGAGTAAGAGATTTTTGCCAAATCGTGCAAAGAAATGATTTATCATAAAGTATTATTATAATTAATTACAATTTATATAGTGATTTTTCTCACTACTCAAAGCACTTTACATTGAGAGTGGGGAGCTACTTCAACCACCACCAATCTGTAGCACCCACTTGGATGATGCAACAGCACCATTTTGCACCTGTATGCTCCCCACTTATTAGTGATTAGGTTGTGAAGGGGTGAAAGAGATAGCCAGTAAGGGAAAGTGGATGATTAGGGGGCCAATGTGGACAAGGCCGTGATGGGCATTTTGGTCAGGACATTGGGGTACACCATACATTTTTCACCACCTCTAATCTGTAGCACCCACTTGGATGATGCAGCGGCACCATTTTGCGCCTGTACGTTCCCCGCATATTAGTGATTAAGTGGTGAAGGGGTGAAAGGAGAGAGTTAGGCAGTAAGGGACAGTGGATGATTAGGGAGCCAATGTGGACAAGGCCGTGATGGGCAGTTTAGTCAGGACATTGAGGTACACCGTATATTTTTCAAAGTCTAACCAAGCAAACTTGGTTCTTCATTTTATTGACAAAAATGCATCATGGAGACAAACTTTCCTTTGCTTCTGTGGCAGCATACTTCTAAAGGTCATGGTGATCCAACACTTTTCTTTTAATTGTTAAGTCTGTTATGTGGCCTTCTTGATACTTGTCTGTGTAAAAACTCATGCCAGTATAAGCTTTTGTGTGAATTGTTTTGATAAAGGAATCATTTTTTCCATTTGAATTCCCATTGAAATGTTTAAAAAAATGTTCTTAAACACTGGTGTGCTAATGGTGACTTTTTTTTCTGTAGGTTCCTGCCATACAACAAAAAAGAATAGTTGCATTCCTTAACCAGTTTATTGTGCATACAGTCCAATTTCTTAACCGCTTTTCATCTGTTTGTGAAGAGGTAAGTGTGCTATTATGGAGAGCTTGCATTTTTTTTTCACAGAATCAGTTTGTCCTGGTTCATAGTATTAATGACATTTCTATCTTATGTAGGTTTGCACAGTAGTTATCACTGTCACCTTACAGATCCAATTTCCTCCATTCAGATGTCACATCCTGTCATTGTCTTGTGTGGGATCTGCACATTTCTTGTGTGTCTTACAGAATCGAATATAAAATCCTACTAATAACCTACAAAGCCTTAAATAACCTCGCGCCAAACTACATCAGTGACCTTCTCCATCATCACTATGTGCCTGCCCGCCCACTAAGGTCCTCTGATTCTGGTAATCTTGTTGTGCCCCACACTAATCTGCACTCCATGGGTGACAGGGCCTTCAGCTGTATAGCGCCCAGACTCTGGAATGACCTACCGAAATTAATCAGGCCAGCTGACTCCATGAATTCTTTTAAAAAACAACTCAAAACTCATCTGTTCAGGAAGGCTTTTAGCTCTACTTGACTTCATTCCCCTTCTCTCAGTTTACCTCTATGTCAAGATGCTCATGTAACCTGTATGTGTGTGCTAGACCATCAATTCTGTTGTCTGTTAGGCTTCTTTTCTTCTTTTTTTTTTCTCTGAATTCACTGTCGTAATCTTTCTTTCTTTCTTTCTTTATTTGGTTTGTACAATGCTATATACTGTATACCCTGCCATTCTTTCTTATGTTCTGTAAGTGCCTTGAGCATGGGAAAGGCGCTATATAAATAAAATGTATTATTATTATTATTTCTCAGCATTTGTTTCAGTTTTTTCCTAGATGCTCTGGGTAGCAGTTCTAAATTAACTGATTAGGAAAGTGTAAGGGGATCCTGCAGTAAACTAGTATCCCTTCCAAGGTTGCTTTCTAGCTCACTCCTGATGTTACCAGGATAGGCAGTGGCTCCCCAAGCACATCAGTTGGAGTAAACATGTTATGTTACGTCTTACGATTGTTTTAAACCTCTTAAAGGCCTGATCTTGCCAGTCGAATACTTTTAAAATATGTTTGTGTTCTGACTATATTTAAAGTATGTAGTGCTATAGCTTACTTAATTTGCCATTGATTATTTTCGAGAATGCTTTTGTTTCTGTTTTAAGTTTACACCCATGTGTATGAAGTACAGTGAGATTCTGTCTTGCAGGTCTCCTAGAAACTAGCAACAGTAGGTTGGTAACAACAGCAAAGAATAAGCATAACTTTATACATTAACCACAATTTTTAACAATAAACATGTACAGTAATTTGTAAATGTGATCTAACATGTGAAAAAAATTTTGCATTAAAAATAATGTTGAGTTTTAGTGCTCTGAAATAAAAAATATCACAGAAAACAAAATTTCAGTTTAGGATTTATTCAGTAAAATTAGAGTGCTGGTTATATTTTATTTCCAGATTGTTCATCCCGGAGCTAAATATTTAAGTGCCAGGGATATGCAGATGTAGAACTTAAATCAAATTGAATACTGTGAAAAACACAAGAAGCTTCTGCAGTGTTGTTGCATTTTATTATGGTTATCTTTATTTAATTCATTTCTTTCCATTTAATGATCTATGGATAATAAACATCTATTTTTTTAAGAAGATTAGTAAAATACGTTTACACTATAATAAAAATATTCAAGTCCATTTTTTTCTTTTAGTGTTCATTTACAAATATGGTGCATAAAACTGATAGTATTTGGCCTTGAGAGTTTTAAGTCATAAGTTGTATCACACTAGCAATATTTATCAAAATACCTGTAATTGAAATTTTATATATACAGTATTTTTTCGTTTTTTTCAGAGAGGACAAAGTATTGTTAAAGACTTCAGTCATCCGGCACAGTTGTTTTACTGACATTTCCTTTCTGGCAAATGGCAGAGGAAAATTGGTATTCATGCAACGAATTCAGAGAGCCAGTTTCTTTCCACAGGTTGTAAGATTACTGAATAGCTAGTCATATCAAATACTCCACGTGTTCTTGTGCACACCTGCATGCACACACATACAGTATACAGAAAAAGAATATCCAGTATACTTTGTTTTCTGTGCATGCTTTCTTATGTGTTTTCTGTTGTTCTTGTCATCAGTAATCTGAAGTAAGAATTTTCTTACATTGTGTACACTTGACAATAAACGTAATCTTATGGGAGCTCTCTCATGCTAATTCAATTTCTTCAAATGCTTCTGCATAAGTTGATAAATTATTCACTAACAGAATTTTATGCTTATCTCCTTGGCCAACAGGACTTACATTGGCCTTGCCTTGTAAGTATTAGTAATGTGATTTCAGCTAGCTTTAAACATTTATAATGTTATGCAAGAATTAAAGTCCAGGAAATTATGTGGTGAAGCACAGACAGGGCCATCTTGCCAAGCTAGATTCCGTCAGACCTTTTTCTCTATATTTAAAGTTTACTTTTGACTCTTGCTTTCAAGAATTAAAAGGAAAATCACTTTGGTTTGGGCCCTCTGGCCCAGTTCTTTTCATTGTTTATTTACTTGTTTTTCAGAATGTTTTATCTTACAGTAATAGTGATGACATTTTAAATTATCCATTAAATTTGATAAAAGACACAAACTAATGTTCTTTTTTTACTTAGTTTTTTAAGGTACTAAGCACTGGTCCTTTCTTTACAATACGAGCGTAAACGTGCATTTCTCTTAAAAACCTATCATAGTTTTCCTTGTATTGTAACTCTAAACATTGAGTTTATTTAGGTCTCCTTTATACTCTTTGATAGGTGTGCATTGCTTTTAGATGTGTGTTTCAGAAGTGGACATTCATTTTTGCCCATTGACCCTATCCTCCAAAGTTTTTGGGGTTGACCTTTAAAGCCACAGATGTCAAATACACATATGATTCACCGACACTTTATATACTTGTTTATAATGGACCCTCATGACCCTGAATTAGGTTAACGGTCTTTTCTCCCTTGTCCATGTCCCAGATATATTTTCAACACAGCAAAAAAGCACATCATATTCTATTCCCTGTTTCAATTATTGTTTTAAACATTGGCCCATTTTGTTCAACCAGCTTTCATTGTCAGTGGACACATTTCTTTATATGTTTTGAGACATCAATAGTAGTTATTTTTCAGTTCAGTAAAGATTACATTGAGACCTAAAGTAAGCAAAGACATGATTCATTATGTTGCCTTACAGCTTTGGGTGCCCACATTTGCTTGTCAGCCCAGTCTATAAGTGTAAATGTCCAACCTTTCTCCTTGTTCTGGATTTTGTAAGGTTACTACGGTGTCCTCTCACGTCCCAAGATGTGGTGACTACACATTAGCCCTGTAAAAGTAAATGCGTGAATGTGCCTTGCAATGAACCATTGACCCATCTGTGGATGATTCCTGTCTTGCTTTTAGTACTGCAGAGATAAGCACTTGCTCCCTGCAACACTGTAATGGGATAAATACGTTATTTTTTTTTATTGTCTACCAATTGTTGCATTTTAAATAAATTGGCCCTATTCAGTGCATAGTTAACATATATCAGTATAAAGTAAAATAAAATTCTCCATCCAATCAGGACTGTTTTTTTCATGGAGGAAGAGGAGAAAGATTTACAAGCATCTTTGCTTTTTTTAAATATAATAAAGTGAAGGTAAGCACTTTACGTAGCACAGTGCTAATTGCATTTCCATTCAAGGTTGATCTTGTATTGGTGATACATTATGCATTTTTTTTCTTTCTTCCAGAAACTGTCATCAATCTCCCTGCGTATTCAGCAAATTGAAACAACTTTAAACATTTTGGAAGCTAAGGTTGGTTTTGTTAATTACAACTCTCAGCAGAGCAGACTGTTAGTGTCATGGAATAAATACAAAAAAGAGAATGAAGGGTTCTTGAAATGGATGTAGCAATTCCACCTTATACCCAGAATTGTAATGAAAGTCCATCCATTAGCCAACCCGCTATATCCTAACTACAGGGTCACAGGGGTCTGCTGGAGCCAATCCCAGCCAACACAGGGCGCAAGGCAGGAAACAAACCCTGGGCAGGGTGCGCGCGCGCACGCACACACACACACACACACACCAAGCACACACTAGGAGTACCCGGAGGAAACCCACGCAGACATGGGGAGAACATGCGAACTGCACGCTGGGAGGACCCGGGAAGCGAACCTGGGTCTCTTAACTGTGAGGCAGCAGCGCTACCCAGTGCGCCACCGTGCCGCCCATAATGAAAGTCATTTTATCATTATGGATGTAAGCTGAACACTCCATAAATTGTTGATATTATGTGATATGCTTACAGAAATGTTGCCAGGTTTTATATGTTCATATATACCAAAGCATGGCAACTTAAATTTTTGATTTTTGGATTGCTGCCATTGCGAGCTGAGCCTATCAGTTACAAAAAGCCTAATGATTTCCGTCTACTTTTCCAATAAGCTTTATTCCTCAGTTTCCTTAAGGTAGTTTCTTTGTGGTTTCCATCTGTTTTCTTACAAACATAAAAGCTGTACTTATGTTTTTATTCAAGTGTTTCATGGTGTACTTTGGTTAGAAAGGTCACGTTTCTTTTCCATATTTTTGAGAAACTGGAATACACCATGGTCATGAGCATTGCTGACACAGCATACAGATGAACTAGCATTGAAAATAATTGATAACAAAATCTAATATATCCCCCAATTTGATATTTTATATGTTACTTACTGTTTTATCACTTTGCTATTGTTCAATGTTGGTGACCAGTGACACCCACTGGAGATTTTGTTATCTCTATTCTCCATGAAAACATGATATTACATTTTTTTCTCAGCTATCACCACAAACAATGCAGGATAGGTAACCAATAAAAATATGATCATTGTTGTGTGAAGTATTCCTATAAAAACTGTACCTCCCCATAAACATTCCACATATTGTGTACGTGATACAAAAAAATTTGGCATCACATTTAGTATAGTAAGCAGAAGCATGCAAACTAAAAGCAACCGTTAAAGTTTTATTTTATGTGCCAAATCTAACCAGCATTAAACTGATAGCTATTTCAGACAGTATGAATCATTATTTTTCCAGCAAATAATGCTATCTTGAATTGACAAACTTCACTAAGTTTGTATGGGAACTATTTTTCCCTATCATTAGTATTAGGTGTCACACATTTAGTCTATCAAAGGTTTATACTGCAGTACACTAAAAAAATAAATAGAAATGCTGGTGGGTCAAGGTTTACAAATGGGTTCTGTTCTTGAAGAGAATCCAGATTTGTATGTTAGCTTAGAATTTGTACTGAAAAATGTTTGTTAATGGGGAATTTGTAAAAATGCATGATGTTTTAATTTTACAGAGAAAAATGTTTACTTTATTAATAAAGTGACAGTGACGTAATGTCAATCTTAATCACAAAATACAAATAGTTTAAAATAGAACAGGTACGTACAGTGTATCTTCCTTATGTTTAAACATTCTACTTTTTGCTAATTATGATATAGTATGCATTGATTTGGGAAAGGCATTTCACGTAAATTCACCACTAACATGATTGTGAGACAAGTGCTGTCTCTGCTTTGGAATCACTAGTTGTGTTGCTTTCCCATCTCAACAGCTGTACTTCCTAAGATGGAACAGCTGGATAACATGCTAAGGACGCCTGGGCGCCTTGTGACTGATAGCAGTAAAAGATTGAAAATAGTGATTTTAAGTACATATGATTGTACATATTTGTCTGCATCAACATTAATTTGCCTTGTTATTAAGTATAAAAACTGTCAAACTGTTTTCTATCATAGCCCAAGGCCCACCTGTATAGTCAATGTAGTATGGAAGTAACATTAAAGAGTTTGTCAGCATTTTTATTAGTGAGAGTAATGTGAGCCTGCAATATGTGTGTGGCCACTGAAAAATTGACACTAAAAGGTCATATTTTATATTTGGAATTTTCCCTAAACATTTAGGATATGTTTTCCTCATAATCCAGGAAGGTACTGTAGGTTTTATATAAATAGTAATTGTGTGTTTTTTTTTTTATGTTTTTTTTTTTTTTTTTTACTTTATGTGCTGTTAATTATACATTACACTGTGTGTATGTTAACTGCAGTTTATCCACATTTCAGCTGTCATCCATCCCTGGCTTAGAAGATGTGAAGATAGAGAGTTTAAATCAAAGACCAAGTTTAGAAACCAATGGGCATGTATCGGTGGCAGATCAGACAAACATGTCAACAGATTCAACTGAGGTATGCAAAGACTATGACTTTATTCTTAATCTAAAACACTAAATGCCTCTAAAGACTTGCTGAAGTGTTAATTTGGTTTGCATTCAATATAACAAATTAACATCAAGGTTGATAATCCTGCTGCCAGTACCCCCATCATGTTATACATTGTTCTTTTCTGTTACTCTGAGTCACTTAAAATTACTAATTTAGTTTTTATTTGAAGGATAAGATTTTTTTTATATTGGATATTTTGGGCTGGTTAACAGTCTCTGTTTCAGTATCTATGTGTCAGCCCTGAGCAGGCAGCTACCTAGTAGTACACAACAGGCTTTGCTTATATGATCTGTGAAGTATTAAGGGTGTAGCCACACTCTGAATGTGCCAGTGTGATGTGATTATAACTTCACAAAAGTGTGGAGCATTGATTGAAACCTCTTCGCATTATTTCATTAAAAAAGTCAATATTTAGAAACCATTTGTGGAAAAGTGCACTTTATGATTCAGAAGTTTGTAGGACCTTTTTAGGAAGAAGAATTTTTCTTTATGAGTTTATCAGTTTCTTGCATCATCATGGAAAAATATTAAACCTCCTTGCAGAACATTTTGCTGGTAATTTCTAATATCACTGTCCTGTTCATCCATCCATCCTCTTCCGCTTATCCGGGGTCGGGTCGCATGGGCAGTAGCTTAAGCAGAGAGGCCCAGACTTCCCTCTCCCCGGCCACTTCTTCCAGCTCTTCCGGGAGAATCCCAAGGCGTTCCCAGGCCAGCCGGGAGACATAGTCCCTCCAGCGTGTCCTGGGTCTTCCCTGGGGCCTCCTCCCGGTTGGACGTGCCCGGAACACCACACCAGGGAGGCGTCCAGGAGGCATCCTGATCAGATGCCCGAGCCACCTCATCTGACTTCTCTTGATGTGGAGGAGCAGTGGCTCTACTCTGAGCCCCTCACGGATGACTGAGCTTCTCACCCTGTCTTTAAGGGAAAGCCCAGACACCCTGCGGAGGAAACTCATTTCAGCCGCTTGTATTCGCGATCTCGTTCTTTCGGTCACTACCCATAGCTCATGACCATAGGTGAGGGTAGGAACGTAGATCAAGTGGTAAATTGAGAGCTTTGCCTTACATCTCAGCTCTTTTTTCACCACGACAGACGGATGCAGAGCCCGCATCACTGCGGATGCCGCACCGATCCGCCTGTCAATCTCACGGTCCATTCTTCCCTCACTCGTGAACAAGACCCCGAGATACTTGAACTCCTCCACTTGGGGCAGGATCTCTTCCCCCAACCCTGAGAGGGCACTCCACCCTTTTCTGGCTGAGGACCATGGTCTCGGATTTGGAGGTGCTGATTCTCATCCCAGCCGCTTCACACTCCGCTGTGAAGCGCTCCAGAGAGAGCTGAAGATCACGGCCTGATGAAGCAAACAGGACAACATCATCTGCAAAAAGCAGTGACCCAATCCTGAGTCCACCAAACCGGACCCCTTCAACACCCTGGCTGCGCCTAGAAATTCTGTCTATAAAAGTTATGAACAGAATCGGTGACAAAGGGCAGCCCTGGCGGAGTTCAACTCTCACTGGAAACGGGCTTGACTTACTGCCGGCAATGCGGACCAAGCTCTGACACCGGTTGTACAGGGACTGAACAGCCCTTATCAGGGGGTCTGGTACCCCATACTCCCGGAGCACCCCCCACAGGATTCCCCGAGGGACACGGTCGAACGCCTTTTCCAAGTCCACAAAACACATGTAGACTGGTTGGGCAAACTCCCATGCACCCTCCAAGATTCTGCTAAGGGTGTAGAGCTGGTCCACGACCAGGACGAAAACCACACTGTTCCTCCTGAATCCGAGGTTCGACTATCCGACGGACCCTCCTCTCCAGAACCCCTGAATAGACTTTTCCAGGGAGGCTGAGGAGTGTGATCACTCTGTAGTTGGAACACACCCTCCGGTCCCCCTTTTTAAACACCACACTGTCCTGTTGCATCACGCAATTTCACCCTGGTTTTATGTATTGAACAGAGTTCATGGCGAATGGACTTGGTGATATGATGCCCCAAGCACTGGGACATCGGCACATGCTCAAACTCCACGTTTTATAGCTAGGAAATAACCGAAAATCCACCATAGGGTTCATGTGTAGAATTGTCGTGTTTGCCGTATTACAGAGGTAGTAGCTCTTTTTGATCATACATTGATGTGAAACTTTTAATAAGCAGAACCCTTCTCTGATTATCTTATTAACTGATAATGAAGCAAAAAGTGTACACTTACTTTGTACATACACAAGGCTTCCACATGTTAAGCTTCTTTGTTTTGCTCTTCAGCTGCCATGCATCATTCCTGAACCCATCTTAAACTCCATGAAGGCCAAAGTAATGCAGAAAGAGGCCTTTAGCATAAATAAGCTTACATAAGGAAATAATTAACAGAAGATGCAATGAAAGTTAAATTAAAACTGAAAACGCAGGGCCTTAATAAACCGGTTTTGCTCCCTGTTAGATGGTGTGGCTCACCTATTTCTCCAGCTAAGTAACACATATAAACACTTCCTTCTCACTTTCAACCTTGAGTTAAATAAAAACATACTTTTTCCAGTGAAATCTTCATCGTGCCAGTCTAGGCTGGATAACTTTTCATTGATTGTATCAGAACAATTTTTAAATATCTTGGAGTAATTATTACAAGGAAACATATAAATGTCTCTTTAAACACAGTTTTGGTACTAAACTCAGCAAAAAAAGAAACGTCCCTTTTTCAGGACTGTGTATTTCAACAATAATGTTTTAAAAATCCAAATAACTTTACAGATCTTCATTGTAAATTGTTTAAACAATGTTTTCCATGCATGTTCAATTAACCATAATCAATTAATTAACATGCACCTGTGGAATGGTCGTTAAGACCTTAACAGCTTACAGAAAGTAAGCATTTAAGGTCACAGTTCTAAAAACGCAGGACACTAAAGAGACTTGTCTACCGACTGTGAAAAACACCCAAAGAAAGATGCCCAGGGTCCCTGCTCATCTGCGTGAACGTGCATTAGGCATGCTGCAGGGAGGCATGAGGACTGCTGATGTGGCTAGGGCAATAAATTGCCATGTCCACACTGTGAGACGCCTAAGACAGCCCTACAGGGAGACAGGAAGGACAGCTGATCATCCTCGCAGTGGAAGACCACGTGTAACAACACCTGCACAGGATCGGTACATCCGAATATCACACCTGCGTGACAGGTACAGGATGGCCACAACAACTGCCCGAGTCACACCAGGAACACACAATCCCTCCATCAGTGCTCAGACTGTCCGCAATAGGCTGAGAGAGGCTGGACTGAGGGCTTGTAGGCCTGTTGTAAGGCAGGTCCTTACCAGACATCACCAGCAACAACGCCGCCTATGGGCACAAACCCACCTTCGCTGGACCAGACAGGAGTGGCAAAAAGTGCGTGAGTTTCTGCATGACAGCAATGTCAGTGTTCTGCCATGGCCAGCGAAGAGCCCAGATCTCAATCCCATTGAGCACGTCTGGGACCTGTTGGATCGCAGGGTGAGGGCTAGGGCCATTCCCCCCAGAAATGTCCAGGAACTTGCAGGTGCCTTGGTGGAAGAGTGGGGTAACATCTCACAGCAAGAACTGACAAATCTGGTCCAGTCCATGAGGAGGAGATGCACTGCAGTACTTCAAGCAGCTGGTGGCCACACCAGATACTGACTGGTACTTTTGATTTTGAGCCTCCCTTCATTCAGGGACACATTGTGAAACATTTTTAGTTTACAGTATGTCTTATGGTGTTGACTCTTTTAGTGTTCATACAAATATTTACACATTAAGTCTACTGAAAGTAAAAACAGTTGAAAGTCAGAGGACGTTTCTTTTTTTGCTGAGTATATAATACAAAATATCAAATAAGATGTTAATAAATGGTCATCTCGCCATTTTGCTTTAGTTGAGAGATTCATTAATGTCAAAATGCATATTCTTCAAAAGCTTGTGTATCACTTTCAGAGCATACCTGTATATATCAACAAATCCTTCTCTAAGAAGTTATTCTCAATTGTAAAATCATTTATTTGGAACTCAAAATGGCAATGCATTAAAGAAGGCGACTTTGCAGAGGCCTAAAGCTAAAATGCTTAGCACCACCTAAATTTCGGCTCCATTACTGCACTTCAGATATTCATACAGTAAAATATTGGAAATTGGAGTCCAAGAAACTTACACTTGATTAGAAATGGAAATTATCCACCATCTCTTGGTATGTCACATGCAATGGATTTTATTACTACATGCATTACAAAATAAATTCCAATAAATTGTGCACTGTAAATGTTAACACCACAGTCTATGTTGATTAGATTTCAATCCATCTTAGATAGGTAGCATGGCTACTTTGTAGTAATAAAATGGATTGTATTCATCATTCCAACAGATGATGTATCATAAGCATTTACGAATCCCATAAGAAATGGCATATAACAGAGACATAGCAGACATACACTGGCAGTCCAGTCCTGCCTTTGTCCAGAAACGGCTTTATGACCACAGTCTTGGAAAGTCCTTCTCCTGTGGGACGACTGGGATCTTTTCCTAAGTAAGGCACGTGCAAATCTGTCGTTTTTCACACGTTCGGCATGGGTGTCTTTGTTGTCAAAGCGCAAATGCCACGTGATACTTTGATAGCAGTCACGAGGCATTGTATTTTTGATTGTCGGTACAATAAAATACTTCTGACCAGGCATCAACCACAGTACCAACTGTGGTTATCGCTGCTGTTGTGAAAAGAATGGCGATAAATGCCATCACCTCAGAGAGGGAGAGGCAAGTTCATTGTACCATGTAAATGTGACTGAGAGAATAAAACCAAATTAAGTGGCAAAAATTTACAATGGGTGTTACAGACTCAAATGTATGTTTTTATTATACTGTATAATAATAATAGCAGCTCACTACTCAAAACGGAAAATGCAGGGAAGACCTGGGATTGAACCTACAACCTCGTGATTTAGAAGTAGTTGTTCTTACCTCTAACCCTCCCATGCAGTTGATAAATGGACTTTGGTCTTTACATGTTGACAGCAACATGTAAATTGAATAATTTCTTTTTCTTTGGTTATATTCTTGAATAAAGGTGCAGTTGTTTTGTTATACCTTTTGTGAAAGTATTTGATATTTGAACTTAAGTCTTCACACATTATACACTTCATGTCAAAGTTTTATCATTAATACTACAACATGAAAAAAGTTTCTGTTTTAGTAATGTGTTCAACATTTCTTGCCTCACATTTCCTGTCATCCTACATTTATCCAGATTGTTGTAGACACGGAACACACATGATATGTATGTGTTACAAATAATGAGATATTATTTACCCTATACAACTCCATGCATCTCACACCCAGATAAACAGACTTGAGCTGGGAGAACTTCAGCAGCATTGGTGAGGGATGTCATAGCAGGCTGCTTGTGCTGACTGACACATTTACAAAACAAAAGACACTGATGGAGAGGTGCATAGGAATTTAAGGTGGCCCAAGATCACAACTTTTTTTTTGTAGGCTTCAGGGATTCTAGTGTTACCATCACAAGTAGGCATCATTTAACTGCAGCTACAGAATAGATACACGAAGTATCATAACGATAATGTAGCTAACTAGCTAGCTTTAGCTAGTCAGCTATTGTAACTACCAAGCTAAATTATGTAATATGGCTGTACCATACATTAATTATTAGCTTATATTCAACAATAATGTATTTGTGAGTGGATGACTACTTGAGTGACGAAGATATATAGAGAACGTAAATATATTTATATTAAAGTAGGCTTTTTTTATTAGCATATTCCAGTTACTCCTGTGTAAATGTTTGATATGTTTTTATTAAATTTACTATGGAATTAATTGAAAATTTAAATATGGTTCGTTTTACTTTATAGATACACCAGACCATTATAACATTTTGCAAGTCATAATTCACCCATAATTATGTAATAATTATATATGCAATGCATACCCCTATCAGATTATAATTATTAAGTGCAATGGTCATCAGCAGTAGGCAACTACAGATGATTCCTTCAGATTGGAATTTGGCAAATAGTTATGTAATAAGCCAATGAATGATCTGATTTCTGCTCTCTTTAATATAGTATCGCTATTATGTAATCCTACTGTTAATAACTGTTTATACATTGTAATATGCCTATGTTGTACAGTAAGTGTGCCACCCCAGTATTTTCACAGACCCTGTTCTGTTTAGCCGTTCAAAAATGAATACTTTTTAGTTCAATATGTGCCAAGCACACCCTAATTTATCAAATAATTGTTCATTGATTATACTGTACAGTGGTGCTTGAGAGACCGGTTAAACAAATGAGACAAAAATATTATACTTGGTCATTTATTTATTGAGGAAAATGATCGAATATTACATATTTCTGATTAGCAGTTAGTTTGAAGGTGAAATTAGAGTCAGGTGTTTTCAATCAATGGGATGACAATCAGGTGTGAGTGGGCACCCTGTGTTATTTAAAGAACAGGGATCTATCAAAGTCTGCTCTTCACAACACGTTTGTGGAAGTGTACCATGGCACGAACAAAGGAGATTTCTGAGGACCTCAGAAAAAGAGTTGTTGATGCTCATCAGGCTGGAAAAGGTCACAAAACCATCTCTAAAGAGTTTGGACTCCACCAATCCACAGTCGGACAGATTGTGTACAAATGGAGGAAATTCAAGACCATTGTTACCTTCCCCAGGAGTGGTCGACCAACAAAGATCACTCCAAGAGCAAGGTGTGTAATAGTCGGCGAGGTCACAAAGGACCCCAGGGTAACTTCTAAGCAACTGAAGGCCTCTCTCACATTGGCTCATGTTCATGAGTCCACCATCAGGAGAAAACTGAACAACAATGGTGTACGTGGTAGGATTGCAAGGAGAAAGCCACTGCTCTCCAAAAAAAACATTGCTGCTCATCTGCAGTTTGCTAAAGATCACGTGGACAAACCACAAGGCTATTGGAAGAATGTTTTGTGGACGGATGAGACCAAAATAGAACTTTTTGGTTTAAATGAAAAGCATTATGTTTGGATAAAGGAAAATACAGCATTCCAGCATAAGAACCTTATCCCATCTGTGAAACATGGTTGTGGTAGTGTCATGATTTGGGCCTGTTTTACTGCATCTGGGCCAGGATGGCTTGCCTTCATTGATGGAACAATGAATTCTGAATTATATCAGAGAATTCTAAAGGAAAATGTTAGGACATCTGTCCATGAACTGAATCTCAAGAGAAGGTGGGTCATGCAGCAAGACAAAGACCCTAAGCACACAAGTCTTTCTACCAGAGAATGGTTAAAGAAGAATAAAGTTAATGTTTTGGAATGGCCAAGTCAAAGTCCTGACCTTAATCCAATCGAAATGTTGTGGAAGGACCTGAAGCGAGCAGTTAATGTGAGGAAACCCACCAACATCCCAGAGTTGAAGCTGTTCTGTACGGAGGAATGGACTAAAATTCTTCCAAGCCGGTGTGCAGGAATGATCAAAAGTTACCGGAAACGTTTAGTTGCAGTTATTGCTGTAAAGGGGGGTCACAGCAGATACTGAAAGCAAAGGTTCACATACTTTTACCACTCACAAATATGTAATATTCAATCATTTTCCTTAATAAATAAATGACCAAGTATAATATTTTTGTCTTATTTGTTTAACTGGTTTCTCTTTATCTTCTTGAGTGAAAATCTGATGATGTTTTAGGTCATATTTATGCAGAAATATAGAAAATTCTAAAGGGTTCACAAACTTTCAAGCACAACTGTATATATCTTCTCTAAAATTGCCTTAAGGTGTCCAGACCAGGATCCAACCTGTGAGCTATGTCATCAAGTGCCAGCAGCAGCACTGTGCCACATGTTTTATTAATGTCTTGCACTTTTGATATTTGTGTACAGTATCTCTCAGGTATTTTTGAATTTATAGCCATTCCCACTCCAATAACAACAATTTTTGAAGTAACACCTGATGAGATGAAAGTGTGTTATTCAACTCGTTTGTAAGTTCCAATATCAGACTATATGCAGAAAAAACTTACTTTGCTAAGCCACCTTCTATATCTCAATGGGAAAGTGACATTCTGTATTATCACTAATTGGTGAAAAAAAATTAATACTGTTTATGAAGCTGTGTTCAGACTTTTTTGTCAGAACTTGGCAAGGACAAATTAATTTAATTGTAGAAAAACTTGATGAGCCTTTTCTTAACCTTTATAATTTTCTTGCTGTTTTGCCCTACCCTGTCTATTTGTATATCTTGCTTTGTTGAGTAGAGGTTGAATGCTTAGTTTTATGGATTGTTTTCAGGGCATGCCACTACCCTTTCTTTTTTCATTTATTTGATTGAGTTGTGTTTTTTTACAGGACCACACCAGCTGCTTTGTTGCTCATGAGTGAACTTTCTATGTTGCAGAAATAATAGCTATTCAGCATGGCACATTGTGCTGTGAAGCATAAATACAATGTGCAGGTACTGAGAAAATACTCTGCTGTTAAAATAATTGTGTTCTGCAAGAAGACGTATTTTCAATTGCTCAAGTGATTTTACTTTTTCTGGTTATGTAATTAACATCCATGACAGAGTAATCCTTACATAGTCTATATCATGGGTGTCGAACTCCGGTCCTCGAGGGCCGCAGTGGCTGCATGTTTTCATTCTAATTATCTTCTTCATTAGTGAGCCATTTTTACTGCTAATTAACTTCTTTTGTCTTCATTTTAATTAACTTGACTCGGGCCCCTTAGTTGTCTCTTTTTCCTTAATTAGTAGCCAAACAATAATGAGACATCAAACTAGCCACCATATGACCAGCTCACCTGTGCCCATCACACAATATCTGACAATAAAGAAAGGTGAAGGTCTCAGTAAGGTTGATCTCTCAGGTCACCAACATATTTTGATGGTGTTCTTAGAAAAAAAAGAAAAATCAACAGATTTGGAAATGTCTGCTGTGGCAGAATGAGAGCAGCAACAAGCCATGGAATTAAATAACGGGCTTAATTAACAGAAAAAATCAGCTTCTCATTAAGAAATTGGTTGGAGTGAAATCCCAGTTCAGCTGGTCACCTGTTGGTTCGTTTCACATCTTATTTCTGTTTGGCTGTCATTTAATAAAGAAAGGAATAAATTCAGTGTACCATATCCTTAAAAACAGGGCTATTGAAATGAAGGGAAAAGAAGTTAATTAGCAGTGAAAACTACTCACTGATTAGGAAAAGGGTTAGAATGAAAACCTGTAGCCACTGCTGTGGCAGAATGAGAGCAGCAACAAGCCATCGAATTTAATAACGGGCTTAATTAACAGCAAGAATCAACTTCTTATTAAGAGACTAGTTGGAGTGAAATTGGTTGGAGTTTGAAATCCCAGTTTAGCTGGTCATCTGTTGTCTCGTTTCACGTCTCCTTTCTGTTTGGCTGTCATTTAATGAAGAAATAAATCAATTCAGAGGACTGAATCATTAAAAACAGGGCTATTGAAATGAAGGGAAAAGGAGTTAATTAGCAGTGAAAACTACTCACTGGTTAGGAAATGGGTTAGAATGAAAACCTGCAGCCACTGCGGCCCTCCAGGCCTGGAGTTCGACACCCCTGGTCTATATCCTTTGTGATATTCTAGAGTTATGTGAATTTTTAACAGACCTCTAGAAATACTGAGTCTAATTGCTTAAACCCCAGTGACTATTTTATGTCTTTTGAGCTTTTCTTATTAATATTTTTGCATGTACAGTATAGGAAGTATACAGTCAACATAAGGTACTTTTTATCTTATAGTAACAGAAAAAGCAAAGTGTATATAAATAAAGAATAATATTTCAAACTATTCAAAATATTGCTTATCAGGTTTTATTTAATTATCCAAAACATTTGTTTTAAAAGCTACATCAAAATACTGGAAGAGTCAATGATCAATCGAAAGCTAATCCAACTACAGAGAATGTTCTCACAGTTGCAAAGGACCCTAAATATGCCAGATACTTAAAAATGGTTCAAGTGGTGAGTAGTATAAATTAAATTTCTTGCAAGCTTGTATAAAAGAGTATTAGGAACCTGTATATTTATTCTTTGACAAACATTAAAACATTTTCTGTACCATGGAGTTAATGGGTGCAAAGTTAAAGGCATGGTAACAGATCATCTTTGCATTGGTAAAGTCAGTGGTTCCAATATGGTCTCTGAAGTGTTTTCCTGAATTCCATCCAGCCATTATCCAACCCGCTGTATCCTAGCTACAGGGTCACAGGGGTCTGCTGGAGCCAATCCCAGCCAACACAGGGTGCAAGGCAGGAAACAAACCTCAGGCAGGGCGCCAGCCTACCCAGGGCACACACACCAAGCACACACTAGAATTGCCAGTGCACCTAACCTGCATGTCTTTGGACTGTGGGAGGAAACCGGAACACCGGAGGAAACCCACGCAGACACGGGGAGAACATGCAAACACCGCACAGGGAGGACCTGGGAAATGAACCCGGGTCTCCTTACTGCGAAGCAGCAGCGCTACCACTGCGCCACCGTGCCTCCTGTTTTCCTAAATTTTATTCTAAATAATATTTAAGATTTTTTTTCTTTACATTTCTGTACTTGTTTCTTTATATCACAGCAAATTGGCTGTGTTTGATTTTTTTTTTACACTCCCTTCACTGTTGCACTTCTATCTAGTTTATAACTCCTTGTAGTTTGACTATGTTTGAAATTGGATAAGTCGAGGTTGAAGTGAACTCTCTTTCCTGTGGGATTTAACCTAACTATATGACCCCTGCTGAGTGAATGTTTACCTTCCACCTATAAGAAGAGATTAATTTACTGAAGTATTATGGTACTGTATTTCCATGTTTGTTTGTTTGTATGCACTAAAACAGTGCGTTGCCACACCAACCATACGACAAACCACCTCAGCATCCCAAATTAGGACCTGAATGCAGCAGTGCGAAACAATTATTGCTAGTCCTACTGAAATGCATTGATGACAACAATGACCCCATAACACTATACCTGTTTGTGAGGGTTGATTTTAAAAATTAGTGCCTGTTTATTTAAAATCATGCCATGCATACATTTCTTTCAGCATTATACCTCTTTTACTGTCTACAGTGTGTCTGTGTTGTTTTAAAAATAGTTAACCAACTTTAATAAGAGGCGTAAAACTGCATATGTTCCTGAGTTAGTAATAAGATAATTTTTCCCATTTAGGATTGAGGTGCTAGTTTAAATGAGACTGTAGAAATCAGGCTTTAAAGTTTAAACTATACAGTTGTTTCTTTGACAACACATGAATTGACTGTACCCTTTAAAGGGAATCCAAGTTTTTTTTTTTTTCTTTTCTTCCACAAAAACATGTGAATCAGCTGTAGGGCCAGCTGTATAATCTATTAATTGTTTTCAGATAATAGCTGAGCAAATTCACCACCTGAATAAAAGGAAGACCTGCAAAATATAATTTCCTAATTAAACATACAGTGTCTTTATGTCAAGAATGAATGAACTACAAAATTACAAAGATTATAGATGTGTCGGTGCAAGGCAAGGAATTCCCAACTTCATCAGGAGAATGTGCCAGATGATTACTGTAAAAAATTAATTTGACTCTCCAGCCTGCTGAGATGAGAGAGGAATCAGTAACATTGGTACCAAAGGCTTTATGGTTTCAGAGGAAACTGCACATTCGGGGACAACATGAAGGGGGCCAGCAGAGCTGTTTTTCATAATACTTTAAAAGGTGCTGGTGAACTAAATACATCTTTCTTTTTTACGATCCAGACCATACTATAATTATGTTCATTCTTATAACAGCTAATATATATTCATGTTTCTTCTGACAAACAGTACATTGAATGATGTGGTAAAGGAGCATTTATTGACATTAAATTGGCACCCCTCATAAAGTTGCATGATTTTTTGAAGATTTTTTTTTTCTCAAAACCTACACCATTGCTGTTACATTTATTAAATACTAGATGCTGCATTACCTGTTTTAATACAGAATAATACAGAATATTGCGTTTGGGCATTACTTCTCCTTAGATATATTGAAATTGAAGAAAAAAGAATTACCCGTTTTAAAGTTTACTGAGCCATCAATTTCATAGTTCTCTTGAATAATAACAGTGTCAACATATTCTGAACATAAATATAGCATTAGTTATTGGTTGTCACTGGATTTTACATCAGCTTTGCATTTTAGAGTGTAATAGGAAAGTACCACAGGTATCTTCAAACTAAAATAAATGCAAAACAGAGATCCAGCATTTAAAAAAATGGTTTCCTTTCTAAACCACAGGGTTTCAAGTTTACATCAGAATAAATACAGGTTTGTGCAGCACAGATATTTTCCATCGCTGCACAATGTAGAACCAACTGCTGTCTGGCACAAAAGAGTTCCAGCTGCCAACATCTTGAGGAACTTTGTGAAAATTTGTTAATTTTTTTTCTTTTAAGGGTGTTCCAGTTATGGCAATAAAAAATAAAATGATTGCGGATGGCCTAGATCCAGCTCTGCTTGAGTAAGTTAAGTCAAATTTATTTTTTAACATGTCCTAGTATTCTTGTATGTTGTTTATCATAATTAAACTAATTATAAGTATTTTTCTGTTTAGTTTAAATGGATGGAAGCATAATTTCATCTGTGCAAAAATAAAATTTTTGAAACATGCGGTTTTTTGAATTTGAACCTGTGTCTAGTTGTGTGACGTAACGAATATGTGCATAAACATTTTTCTACAATTAAACTATTCCTGGGGAACCAAATTCATTTACATTTGTCTTCTTAGCAGAAGCTTTTATCTAAAGTGACTTACAAAGGAGATCAACATAATCGAATGAACATCAGTCTGGTTCTTTGTTTTGGAATATATGTCTTGGAGCAAACCACAACATCCCTTTAGAATCTCATCTTAGTGCAAGTTTAAGTAAAGCAATGGAGCAAAAAAAGTACATTTAAATAAGTTATAAGTGAATGATCTGGAATGGCTTAGGCAGAATCCAGGCTAATCTGCCATGAAAAAAATACCGTGCCTATAAAAAGTGTTCACTCTTTGGAAATGTGCATGTCTTATTGTTCTAAAATGTTGAATCACAGTGGATTTAATTTACCTTTTTTGACATTGATCAACAGAAGAAAACTGTTTGATTTCAAAATGAATTACAAGTATTAAAAATAAATAAAAACAACTGATTGCTTAAGTATTCACCCTCTTTAAGTCAGTATATAGTAGATACGCCTTTGGCAGTTGCTGACAGCTTTGACTGTGCATGGTCAGGTCTCTGTCAGCTTTGCACATCTAAACACTGCAGTTTTCCACATTTTCCTCGACAAATCCTCTCAAGTTCTGTCAGTTTGCATAGGGTTCATGAACACGTCCAGCTACAAACTCTGCCACTCCAGGCCATCAACACTCCTGTTTCTATTAATTAATTACATTTATTTAGCACTTTTCTCACTACTGAAAGTGCTTTACATAGGCAGACGGGAACTACTTTAACCACCACCAATGCGTAGCACCCACCTGGATGATGCAACAACAACCCATTATTGCATCAGTATGCTCACCACACATTAGCTATTAGGTGGAGAAGGGATGAGTGAGACAGAGTCAGAGACTGGATGATTAGGAGGCCAGTAGATGAGGCTGTGATGAGCAATTTAGCTAGGACATCAGGACATTTTATGACATTTCCCTTTAGTATTGACTTTGTTAGGGTTGTTGTTTCGCTAGTCCTCGAGCATTTCATTGTGTTTTGCTGCATTACCTACACAAGCCTTCCTGAACTTGCTGCAGAGAAGCATACATCATAGTGGAGATGGTGACTTCAAACATGGTGTTTGGCCTTTTGGCCAAAAAGTTAAATTTTGGTGTACTCAGACCATTAAATGATCTCCCATGACTTCAGATTCTCCCCCATGCCTTCTGACTAAGTCTAGTCAAGACGTGATGTATGTTTATTCTGTTTGCCACTCTCCTATGAAGTTGTGACTTGTGAAGCACCAGGACAACAGTTGTTACAGTCTCTCCATCCTGAACCACTGTAGCTTCTAACTCCTTGAGAGTTATTATAGGTCTTGGTGGTTTCCCTCAACTAGTTGTCTTTTTGCATATACACTCAGTTTCTGTGACGGCCAGTTCTAGGTAGGTTCACAACTGTGCCATACTCTTTCCATTTCTTGATTGATTTAACTGTGTCACTAGGGATATTCAAGTACTTGTGCTTTTTGGTCACTTTTTCATTGAGTTGCTTGGAGTGTTCTTTTGTCTTCATTGTGTAGGTTAGATGTGATACTGACTCACAACAAGCTGGACCTTCCAGATATGGTACATTTATCATACAGTCAGTTGAAGCGCCATAACACAGATATGATTTCCATTTAACTATGTGACTTCTAAAACTAAATGGCTGTCCCAGTGATGATTTAGGTTTGTCATTAGTGTTTATGCAAACCATTATTTTGTGTTTTATATCAATTTAGATTAATTTGCTGAGATATTTTTTCAGTTTTCTGTTGATCAGCCAAGCTAAATCCACTGTGATTCATTGTTGTTTAACAATGCAATGTAAAAACTTGCAGGGGGGTGAATACTTTTTATAGGCACTGTTCAAGGCAAGATTTCAAAAATGCAGTCCATCATAGTTTCCCAACTAATGTGCCACAGCTACAGTAAAGATTTGTAGCAATCATAAAGTGAAGATTCAACCTCGGAGGTTGATGCCAGAGATAATTACAACAAAGCCCTGAGCTAGACTATTTATTTTGTAATTTTTTAAAATCATTTTGTTATTTTAATTTATCCTTCTTTAGGGGAGAAGTTTTATGAATACAAATAAATGAGTTTGCCAGAAAATTCCATAAAAAGGTTCAAGGGCTGAATATGTTTTTAAGGCACTATATAGAAAACAATCTGAACTCAACTTAGTTTGTTAAAAATTGCATATAGTAGCAAAATTCATGCATTAAACAGAAAGAAATAGACAGGTACTCAACACATGAATATTCATATGTTCAAAGTACATTAAAGCACTAAAGGTATAATCAGATGTTAATATTTTCCTCCATTTGCACTTGCGTATATTTTATGACACTGGTAAAAATTCAGTAGTGTATCTTTTTTTTTTTTTTTTCCGTGAAAAGTCAAAACAATAAAGTGGAGTAACGTGTTCCTGGGGCCACCATGTGGCCACTGCAGTGTAACAAATTTCTTTATGCTTAGTTCTGTCTCTATTTATACTTTACTTTCTAAATAAATTGTAATCATTTCTTTTTTAACTCAAATCCAACAATGATGTGTTTTTTTACATAAGCGTTGAACAATACTTTATAAAGCTTTTTATTTTTTCATCAAATATGTAATCTGTATAAACACATACAAATACTACAACATGCAGGAAATCGCAGCATGTAAGGTACGTTTTAAAGTGCAACCATCCTGGATGAAGTGAAAGCACTGAAACCCCATAAGCAAGAAAGAGAGGCAGACTTAATGCAGAAATGTTTTAAGCAATCGCAGCCAGCCATCATTATTAGCAGCACATGGTCTTTATGGAGCTGGTAGCAAATATGCAATGTCTCCACAAGTACTGTGAAAGTTATCTAATGTGTCTTCTTGAATATTGGTTTCAAATACCCACTTAGATATGAATTTTGAAATACGTGGACTTTTCTGTGAATGGAAGGTTGGCAGGTCGGGTTCTCATTAATTGATGCTTGTTGGGCTACAGTATGTCTGGAAGCTAATAAAAGATGCTGTAATATCATTGTTGAGGAATGCATCTACTCACTTAATATTGAACTTCTCACAGTTGAACTTTACCTGTGGTCTCTGCTACATGAATTTATCCAAATATTTCTTACTAGCCGAAGCCCGTCGTAGCATACGGCGGTGTAAGAATAGGAACGTAAAACGGTGAGAAAGGAATTCAGTATAACAAAGGCTTAGGAAACCACCGTTGCAGTATAACGAAAATAGCAAGGAGTGAAACCAATGCCAATGGTCGAGAGAGTACCTTCCTGTAGCAGGCTACGGAAAACACAGACATATATAGATAGACGCCGCATTCACTGTGTTGCCCAGTCAACACGATAAGTCAGCGCATCCACACTACTGCGAGTGGTAAAAGTGCCATTTAAACAAATACAGGTAGACGTGGAAACTGGGTTTTCTGATGAAAAAACAACAAAGTTTAAAACAGTATCATTTACATACAACAGATTTTGGCGAATCATTTACATGCAATTATTTATATCCATTTATACACTAATAATGGCAATTATTAAGTAATTATTCTTATTATTATTAAATAATTCCTCCTGTATAAGTAACATTTCTCGGACTGCTTTCTTCCATCCCCGAAACATTTCTAGACTTCGTCCTGTTCTTACGCAACACAGTACTGAAGTATTGGTTAATGCCCAAGTCACCTCACATATAGATTACTGTAATGCTATTCTATCTGGCATCCCACAAAAACATATCCATCGCTTACAATTTATTCAAAATTCTGCTGCCAGGATAATAACCTGCTGTTCTACAGTATATCCACTGAACATACTACACCTATTCTCTCTCAACTTCACTGGCTCCCTGTTAACTATAGAATACAATACTAAATACCGCTCTTAACATTTAAAGCTCTCCACAACCTCACTGATCTCCTACAGACTGACACTCGTCTCGCTCACTCAGATTCTCATCTGCAGCTGTACTTTCTGTACCACACATCAAACTCTGTGCTATGGGAGCTCAAGCGTCTCTTATAGTGCTCCTCAACTCGGGAATTCTCTTCCCTCTCATATATATCTGCTCGATTCAATAACACATTTTAAAACTACCCTCAAAATGTATCTTTTCAAGCTGGCATACCAATTGTGAATTTTGCACTGTTACTGGCAGTTATCTTTGTTTGCTAATTATTGCTGTTTGTTCAAGAGCAACGGTGGACGCGGAAGTAGGATTAGAGATGGCGGGCGGGGGCTCTGTCGTGCGTATCCCATGGTCTTAGAGTTGGCGGGCGGGGCTCTCTGTCTTGCTTGCACTCACTGTCTTGCGTGCCCTTAGTGAATTATATATATAGATACTAGTTTACATTCTGCTGCTTGCAGATTTAGTAGCTGTACCTGAAATAAGTTTTGAAACAAAATAAAACATGGAAACTTTAACACCTAGCTTGTTCAAACTGGAGGTTGTGTTGCTACACTGCTCTCAGTATGTTAGTCTTGACTGCATATATCAACGAATGACTACAGCCATACCACCAGCACTTCAGAACAGGTCATTCATCTGAAGCTTAGCGTGTTCAGGCCTGGCCAGTACTTGGATAGGAGAAAATCTAGGAAAACTTGTTTGTTGTTTCAGGGATTGGTGTGGCCAACAGAAGGGGTGCTTACCCTGTGGTCTAAATGTGAATTACATTCCCCCAGTGCAGTGACGGGGACACTGTGCTGTAAAAATGGCATGTCCTACGGATGAGACATAAAACCAAGGTCCTGATTCACTTTGGTCATAAAAGATCTCTGGGCATCCTTTCTAAAGAGTAGGGTTTGTCCTGATGTCCAGGCTAAATTGCCCACCATGGCCTAGGCATTCCTCCCCACTCCCAATTTTCCCCTGACTTTAATTGTCTATCTGTCGTACCACTTAACCACCTAACAGCTAATGTGTGGTCAGCTTGCTGGTGCAAAAATGGCTGCCTTTGCATCTACCAGGTGGATGCTACACATCTGTGGTTGTTATAGTGTCTCCCCACTCACTGAAGTGCTTTGAGTAGTGAGAAAAGTGCTATATAAATGTAAAAAATTACTATTATCTGAGTAGGTTAACATTACTGTCTAGTTTGAAATGCAAACATGCCCTACAAGAATATTCTTGCAGCGTTTTAACACATAGTATATTCATAGACCACAATGCATATTTAAACTCTGTTTGATGTTGCTATGCCATACAGTGATGCAGCATATCATAGCAGATAGAAGTACTTCTCAGACATGTGGAGCCAAGTAGTCCACACTCATTACAATGTACAGATTAATCATGAAGCTTCACTTACTTTGGGCTACTGAGATCCTGAATTGATAACAGCAGTTTTAGCTTTTTCTTTTGTCTCAGGGTAAAGTCTTCTGTTCAGTTTCACTTCTTCTGAATCCCAACAGTTTAAAATATACAGACAGGAGGAATTTGGAGCGGGTGTTTTGGGAATAAGACCCATGGACATTGCCTTTGCACTGGGGATTCCACTGCTGTTCGCTACAAACGTTTTAATGAGTCGTCCCTAACAGCGCATTCTGTTTTTGGTCAGTGAGACTAGGGACATGCCGACCTCCACACAGACACGGGTTGAGGCTGTTTACTGTCATTAAGTGTATGTGTTTCTGTGAGGTAATAGTCATTGAACAGAAAAAAAAAACAGTAGAGTATACACAAATAGTAAGCTATGGATCACCAAAGGTTTTAAAAGCAGACAAAATTGTTTTTTGGAAATGTAAAGGAGTTTTAATGGTAACAATCCAAAGTAGGAAAGATTTGAAAACTATTGCAGGTCCTTAAAAGGGGCAACCTTTCTAAAAGACAAGAGCCCCAAGTGCTTACTCAAGATTTGAAACAAGTCATTTTGAGTATCTCCTTGTGATATACACGCTAGTTACATCCAGCTATTAGACAAATATTCAGATAGTCCTCATATTTTTAACTTTCATGTTGTAGTTCTCATTATCTTCCACATTATGTTCTTTTATAAAGTTTTTTTTTTTCTCTTTCTAGGAATCCTGAAGCACCTATTCCTGATGGAGGAATCCAACAAACACAGGAAGAAAGTGACAATTCAGGAAGTGAATCTTCATTCAGTGACTGATGTTGTTCAGAGTGGTGGAGCAGATGTTGGCTGTAGGTCTGGCAGCTTTCAGGTTCTGTTGAAGACTCAAGCATGCAAGCTTCTGTAAGCTACCATGAACATTAATTAGCTATGAGAATAAACGGTCAACTAAATGATCTAAGTAGGATTCTGTCTACTCTGGCGCTTAATATTTCTCATAGAAAACATTCATTTCTTGAAGTATATTATATAATTATCATTCCTGGAGTAGATGACTACTACCATTCCTCAATAATTCTCTGGAGCAGCCTGGCATATGCTGTGCTTTCTTAGGGATGCTTTATCCCCTCAGCTCCATGCCCTCCGGTCCTCAAATGGTCTGGCTGCAACTGATGGGGCTGATCACTTCTAATGGCCACAGTCTGCATCCCAGCTCCATCTTGCCCCCTTTTTTTGTACACCATAATGATGTACAGTATATGGATTTATTACATACTGCAAAGGGTTATAGTGAAATGAAAAGCAAGTTTGCTTTTGCAATCAAGTTTTGATGCAAAATTAATTTGTTGAGAGAACTGCCATTTTAAAACCTAATATCAAAAAGCAAACAGCTAATTTTGTTTTTTGACAATTTTAGGAAATACGTGTATTATTTACTAACACAGTTGCAAGTAATAAAAATCATATGAGCTGTTGTTTAAGGTAATTCTGTGTGGTTGTTGTAATAAATGTGAGTTTTGAGGAGTTCATGTTTTATTATAATTAATTTTGTTTTGAGGAAAAAAAACAGGTGAATGAATCAGTGAAATTACATTTAAAATGTTTTTTTTTTTTGTGCTCTTGAGTGCTGCATATGATATTTTATTTAAGACTGCTTTGAAGTTGAATTTTAATAATCACATCTTTAAAAATGATATTAAGTTTATGGCTGGAAAAAAGAAACAAAATGTTCAGCTGCACCTGTTGATGTTCATCCATTTGACCCACCGATTTGTCCAGAATTGTTTTTTTTAACTTATGGTAGGCAAGCAGTATGGTTTAACAAGAAATTGGGGCCTTTTCAGGAAAATGCAGTATAGTCTGTCAGTTGAAAATGTACTCTTTCAGAACATTAGGGACAAACATTTGTGCCAAAATGTTTTAATGCAAAAATATTTATAGTTCATTTGTTAGTGGTGCCACCTCCAAGCACAGTGAAATATGAATGTCTGGACCCCGAGTGAACATTGCACATCCTCTCCATGTCTGTAGTGTTTTTTGTTTTTTTTTTGTTTTTTTTTCTCCTTCAGATACCTCACTTTGCCTTCCTTGTTTCAAAGATGTGTGGGTTAAGTTGACTGGCACTAATAAATGGATCACAGTGAGGAAGTGTACTTTGAGTGGCACTAACAAATACAATCAAAGCCACTAGAAGCAGGCAAAAGACAGGACCAGCCTGGACTGTGTGTCACTTTCACACCACTGGCAGGTGTTAATTTATTTCACATCATGGCTCATTTCTTAGATATAATGACTTAAATGTTTTGTTATGGAGGGCAGCGCTGCTGCCTCGCATTTAGGAGACCTGGGTTCACTTCCCGAGTCCTCCTAGCATCGAGTTTGCATGCTCCCCGTGTCTGCTTGGGTTTCCTCCGGGTGCTCCGGTTTCCTCCCACAGTCCAGAGACATGCACGTTAGGTGCATTGACGATCCTAAATTGTCCCTAGTGTGTGCTTGGTGTGTGTGTGTGTGTGTGTGTGTGTGCGCCCTGCAGTGGGCTGGCACCCTGCCCGGGGTTTGTTTCCTGACTTGCGCCCTGTGTTGGCTGGGATTGGCTCCAGCAGACCATCGTGACCCTGTAGTTAGAATATAGCGGGTTGGATAATGGATGGATGGATGTTTTGTTATATATCAATAGCCCGTTTTTAATTTCAGAAATCAATCAATCAATCAGGAAAAGTTTAACTGTCAACCAGCCCACTTCTGCTTCATGCCTATGCCCCAACTGATGCTGATCTGACACTTTGGGTTTAAAGAGATGCCACACCCTTCCTGGTCTCAAGACCCCTTGTTACTGAGACATGTGACAAAGATGGCAAAGTGAAGTGAAATGTTCTTTTCGAACATTTGAAGTGTTTCATCGTGTGGTTTAGCATTCATGTGAATTATGTGAAAAAAGAAAATTTAAACACCAGGAAACTTTTTTTGGTCACCCCTCTTATAATTCAGAATTTTAAAGAGGTTGGTTATGTTGAGATCCCCGCTCATATTAGCACACTTGTGCAATGCAACATTATGGTTATGGATAAAAATGACAAGATGAGCCAATTTCCTCTTTTGATTTATTATGCTGACAGACGTAAATCTGTGAAGATCTTTCAACTTCCATTGAACATTTTAATTAAAGTACAACAAAAAAGGCAAGATTATTAGGTAGTTTTTAACAGGTGAAAGCCATGCAAGCTAGTACAATATAATCTGAGGGATCTGACAGGCCATAAAAGGAATTATTAATAATAGTTCTGTGGCATACGAAGAAGCCCCCAGATAATGAAGCAAGTCTGACATGATTTTCATGACACACCCATCTGTTGCAATTATCACTGCGTACAATCCATAATGTCTGCAACAAATGCTGGGCTATGGACAGAGGGGTTTCTTATTGTGTACTGCTCAGAGCCGTAGTAACCACTTTTCCACCAGTTGTGCCTCTCCCATGAGCACTCACTACCTAATTGTTTCACAAATCCGTTGTCACTTGAAAGAGCTTCTATGCATATGGAGCTCCAACAGATGTAATTTGCTGTTCCAAAAAATAGAGCATGGCTGCTCTCCAGCTTGTGATGACAGATACCAAAACTTGAACTGGGGCTTCTTGCTAGCTTCGCCTGACAGTCTTTGCTCTTCTTAAAACCAGGATGGGGCTTCTTGCTGTGTTGTGTACTTACTGTATTTCAGGCACCACTCTCTAGCTTGCATTCTGCACCACGGTTTTCTTTAACTTACTAATAATGAACTTTTTCTTTATCTTCACTCACATTTTCCGCTACTGTTGTCTATTCTGCTAATTCATCTTGTGACAGCACTCATTATGAAAAATGTTACTTAAACTGATGTCACGTTACACAATTACTAGTCAGGTGGGATATCCAACTGGACATCTGAAGTTGTTGATCTCGTTGCTTCAGGATTTGTTATTACATAAGTAGAAAGCACATGATTTGTCAAAGTAGATGATTCTGTGAATTTGTAGCAAATTTTCACATTTCCAAAGTATTGCGTGCTTACCCCTTTTTCTAACAGCCAATAATGTTATGTGTGAAGGAGCCAGTGTTGTACAAGGGTTTACACGTCACATACAGTGAGTTCAGCTGCAGTTTTTTCTTTTTTTTTTTTTCTCTTTTACATTCTCTTCTAGCACATAAAACACGAGGCATCAGATAGGTGAGCCTTGAGGTCCGAAACACCCACGTTTCTTATTTTTTGTCAGTACATTATATGCATTGTACTTCCAGCTGAACGTTCATTTATTGTCACCTCTGTGACAACCAGTTTGAATCTGTCAGGGCAAGTCATAGACTAGTTGGACCGTCTGGGGAGTGCATCACAACTCCCGACAGTTATATGTCTTTTTTTCTTTTTAACAGTATTTTCATCTTGATTGTCATTCTACTTTTCTAGGTATTCTAATTGTTTAATTAATCGTGTTTTACTACTTTGTGGGACTGACGCTAAAGTAGTTGCAGCCTTTCACGATTGAGTGTTGTTTGCTTGGGTTTCTGCTCTGCTTGTTTTTAATTGTCATTATTAAGATGCAATGAAGGGAGCAAACTGCACAGAGAAAGGGTGAAATATAATAAAAAGAGAGTTAAGCATTTAAATCTATAGCAAAAACAGAAGTATTTCTAAGTTTCTTATTAATGTAAAAATCATGGTGCTATGTTTTCATGAATGTAGAATAAAAGATAAATAATACCAGCTAATTAAATGAGATCAGTGCTATCAGATGTTGTCACTGATTAGGAATCTGGTTGGAACAAAAATCTGCAGCCACAGGGGTCCCCCAGGACCGAGTTTGAGAACCCCTGGTGTAGAGCATTAAATGTTCAAGCTGCAGTGCACTTTAGTGTCCCTGGTCATTGGGAAGCATATGGTGACTAATTACATTTCCTAAGGACCACACATGTGAAGTAAGTTTCGATATTTGTTGGGTTTTGTTCCTACTGCTATATAAGGAAGTGAAAGTATGGCAGTGTAACCTTAGCATCTGCTAAGTATTCTGCTCCTGGCTCGACTGGTGTGCAGGTGCACTCAAGCAACAAAACGAAAGGTAATGGGCAGGACTGTACATAAAACTAAATATATGCATTTGCACCTTAAGTGTAAAACATACAAATAAGTCAAATACAGTATGTCATAATTGTGTTTTTGTCAAGTTGGTGGTTTATGGGTGGTGTGTAATGGTAATTCTTGTTCTCCTTATACTGTGTGTTCATTTTGATGTTTTACCTGTTTGACATCAGACTCCACACAACTGGCATTGCTGTGGCAATAAAGTGCAGCCCTTTAAGGACTTGGACTGCATACAGCACTGGGGGGCACTTGCACTCTTACTCATTGTGATACTACTCACTCGTCTTCAAGTGACCTGCCTCTGGTCAGTCTCCCTTCATCAACACAGCTCAAAATAAAGGCATGTTTATGCACTTGTGTCACAATATTATGGGATTTAAGAGACTTTGTAATAGCAGTGACTGACTTGTCAATTGGGGGGGGGGGGGGGGGAGAAATGGGGCAGATTCCAGTTTACCTATAGGAAGGAAAATCCTAGGTGTGCATACACAACATGAGGTTTGGCCCTAAATGATATGCTGTATAGTAAAACATGCAGGATGCTGGCCATGAACACAAGTGTCTCCCAATAACAGTTTATCTCTCCATCAATTCCTTATGGAATTCATTTTATATGATTCAGTGTAATACAGAATCCTATAAGAACAGGATACAATGTAGACGAGGATAACCAGAGAAAGAACAAGCAAGTGTTCATTGAGAGTTTTAAATTTGGGTGTTACTCCTTCGAGACAAAACAGAAAAGCATGTTTGCATTGTACGTAATACATAATATTAGAACAGGCCACACTGGATCTATTATCTATCTCTTAATCGCACTGGGTGGATGATGCTGTGATATATTCTGTGAATTAAACAAGCTTTTCAGATTGTCTGAATTAATAGGAGCAGAGTGTGGCTAATGGCTGCACTAAATGTGAAAGTGTGCCTTGAGCAACTGGGAGATGATTGGCAGAGGCTACAAAGTTGTGGGCTTCAATTATGGATCCCTTCTTTAAGGTGGGTGTCAAGGAGCAGAGTTTACAGAATTGGCTTACAGAGGTATCTCAAACACAGACCCTCATCGACTTCGTCCATCCATTGATTTTCAGTGGTGTGGCGGTTAACTTTGTTTCATTACCATTTCAGTCCCTGTCTGTGTGCCACTGGCACCTGCTCCCCACGTCCCCATCTGTTTTTTTTTTTTTTTTTCCCCTCTCAGAGCTCCAGTCTTCTCTCTCATCTCACAGATGTGGAGGTTTGGCCGATGTGCGTCTCTAAACTGGTTGTGTGCATTAGTTTCCCTGTGATGAAGTTTCTACCTGTTCCTGGTGGGCTCCAGCCTTGCAGTGAATGCATATGGTAAGGGCCCCTCCTGTGAAAATTATTCACACCAGGCCAGTTCTGAGACACCCCCAGCCAGACTTGCTTGCCTTTAGGATGGGGATGGAGAGTTGAGAAAACAAATGTGTGCACAAGAACATTCAAGCCCCACATGGATTTGGGAATTACTTCCCAGTAAATTCATCTTAATCTCAAACCCACTTAATCCAATTTGGGGAAATGGCAAGAAACAGCCCTGGAAAAAGCAACAGTCCACTGCAGGGCCAATTTGGAACTTCCTGTTAACCTCTGGGCGGGGTGGGATCTGCGCCGGTAATCGGAAGGTTGCCGGATCGAATCCCATAAGTGCCAGAAGTGATTTCACTCCATGAAAGAAAATGAAAGGGAGATTTGAGTCCAGGATCCTGGATTTGTGAGGTAGAAGCAGTAACTACTGTGCTGTCATATTTGTAAGTTATATGCTGCTATTTATTTTAATCTATTACAGAATTCTGTAAAATTACAAAATAAATGTAAACCACAGCGCAAAATAATGCAATTAACAAAATTTAATTGATTTAATAAAATATAAATCAAAGACGATCACAGGTGCATTGTACGGCATAAAAACATATAAAACAAAATAAACAGACCCAGCGCCACAGTTGTGTCAGTGTAAGTCAAGCACATTGGTCTTCATCTTCAAAGTAAATCTCTGGAAACACAAAGTGAGGTTTTGTTATTCTGTGGAGCTCATTCTGAAGAGGCTTTTAGTATCCACTATACATAAATAAGCACAAACTTTTCATGGCAGCAGTGTGTTTATGGTAGGAAAACCAACCAAATTATCCATTCACATTAACCTTATAGAGAGGAGCTCACTTGCCAAGATTTGACCTTCTTTTAAATGTTATTGCCAATTATCTAAAGTAGTAATGGTGTCTTTTGAAAAAAGCTATGCTCTGTATCGGTCAAGAGTGACCTTTATTAATGTAATTAAATACTGCATGCTGAATTTAAATGTGAAACTTTGTAAATATTTATTTTAGCAAATGAGGTGTGCATTAATAAAAATGATCACAGATATAGTCAAGGGGGCTAAAATGCTTTGCCAAAGCCACCCTCTTAAAATAACAGTCTCTCATTTCATTTAATTCTCTGTGAAATGGGTGGCTATTTCTGTGATTGCAATGTGAACCTTTTTGGTTTCTCTCTCCTCTGGTTATTTCTTCCTACTTCTCGTGCAGCAATGATGCAACTTTAAAATTTCTTGTTTTCAGGAAGGGAAGTAACTACTGGGTTAGGGTGCAAAATAAAGAGATGAGTAACACAGAGGCAGCCCACAATGCCTCCAGCTCAGTCATAAATCAAACTTCTGCATACAAGGGATGTGTACATTCACACCCAGTTCACTCAAAAGTGTAATTCCATTCCATATGGTGGTAAATGGTCATCAAGGCAGTAAAAATGCAGAGAATCGGTGCATGAAACACAAAATACAAACCTGAAATTCTCTGATGTAGGTCAAGAAAAAACAGGCAAACCCAAAAGCTACGATCCACTCACAAACTGCACTTATGATATGCTTTGTGTAGCCCTAAAAGAAGAATGCACATAGAAGAATTATATGTGTTGTGTGCAACATGCACTGGTTGAATATAAAGGTAAAACAATATGCACACATAAAAATGATGTACAGATGATTAAACTGTGTTGCAGCATAACTTGAAAGCTTTTCACAGATTTCTAAAATAAATGAGCTGATTCTTGCTAATGACATTCTGTTTAATACCTTTACCACAAATGTAGTTCTTTTTTGAACTTCTTACTATTATAGATAGATAGATAGAGATGTGGAAGAAACTAAATATGAGATAGATAACAATGCACTACATAAGATATAGAGATAGATGAGAAAGGCACTATAGATAGATAAAGAAAAAAAGAAAATGTTATTTGTCCCCAGGGTAGTAATAAATACAAATAGTATTATTATAGGCAGAGCACTAATAGACAAGCATGGTCATAATTTACAATCAAATAAACATCTTTTCTATCTTTATCAATGAATTATCCAGAGGAAAACCCACACAGACATGATGAGAACATGCAAGCTCCACACAGACGAGAACCAGGCATGGGATTCAATCCTGTGGTGCTCAGTCTGGGATGCAACGAGGTTACACACTATGCCACCAGTGCAATTCCAGTGAACCAGTCAGTTGTTTTGCCAGCTGTGCACGTTGCTCCATCCCAATGAAAGCAATGCACAACATTTCACTGAAACTGAAGTGTTTCTTTGTAACTCCTTCAAGAGTCCATTTTTCTACATTTTTTAAAATAATTTTCAGTATTTTGTAGCCCATCACTTTTATTATCTTTGTGTTTCTTTCTACACACGGTAGCTGCTGATGAAGGGATTCACATAGCCAAAGTTATAGAGACAATGCAAAAAGTCCAGACACACTTTAACTGTCATGCAGCAATGCAACAGAAGATTAAGGATGGCCATAAAGAATAGAAGAGTACACTAAGAAGAGAGCATTGTTTCTTAAAAGGTGGCATGATTGGTTCATTTCATATCCAACCACAGCTGCCTCCTAGCTCCATAACCCATCATAACCCACCACTGCTGTCCCTGCATGAGAGCCTGCTGTCATTCTGTGGTGTGTCCTCTGCAAGACCACAACTCAACTCTTAAGGTTCTGTTGTCTCCAATTAACACAGTGTGGCCAGGTTTGTATTATCCTGTCATAGAAGGCAAGGTCAGGCTGGCATCCTGGATAGGATGGACGGTGGTTCCTGACCAAGTCAGGAGGCCTTAATAATGGAAGGCCAGTGGGAGAAAACCTTCCAGAGACACATATGTTTCTGTGACCCTGGGTGGCAGCATCCCTCTTGGTTTGATCAGCATGGGAAGAGTAGTTCTGCTAGGAGGCCCTGTTGGGGTACTTGGATGCTGCCAGTAAGGAGCTGTCAAAAGGACACTTGTCTGTCTTAGAGAAGTTTCATCTGACCCAGAAGTGCTTCTTGGTGGTAGTGTGTTGCATTGGAAGCACTTCCAGGTCCAGGTTGCTCCCCCAGGTGACACAGAGTCAGGAGTAGAGTTGGGCAAAGCTCCTCTGGGAGATGTGGAGAAGAAAGAAAAAGAATTCTGTTGGGCTTGTGTGGGTGAAGCTGTGTCAGGGGTTTGGGGCTCTGCTACACTCCATAAAAGTCACAATCCGTAAATAGTTGTATCATAATGCTAGTACTGGGCAATACAGAGTAAAGTTTATATTCACAGAATTTATTAACTACAGATGGTGTCCCAAAGGTTGCCATTTCGAATCCCCGTCACTGCCAAAAGAGATGCTACTCTGCTGGGCCCTTGAACAAGGCCCTTAACCTTCAATTGCTCCAGGGGTGCTGTACAATGGCTGACCCTGCGCTCTGACCCCAAGGGGTATGCGAAAACTAACAAATTTCTAATACAAGAAATTGTATAAGGTGAAATAAAGAACAAAAAAAAAAATGGTCTGAAAAGGAGTCTCTCTGACATTAAAGGGGAATGGTTATGAACTAGTACGCTCTGTGGGAGTGATAAAGGCATAGCATGAGGCAAAGCTGGAAAGACCAAAGATGAGAAGGATTAAATGACTGCAATACATGTACTTGTTTTTCATTTTTACTTTATATGGTGTACCATACCTTATCATCTTTATGCCAGTGCAAAGTTGAATCTGTCAGCAAACCTCCACACACAAACACTGGTAACATTCATGGTCAAGGAATCTGATGTTTAGGAATTTTCATGTGTTTCAGAAATGTGGGATTAAACGAATTATGAATTGGCTTATCACCAAAAGGCATATAAATGACACATTTCTTTTGAGCATTTTATGCAAGACTAGTGCACTGTTTTAGTTTTGTACAGTTGTACAGTGAAAAAAAGGAAAGGTGATCAGTTCATCTTCAGCTCACTTAACTGTTCACAGTAACAGACATTTTAAGCAAGGGGCCCAAACTTTGTCATGCCACTGTGATGATCTGACTCATGCAAAAGGTAGCTTATACCATCAAATCCAGTTATTCAGAAATCAGTGCAACACTTCAGAGCGGACATGTGACCCTGGTTTTGATCTGGCTAATATCCATGCTGCTCCACTCTGAAACATCATGTAGCCTCTCCATTGTTAAAATAAAGCATTGCAATAATGTACTGGTGAAAACAGAAAGAAGGGATCTGGCTTCTCTGCTGCAAAGACAATGGGTCCTAGTTGAGCTATATTACATAAAGAGAAAAATGTACTTTACAACATGTTATTAATGTTAGTCTCAAATGCTGCAGAGGAATTCAAAGTACTGATGTCAATTTATGCATTCTTAACATCAGCAGAAGAGAGTGAAATCTTTTCCAACCGTTACGAAGGACCAAACAAAAGAAAGTTTCCATTTAACTGAGGAAAACTTAAAAATTCATTAATTGTCTTAGTTAAGCAATGCAGTCTGATTCATAGGAAACCACAGATGCTAGATTTGATTTTAAAATCATATCAGTGTGTCACCAGCATTAACATTTAAAAAAAATAAAAGGGTCACTGAATCATTACATCCTAATAAAAACTTAGATACTTGAATTTTACATGCACTAAAAGCTCACAAATATCCCTAATTCACTTTTTTTTTTTTTTTTGCAATTGAGTTAATTAGTATGGCCAATACATTACCTGTTTTTGAAGTATAAATTGCATTTATTTATGATGCATATGATAATAAAAGTTTGGTGTCCAGTACAGTGGGCAGCGCTGCAGGCCTGGGTTCTAAATTGGAGTGCGGTCACCTCTAATGTTGAATCTGCACTTTCCCCTTCCATCTCATTGGGTTTTTCTTTGGGTTCTCCTTTTTTTGTTCCACCTCAGGTTATGCTTCTTCATCCATCCATCCATTACCCAACCCGCTATATTCTAACTACAGGGTCACGGGGGGGTCTGCCGGAGCCAATCCCAGCCAACACAGGGCGCAAGGCAGGAAACAAACCCCGGGCAGGGCGCCAGCCCACCGCAGGGCACACACACACACCAAGCACACACTAGGGACAATTTAGGATCGCCAATGCACCTAACCTGCATGTTTTTGGACTGTGGGAGGAAACCGGAGCACCTGGAGGAAACCCACGCAGACACGGGGAGAACATGCAAACTCCACACAGGGCAAACCTGGGTCTCCTTACTGCGAGGCAACAGCACTACTTTTTGGTGATGCTAAAATGGCCCTGTATTACTATGTATATGAATCGACCACGGCGCCCAGGGCTAGTTCTCATCTTGCCTCCTGACTCCCTGAGATCTTAAACTGGATAAGTGGAGAAGAAAATGAATGGATGATAAGCATAGTACAGTAAAGTTCTGCAATGTTGGCTGTAAACTCTTCTGAGTACTGGATATAGTCATAAGAATTGTGTACATTTTTCAGATTGCACAAGCTTTACGATCGTGAAAACAGAAATATAAAGAAAATATCTATAACAGCTGCTCATTGCTGAACCCACGTATTCCTTTACAGGGTTGCAGAGAGCTGAAGCCTATCCTGGCAGCATGAGGAGCCGAGCAGAAACTAACTCTAGAAGGGACGCCAGTACGTTCACCTACATGTCATTGGGTACAACAAGACCATGGAGCTGCAAAGCCAGCAGTGCCACTCCTTCCACCATAACATTTCTTTTATTTAGCAACATATTTCTTTAATGCCTTATTTTGATTTCACTTTTTTTGTTTTTGCACCAAAAACTTTAGGTGGTCTTTATAGATTTGATGGTGCTAAAAATCTGGCAAAAGAACTGCCCCATGACATCCAGTTTTGAGTAATGACTGTTTAAAACAAAACAAAAAAACTGTTTTAGAGAATAAAATATTTTAAGAATTAATTATTTAGACTTGGAAAAATGATAAATTACTGATATAATTGTTTTACATAAAATTATTACTTGTAGTAATAATAAAAGTAGTCACTTGTTATTTTTTTTCAGGGTGGAATGACCAGTTTCCACTATAACGTCTCACCTTTTGAGCAATGTCCAGGTGGAACCTCTCCGCGAAACTCCAAATAAGAGTGTAGGAGATGGATATTTAAAGACATGTTGCACCCAGGTTCTAGGCAGAAAGAGAGAGAAGCCCTCGACTAGTTTCTTTGCAGTTTCTGCCTTTGTATTTCCAAGAAAATTATTGTGCACATTTTTATTGTTTTTTAGTAATGGAAGGGAGGGTGTGTGTTCTTTTAGTGTTTGTGCGCCTCTTACCTGGTTAAGACAATGGATGGATCAACCTTTTTTTGCATACTTTGACAAAAAACATTTCTCTCTTCTGGATAATAAAAAATCCCTTTTTTTAACTTTCTAAATATAAATTCCTGGCTATTTTAAAGAAATAAAAACTACTGATTGAAAGCAAAAAATGTGTAACAAATACTAGATTTCAGGTTGTTTCCACCTCAACTGATGTTAAGAGGCTGCCATTTTTCAACACAAAAATATATTTCAAATAATACCCTGAGCATAATATATATATATATATATATATATATATATATATATATATATATAT
>JANRMT010062792.1:12139179-12177437 GCA_026402145.1 Polypterus bichir lapradei
TTGCAAAAGTGTTTTCATTGAATCCAGTATGTTGCAGAAATGATTTGTGGTAGAGAAATTCCAATTTCAGAAATGGATTTGCTGCAACTAAATCTGTAAAGAACACCAGTTTTTTTGTGCAGGAGGATTTTGTTGTAGACCATTTTTACCTGATGTATATTTTTCTTCTTACTTATGGCCAAAATTTTGTTTCAGAAAAATAAAGTACATAATATAAAAGTGCTGATGACACACTCGTGCTGTAATTACATTTCAGGCAGAGCACAGCTATGTTAAACAGAGCTCCAAACCGCAAGATCATTGACATTAACATTTAAAAAGGATACTTGGCCACATTGCAATAAAGGAAATGATGAAGATGGCCAATCGCAGAAGGCACATTGTCCTCGTGCTTCCATTTTGACACATCTTAAATGATATGAAGGACTGAAGGCCAATATAAAGAACTCCAAAGAAGAAGGCTATAAAGGCTCCTATGTCATGAACTATTCTGACTGTGTTTTCCTGAAATGAAAATATTACCATTAAAAGAAAGTCACAAAACACAAAAAAGTATTACATATTGACTTTTCATTCTGACAGCATTAATGACATTTATGGATGCATATTTATGAGACATTTAAAATGTATGGCAAAAAAAAGTAATTAGTCACAGTATGGTGAAAAAGTATTTGGCCCTTCTTGATTTCCTCTATTGTTGCAATTTTTTGACCTAAACAATTTTTAGGGTTTCATTCAAAATATTAACATTTGATAAAGAACACCTGAGTGAACAAATAACACATTTTCCTTACTCTGTTTATGCAGTGAAAAATGTATTTGTGACCAGCGAAACACTGTGTGAAATAGTATTTGCCTACTAATTCAGTCGACCCAAGTAAAGGGATAATTAGAGTAAACCCCACTTCTTTTGGCCCAACACAATCAGTTAACTAGCACTTGACTGTATGTTCAGGGTGGCACAGTGGTGCAGTGGTAGTGTGGCTGCTGAACTTGCAGTAAGAAGACCACAGTTCATGTCACAGGTCCTCCCTGTGTGGAGTCTGCATGTTCTCCTCGTGTCTGCATGGGTTTTCCCACAGTCCATTGTTACCTGATGTTACCATCTACTGATGCTAAACTGGCCTGGGTGTGTGTTTTTGGTGTGTTTATCCTGTGATGGACTGGCACCCTGTCCAGGGTTTGCCACTGCTTTGCACACAATGCTAGCTGGGATAGGCTCCAGCACCCCAACTCAACCTTTGTCAGGATTAAGCTGGTTAGAAAATGACATAACATGAAACTTGTATAATCAAAGGAAAATTCTAAGGGGATAAAAAAAATATGTTCATATTGATTTATCTGAAAGGAGCTACAATATCACTTTCAAGAGTTGGGACTTCTCAGTGAGAGTCATATTCGGAAAGTGGAAAGCTAGTTGGAACAATAGTGAATCTTTCCAGAATTTGTGCGACACTGTGTAAAACCATCTAGGAAGTATTTTACAATCATCCACACAATTGTAGGTATCTTGCTTCAGTAAGGTCAGTGTTTATGACTCAGAAAGACACTGTCCAAAATGAGCTTCCTTATACAGAAGTACGGCAGATACTCTGGCCTTTTGGGGGACTCTTTTATGGAGAGATGTGAAAAAAGATGAATATCCTTCTATATAAAAGCCGTCGGGATTGTCCTTCCGTCCCGTGAGTGCTACGCAGGCGCGGAGTTTCACACACGCCCCGTTTATTTTGCAATGCACGATGGGATTTGTAGTTTCATTTTTCCAGGTAAAAGATGATTTTCTACTCCAGACTGTGTGATATCTTCTTCTTCTTTCTTACTATATAAAAGCGTTCGGGATTGTCCTTCCGTCCCGTGAGTGGAAAGCATAGCGGTATTCCGCTTATCACAGACTTACTACTTGCAGCTTGCGGTACGAAGCGACATGATGTGAGCAGAGTTCTGGTGCTCCCATCGTTCCCTTGCTTTTGTGCGCGATGCGCTGGAAAAATAGACAAAATTATGTCTCTGGAAATAATTAATGTTGATGGAGTACAAATGCCTCACCGCGTAGTAAATATCAGGAGGGTTCAAAAGGGTGACCTCAATATAGAAAAAAAGTTGAAATTTCATCACAAAAATAACAGAAACTGCGAGTATTAAAGTAATACCGCTCAAATGCAATATAACCAAATCAATGAGTTTGTATAAAATATCAAATTGATCTACATATTGAATTGCCTTAAGAAGTGGTCAACTTAAAGGTCGGTCGACTTAAAAGGCGGGTCAGCCTAGTTTTAGATAATATGGGTCCAGTTAGGTCTGGCATCAAGAAGACACAGCATTCCACAGTACGATCATCATACTAACAGTCAGTCACACTGGTGGTATTGTGAGGGTGCGCAGTTGCTTAGTCACCTCATGACAAGACAACTTGTCATAACTGCAGGCAGGAATTCAGCTCTGTATCAGCAAAGTCTTCAGGAGAACCTCTGGTTATCTTCCCAAGAGCTGAAGCTGAAATGTTGGTAGGTATCGTAATGCAGCAAGATTATGGACTAAAACAGAAAGGCAACTTTATATCAGAATGTCTGAAAAATAAACATTTTGGAGATACCTAGTCATAGTCCAGACATATTGAAAACCCAACCAAGATGCTGTAACAAGACTTGGTATTTGAAAACCTCCCCATGTTTCTGAGTTCAGGCAGTTCTGCAAGTCAGTGTTGGGCTAACATTCCTCCATAGTGCTGTGAAAGCTAATATTGGATGGGTGGAAGTGTTTAGTAGCAGTCATCGTGGCTAAAGGTTCAGCAATCACATATTACAGTAAGTGCAAGGAGACTATTACTTGTTCATTAAGTGCCAGTTCATGTTGAATAACTTTGTTCATTAGATCAAATGAAATAGTTTAAGAAATGTGTTATTTGTCCACTCAGGAGTCCTTTATTTAATACAGTATTAAATTTTAGATCCATCCATCCATCCATTATCCAACCTGCTATATCCTAACTACAGGGTCACGGGGGTCTGCTGGAGCCAATCCCAGCCAACACAGGGCGCAAGGCAGGAAACAAACCCCGGGTAGGGCACCAGCCCACCACAGTAGATTTTAGATGGTGATGTTAAAATATTCTGTGTCAAACATTTGGAGTTATAGAGGGACAGCTTTGTTTTTCACTTAACTGTAAGTGTTTCAAAGTAAGAATGACTAGTTCCACAATGCACACTGTAAAGGTTTGTGAATACAAATGTTTGATAGATAGAGGAAAAAGACAGTAAGATGAAGGACAGAAAGCCATAATTAAGTAAAGAGGCAGAAAAAAAAGGGAAAGTCAGCAGTTGAACAATGTTGGAAAATTCCAAAGCAGAATAAGCTGATCCCCTTTTTTTGATATGATATACAAGTTCTTTGTAAGTCCCAGAGAGGAAGTTGTCTTTTCGCAAGACCTTTGGGGCTCAGAGTGCAGAGTCAGCCATTGCACAGTGCCCCAGAGCAGTTTTCAAGTTAAGGACTTGCTCAAGGGCCCAATGGAGTTGGATCCCTTCTGGCAGTAATTGGATTTGAAACAGCAGCCTTCCAGATACCAGTACAGATTCTTAGCCTCAGAGCCTCCACTTTCTTTATTGTTCTTATTTTTAGGCTTTCAACATTTTAGTGGTTTTACCCTACAGACTACTGCTACACCCAAATTTGCAGCACAGCTTCTTTATAACAATATTAGGGGGGCTTGAAACACACAAGTCTGTCATATTTTCATTCCATTCCATTCCTTGGAATATGTCATATTTGTATTACATTTATGCCATGGAGCTGTGTGATGTTACAGTTATATCTCTAAATCTAATTCGATTGAGAAAAAACAGACCCAAAACTGATGATGTCTGTGGATGTGACTACAGCTATCGCACAAATCATATTGTCAACATTAAAAAAAAACCACAATACAGTAACACACATCTTTCTGAAACATAAATTACAGTACTTCTTATTTTAAAAGGCTGGTTTTCATTTATGTTCTCAGAGATTATTTCTGTTGCCATCTTTAAAATAGGCTCCATTCCTGGCTGGTGTCTGTCTGGCTGAGACGTTAGGTGCCAACCTACTCAACTACTACAGTACTGAATTGGATTTGCCAAGATGTACTTGTTTAAAATAAACTCAGTCAAAACACCTGAAGCATTCATTTTTAAATGCAGCAAATGATTGGTAGTTTCCTGAAATTCGAGGATCTACTGCTCCTACTTGCTTCACTTAGCCTTTTTTCCATCTTGGATGTTCCATGTTCACCTAGTGATTTGACATCCAAGTGTGTGGGAGACAGTTTGGATATTTGGAGTCCACATTTGTTGTGTGCCCTATTCACTGTTCAGTGATTCATAAAATGAATGAAATGGTTACAACACTCCAAATCCAAACTGGTGTTATTTGACCTCAGGCATTTTCCAATTCTACTTTGTCAGTAGACATTACTCTATAAATTGCTTGTCTCATTGATAAGGAGAGGAGAGGATGGAAAGTTACTTGCACCAAGTATGTTAGTTGATCAGATAGCTGGCAAAACTGACATCTTACAGCTAAACTGTCTTTGTGTAAATTGCTGCCAGGAATTTCAAGATAAAAAAACATGGAATAAGTACTTACTAAAGTTATACCTTACGTCCCTTAACTTCAGTGCTAATAAGGTTGCTATACAATCTATAGAGAGCATAAGTGTCAGGCACGTGCCATCCTGACATAAATAACAGCTCCTGCTAGACAGCCTCTGAGTGCCAGGCCTCCTCAAAGAAAAGCTGAGTTGTCCAACTGTACCATCAGTTGTGTGGAATCCAGACAAACAAGTTAATGGTACAAGTGATCTAACAAATCTTTAATCCAAAATGCAGAGAGCAATTTAATACACAGAAAAAGTAAAAGAGACAAAAATCAAAAACAAATGCAAACTAATATCAATTCATTCTGAAAAAGTTTAAAATCCTAAGAACAGAACAGTCAAAAACATTCTAAATCAAGGGGGACACAAAGAAGTGGCTGTCACAAAGACAAGAATGCAAATGTTCTTGTGAAGTCACTATCCTAGAACTCTGTCCCCTCCATCATGTGGCTTACCCATTAAATATGCCAAGAAAAAGACCCCAGACAGGAGGGCCTTGGGTAAAAACTAAAAGACCCAGGAGCAGGGCCTTGGCCCATTCTTGACAGGGACAGCCAACAGAAAATGACATATGAATTGAGGAATTAGGGACAGAACTCAAACCCGGTTCTGACAAAGGCTTGTCCCAAATCCAAATATGTCTGCCATATTTACTCTTTTAGAGATAATGAATCTTATTTTAATTTTGCGCATGTAGTTCCAGCACAGTTTCTTTCTATCGTCAGATACGTTGCTTAGCTTTGTCCTGTTCACCACATTTTTAAGCCAAGCAGGAACAGGTAAAAGCCAGAGGCCATCCTGGATAATAAAAAGAGTTCATCACACAAATCTCCATACTTACACTGATCCACTAATCCTTTCAGCAACAAGATATAAAGTTATGTATGCAGTGTAGGTTATCTGCCAACTGTATACAATGTGGATTGCTGACTATGTGTTCCTATTTTTATAAAATTACACACATCTGTCATTTTAAGCTTACATGAATCATGCCAACACATTTGCTCATTCTTCTCTCATACTTGAAATGTCTTCTTCAATGACTAGAGACTGTTGTATAGTATTGAAAAAGTCTGCTTACCCAAGGGTTACCAAAGATAGGAGAGGATTTGCAGTAATTCTGCTAAAAGCTGGATTTGGACAGATGTTGTCATTGTTAATAAATCTTCCCAATATCATCCATTGTTGAATGTGCTTAGTGTAGTTTTTGGTTTCTGGGACTGATCACATCAGTATCAAACACAAGGCAAGTATCAACCCTGGACAGTCCATTATTGGGCACAACTATTTTATATCAATAAAATCAATCCAAAATGCACAGCTTTGGAGGGAGAGGGAAAACTGTTGTACCTAATAAGAACTCAGGACCCTGGGGCAACGAGGCAGCAAGACTAACTAGTGTGGCACCCAGTTCACACAAGAGAATATTTGTATAGTAAAGTACAACAAAGCTAGAAAAATTAAAATAAATACAAGAGAATATGTGCTACAAAATGATCAGATTTACTATCCATCCATTCATTTGCTGAACCTGTTTCACCAGTGAACGGTCTTGGGTATCTGGAGCTATCTCAGCAGCAAGAAAGATCTAATGCCGGTTGTGGCACTTGTCCATTGCAGTGCACACACACACTGAAACATATGCTAAAATCTCAAACTGTCGTGACCGAGTATATAAACTGGTATTGCACATATCACCTTAAGCCTTACAAGACACTAATCACCTAACGGTGCTCTTTTTATTTCTCAGTTTGGCACTGTGCTGTTTATATTTTTAAAGGGTCATTAATGTCACGTGTACATAGTGCAGTGAAATTCTTACTTGTATGTGCTAATCAACAGGTGACACATTGCCACTGTCACATATAGTCAGTATAAAAGCCTTACCTTGAAACATCTGCCTCCCTGACCTGAAAGATCTCCAAACACAGTTCACAACACTATCTACCATTAAGGGATATATTATTTTAGCAGCTGCGGTGGTCTGGCACCCTGCCTGGGGTTTGTTTCCTGCCTTGCGCCCTGTGTTGGCTGGGATTGGCTTCAGCAGACCCCTGTGACCCTGTAGTTAGGATATAGCAGCTTGGATGATGGATGGATGGATTATTTTAGCAGTTTTTGAAAAATGATCATAAACTAGGATGTTCATTGAGATTAACAAAGAGCTATTGTATGCTGAAAATGTGTTACATTCTTCTTTCTAAATGTCATTTTCTCTAATGTTAAGTAATATACAGTAGATCATTGTTCACTACTGAACAATCTGAAAAGCATGTTTTAATCAATAAGCATCTAATCACCAAAGTATTGCTTTTAATTATATTTCAACACTTCATTCATCATGCACACACTAACAACCTCCAATTGGGAATGTTTCTTTCTCTTCTTTCATCAAGTTTTCTTCTGTCTTCCCATTCCATTTTGAATGTTTTTCAGTGTTTGTGAATCATTTTCCACAGTTCTCTGCTTTTCTCCAGTTTGGCCATATTCAGGAATTTCTTTGCTGAAGAAAGGCACCAATCTGAAATTAAACAGTTTTATTTCGGGTTCCGGTGTCTAAAGGTTAAGGGGACTGCTTTGCCTGAGTAAACTGTTTAAGAGGAATGATAAAGACAAAGCAAGGCTCATTAGAGTATATGATGAAGAAGAAAGTAAAGTGACAAGAGCTACTGTATATGAGAAATTAGGAGAGAAGGAAAGGGGCAAAGCAGTTACAGATTTTCACAACAGGTGCCAGGTGTTGTTTTGGTAGCATTCCCATGGCCAGACAGGGTATTTTTTAAAAGAGCAAATTACAGTTTAGGACTGCATGAACAGAAAATAAAAATACTCTTTTCATTATGTGTTAAATACATTTTATATAATAGATTCCTGGCATTGTTATGGCTGCTGTCAAAGTCTCAGCTCATCCTGATCTGTTCTATAAATTTGGCTCTGTTTACCACAAAACTTTAAAATTAATTTTGGTACAGCAAAAAACAAGCTTTGTGGACAGAGAGTTGAACAGCACTTTGTAGAAATGCAGCAGCACCCTTATTCAATCATTTCCTAGGCAGGCCCTTTTGAGCAAATGAAAAAAAAATTGTTTTTGAACAAATACAGAAAATCTTATATTGTATTTTCACATTTGCCTTTATTTTGCCAGATTATATTATTTACAAGTACTATATGGAAATGAATTTGGGAAATTTACCTGAAAAGTGGCAACAGTGAGCATTCCTAGACAACCAAAAATGCCAACTATCAGTGTTATTGTATTCAGTATGGGGTGAAAGTGTGACATTTGGCCATTTGTCTTCTCAAGTATCTTGTATCTTGTATACATTGTAGCCACTCCTGAGGAAATAAATGAGAAAAGAAAATTTTGATTAATCATTCACAGAAAGCAGTATATAGCCTATGATAAGAAAGGTGGTAAAGCCCTTAAACTTCATGCTTGTGATATTCTAAAAAAAGGGAACTACAAGATAATAGCTTGAAGTTTTGGTCACAAATACATGACAGTCTAACACAGATGTTATGTTGATCCTGGTATGCAATTTCGTTTTATGCAACAAAAAAAATTAAACACAGTCAAACAATGAGTAAATGGCTTATTTGGATAAAATCAAAGTTACTGGGGGAAAAACTGCCAGGAGACTGTGCTACTTGATGGCCAAAGCAGTCTGAGGATGACCACTGAGCCTACAGCAGATTTATGACATAAAGAGAACACTCAAGAGGTTTTTTCTTCCTCAAGGTTGAGAGTATGCTCAGCTTAGCAACAGTTTAGGAGCATTGTGCCCAATTTCTAATGCTTGTCAGTTGTGAGGGATGGCAGGCATCCTTGCCCAGCCAGGACACCCTCAACCTGGAAGGACAGGGGGAGACAGTTTACACTGGGCTTTGTCTCCTCCAGGACACTAGATGGCAGCCAATTCAGACTGGGATCCCTGCATGGGTGCCCACAAGGCATGCCAGGTATTATAGTTCCAGTGGGTACACCAGGGGGAACTTTGGGAGTCCCTACACCATTGGGCTGCAACCAGAAGCGCTTCAGAGCCACAGCTTCATATCATCAGAAGCACTCACGAGGATTGGATAAAAAGGGCTGCCTGCCACAAGTCAAGGAGCCAGAGTCGGGAGAAAGGAGGACAAAGCTTGCCGGGAGTAGCAGAGGCAGACAGAAGTAGACAAAGTATTTTATGCGTGCTGTGCTTTTGTAATGTACTTTATTGTTGAGGGAAACACTTCCGGGTAAAGTTTCCCAAATAAAAGCCTTGTTGGTGCTGCAATTGTGGCTGTGCCTGACTGTGCCAGGTGTTTGGGGAGCTGGAGTGCCCCCTGGTGGTCACACAGTGTATTATTTAGGAGATGTGTTACAACACACCTCTACAGAAAGAGGTCTACAATCTCAGTCTCGGAGGGCTTTGATAGTTGAAGACTATTAACTCCTGCCAATTTTGACATTATAAGTCCGTTCTCGCTGCTAAGCTAATGGCTTACATCCCTTAACTTCAGTGCTAATAAGGTTGCTATACAATCTATAGGGAGCATAAGTGTCAGGCACGTGCCATCCTGACATAAATGACAGCTCCTGCAGCACAGCCTCTCAGTGCCAGCCCTCCTCAAAGAAAAGCCGAGTTGTCCAACTGTACCTTCAGTTGTGTGGATTCCAGACAAACAAGTTAAGTGTACAAGTGATCTAACAAATCTTTAATCCAAAATACAGAGAGCAATTTAATACACAGAAAAAGTAAAAGAGACACAAATCAAAAACAGAAATGCAAACTAATATCAATTCATTCTGAAAAAGTTTACATTCCTAAGAATAGAACAGTCAAAAACATTCAAAATCAAGGGGGACACAAAGAAGTGGCTGTCACAAAGACAAGAATGCAAATGTTTTTGTGAAGTCACTATCCTAGAACTCTGTCCCCTCCATCATGTGGCTTACCCATTAAATATGCCATAAATACAGTGGTGTGAAAAACTATTTGCCCCCTTCCTGATTTCTTTTGCATGTTTGTCACACAAAATGTTTCTGATCATCAAACATTTAACCATTAGTCAAATATAACACAAGTAAACACAAAATGCAGTTTTTAAATGATGGTTTTTATTATTTAGGGAGAAAAAAAAATCCAAATCTACATGGCTCTGTGTGAAAAAGTAATTGCCCCCTGAACCTAATAACTGGTTGGGCCACCCTTAGCAGCAATAACTGCAATCAAGCGTTTGCGATAACTTGCAATGAGTCTTTTACAGCGCTCTGGAGGAATTTAGGCCCACTCATCTTGGCAGAATTGTTGTAATTCAGCTTTGTTTGAGAGTTTTCTAGCATGAACCGCCTTTTTAAGGTCATGCCATAGCATCTCAATTGTATTCAGGTCAGTACTTTGACTAGGCCACTCCAAAGTCGTCATTTTGTTTTTCTTCAGCCATTCAGAGTTGGATTTGCTGGTGTGTTTTGGGTCATTGTCCTGTTGCAGCACCCAAGATCGCTTCAGCTTGAGTTGACGAACAGATGGCCGGACATTCTCCTTCAGGATTTTTTGGTAGACAGTAGAATTCATGGTTCCATCTATCACAGCAAGCCTTCCAGGTCCTGAAGCAGCAAAACAACCCCAGACCATCACACTACCACCACCATATTTTACTGTTGGTATGATGTTCTTTTTCTGAAATGCTGTGTTCCTTTTACGCCAGATGTAACGGGACATTTGCCTTCCAAAAAGTTTAACTTTTGTCTCATCAGTCCACAAGGTATTTTCCCAAAAGTCTTGGCAATCATTGAGATGTTTCTTAGCAAAATTGAGACGAGCCCTAATGTTCTTTTTGCTTAACAGTTATTTGCGTCTTGGAAATCTGCCATGCAGGCCGTTTTTGCCCAGTCTCTTTCTTATGGTGGAGTCGTGAACACTGACCTTAATTGAGGCAAGTGAGGCCTGCAGTTCTTTAGACGTTGTCCTGGGGTCTTTTGTGACCTCTCGGATGAGTCGTCTCTGCGCTCTTGGGGTAATTTTGGTCGGCCGGCCACTCCTGGGAAGGTTCACCACTGTTCCATGTTTTTGCCATTTGTGGATAATGGCTCTCACTGTGGTTCGCTGGAGTCCCAAAGCTTTAGAAATGGCTTTATAACCTTTACCAGACTGATAGATCTCAATTACTTCTGTTCTCATTTGTTCCTGAATTTCTTTGGATCTTGGCATGATGTCTAACTTTTGAGGTGCTTTTGGTCTACTTCTCTGTGTCAGGCAGCTCCTATTTAAGTGATTTCTTGATTGAGACAGGTGTGGCAGTAATCAGGCCTGGGGGTGGCTACGGAAATTGAACTCAGGTGTGATACACCACAGTTAGGTTATTTTTTAACAAGGGGGCAATTACTTTTTCACACAGGGCCATGTAGGTTTGGATTTTTTTTCTCCCTAAATAATAAAAACCATCATTTAAAAACTGCATTTTGTGTTTACTTGTGTTATATTTGACTAATGGTTACATGTGTTTGATGATCAGAAACATTTTGTGTGACAAACATGCAAAAGAATAAGAAATCAGGAAGGGGGCAAATAGTTTTTCACACCACTGTAAGTTTAACTGTAGGCCTCTTTAGTGCTCTTGCTTGATTTATGTGGCTGTTTTATAAGTGTGACTTGCTCACCAACAGTCATATGACATTTTGAGTCATCATTCTCTACCTATAAAAAGGTATGTCAAAGTTTCTGAATATTTCAAAATAATCCTAGTGCGACAGATATTCAAAATCTGATAAGGTAGTTAAAACTTTATGCATATTTATGTTTTATCATGTGTTAATGTTTTAAGTATTTTTGTGTTTTTCTCTTTTTTTTTGCCATATTCTCTCTCGTCACCTGGTCCACAGACATTTTGCCAAATTTGTGATCTGCCATTTTCACATTCCACAAATTGCCTGTCTGCTGTACTGGGTTCCCCTGTGTCTGTAGCTCAATCAACAGCATCTGGCACGCGCTTGAGAGTGAGAGATAAACTGCAGATTGTCAGTCTGCCAGCTTTACATATTCAGGCACAAACATGCTAGATCAACAGAAAAATATTAGTTAAAATGACAAAATATTTTTAGAAGCTATGGGTAAAAACAAAGATCACTGAGAAAGTCTGCACAAAAACATTACTTTTCAAAAATTAGAAGAATCCATGTAAACTATTTAGTTTCTGATGTAATAACATAAACACCATCAACAGCAGTTAAACCTGGTATTAAAGGACATTTACAAAGAATCAGAATATGACCTTTTCAGTGCTTTAGACCACCTTCATCCATTCATTCATACTTAGGGTATGCTTTATTACTCACCTAAAATGGCTGCAAATGTAATCAAAAGGCTAAAGATTTGACTTTCTGGAACCTGTACTCCTGTGTCACTGAGAAATAAAAATAAAAGCAGAAATCCTTACACAGATGCATTATTATTGTATAAAACGGTCAACATGTTAACATGGCCATTATGTACTATGTAATATTAAATCATCAATGATATAGAAACTGCATTTAACATCTACTATATAATAAAACACTAAGGTCCTTTTGTCCAGTTCTCCTGAGCAATCTGATTGGTCAGTTTGGCTTTGATGGCACAACAAAAGAGGGAGTATGTATGAGGCAAGCTGAGAGAGTCACATTCAAAAATGGCAAGTACAAAACTGGACAGAAAGCAAGAATGCGCCTTGAAAATAATGACAGTGTCTTAGAAGCAGATTTTATGGGAGCATGATCAAGAGAGACGCAGTCCCAGTTAAGAGACGTTCATGCACGTAGTACAAGATAGAAAATATTTTTTTTATTCTATTAACTGTCTTCAACAGGTACAATGGTTGGTATAATATAAAGTCAAAAGGTACAAAGGAAGCCACTCCATTAGAAAAGGGTAGAGACAAAGATTATTTAACAATACCTCCAGGCAAAACAGTGGAAAACTGAAATAAATCAATATCTCTGTGGCTGTGGTCATAAAGAGTTGTTTCTTACTCATAATCCAGGGCTTGGGAACTGTGTGGAGTTTATATGTTCTCCCTCATTCCAAAAACACGCCGATTAGGTTAATTGTAAACTCTAAACTGGCTCACTATGACTGTGTATATATGTAAACATGAATGCACCCTGTCCAGGGCTGGTTCCCAACTTCAGGTGAAAGATGCTCTGTCTTGGGCTTGTTCCCAACTTGTACCCAAAGCTGCTGGGACACACTCAAGCTGCGTGTGACCTTGAAATGGATAACAAGTTAAAAACTGATGGATGGTTTAACATAATATAGTTGTTTGATTTTTTTTTTGCAAAGAAATTCAAAAGTTACAGCATTTGCTATAACATTATTATTAACTGTAAGACCGCTTACTGTCAAAGGGCCAAACACACACCCCAGGTCCTCACAAAAACAGCAGAGGCACTACCACCCCATTAGTATTTACATGACTCAGGTGAAGATAGTGGACGGTTTCAGATACCTTGCTGTCCATATCACAGTAGATCTGACCTGGCCCAAGCACATTGTCATCTTGGTGCCTTCATTATTCAAGCAGCATCACCACAACAGTGTTTCTCAACATTTGCATCAGAATATTTTGCACACTAATAGTAACCATGACAGACAGACCTACAGTTGGATTTTGATGACATTATTCAAATGTTCAAAAGTAAAAAGCCAGGAGAGCTCAATTATAAAGGCAATTAATTATGAAATAGTGAAGTTACCAATAATATCTGTAAAAAATAAATATTAATGTTAATTAAAATGAAAGAAACATTGTTACTATTATATTATTATATCAGCATTTTTGTGTGCAATTGTTAGTTTGATCCCTCTAGTTACTAGTATTTTTCTGTAAAAAATTATTTTGTTATTAATTAAACATTAAAGTAGAAAAATAATTGCATTGTTTATTTATTTATTTTGGGAGCCTGGTAAATATCTTTTCCCTGGGCCCAGCACTGGCTCTCAACACCCCTGTTGCCTCTCAGCCTAAGTAAGTAATGTGAGAAGGAGCCGGTGGTGTGAATGTGTAGGCAAGGAATGGACAAGTTAGAGAACATATCATTGCCACTCTATGGAATCAGGCATGGAAGATTGAAGTGGCTACCAGCATCAGTGATGATAAAATGTCATCCAAATAATGTCATAAAAACACACAAAATAAAAACTATACTAACATATTATTTTGTCATATAATACCACCACCAATGGATAGTATTACAAATATAGTCCAAGAAATCCTATTGTACTTAAATAATGAACATGATTCATGGTAATGTTGATGATAACTTTTCCAATGCAGTGAGATGTAGAATGAAATATTCATGTAGCCTTTAAATTGCATTACAGGAAACTGCAGCAATGCATGTTTAAAAGGGCCTATCCTTCAAGCCCTAGGACTCAAATGAAAAGGCTGCTGCACATGTATACATGTCAATGTCAAATTTATTTATATAGCACATTTAAAACAACATAGGAATGCTGTGGACAAAGTGCATTACAATAATAGAATTAAAGAAAAACATACAATTAACATGAATAACATAAATAGAAATAAAATAAATGAACATAAATAAAATCTATACTAATAAAAGGCAAAGCCCTCACTGACTCACTGACTGACTGACTGACTGACTGACTCACTCACTCATCACTAATTCTCCAGCTTCCCGTGTAGGTAGAAGGCTGAAATTTCGTAGGCTCATTCCTTACAGGTTACTTACAAAAGTTAAGCAGGTTTCATTTCGAAATTCTACACGTAACGGTCATAACGGTCAACAACGTCTGCCATGTTAAACTTTCTTATTTATGGCCCCATCTTCACAAAATTCGGTGGTATGACGCCACTCTCGGCCGCCATATTGAACTTTCCAACAGTGTTTGTTACCTATGGGTCCATCTTCAAGAAATTTGGTATGTGGGTTCCCAACGCTAACTGAATACTACTTACGTACATATATACGTCATTGCCTGCAGCACGGTCACCGTGTGAAGCAGTGTTGGGACCCCATCCTCATGCCTCCCACGTTGTTGGCTGCCTGCCTATATAAGGCCATCCGTCGCTCCGGACTCTTCATTCCCTTCCTTGCTTCGTCACGGTATTCATGTCTCCCTGATGATAACTGCAGCCTTTTTATTTAATCCACAGCTTCTGCGCTGTTTTATTGTTCGTTTATTACGATTATAGTTATTGTATAGGTATTTTAGATTTAGTTTACATTGTTCAGGTACCCATTTCCTTTATCGTTCCAACCGTACCCCCATTAACATGTCTATCGAGGTGATCAGCATCGATCAAAGCTGGATGCAAAGTTATCAATGAAACCGGTTGTATGCTTACAACACTTGACAGATGCCGAATGTCACTTCAACACAACAAATCCTGCAAATACTGTTGTAATTGAAACAAACCATGAAACTCAAACCAATTATGACAGCAGCAATCCAAGCTGTGAGATTTGAGGCAAAATTGCTTTTCACATGGCCAACTGTACGTTGCATGCTTAAGAGTAAGCTCAGCGCACAGCTTGGTCATATTACAACCGGAGGGCCGAACTGACAACGTGGCATACAAAGAGATCCTTAACAAATAATTATTGGTATATTTTCCCTCAGTTTAAAAAGGTTTACTTTTCTTCTTAATAAAAATTGTAAGGCAGTACTTCGCCCCTGCGAAGCACGGGTATTTTGCTATTAAATATAAATAGAAGTAAATGTTATATACTCACAATGAGGAAACCATCAGTATTACTGAAGGTCATGGAATGCAAGTGAATAGAAATGAGTTTTTAATCTTGTTTTGAACAGTTCATTTGTAGACGACTTCTTTATGTAATGAGGTAAAGAGTTCCACAGGCGAGGAGCAGCAGCTGTAAAAGCTCTGTCCCCCTTAGTTTTACACTTGGTACGAGGGACAACAAGAGACAACTGACCAGAAGATCTAAGCACTCTGGATGGCTGGTGTAAAACACAATTCAGATAAATAGGCAGGAGCAAGCCCATATAAAAATTTAAAAACTAGCAACAAGATTTTAAAATCAATTCGAAAAGTGACAGGCAGCCAGAGTAAAGAAGCTAATATTGGAGAAACAGAATCAGATTTTCTTGCCCCAACCAGAAAGCAAGTGGCATTTCACTTCAGAATTTCAATGCTAAATAAACAGTCCATAAAGAGTTCCATTTTCTAGTATGCTGATGATACCAAGCTGATATGATGCATATCTGGAGAAGATGAAAGCCATTATTTAAATCAAGTGGACTGTTTGGTAAATTTGTGCAATAAGGACCATCTTACTCTGAATGTCAAAAAGAAATGATATTTAAGTTTAACAGGCAGAAACTGGAATGTTCACCCATCATTATTCTGGGGAGGAAACGGAAATAAAATTCTGGCAGGGTTCCTCCCATGGCTAGGGTTTGTTTAATCTCTTCTTCTGTTTTAACTTTTTTTGTTTGTTTTAATTTAATTTCTGTTTATTTGCATTACTAAATATATTTGAGTTTGTGTTTGTATGCCTCAGTTACATTCCTTGTGTTTTGTGGGGCCACCTGCCCATTACTACAATGGATTCCCCCAGCCCATTAAAGTTGGAGTCAAGCCACAGTTCGTTGCAGTTCATTCGAATGTACTCAGGAATAGGCGAGTGTTTTATTGTGATTATTTCTGTGGTTTTTGTGATTTCTGGAACTTTAACCTTTTTGCTTTCTTTTTTTGACTTTGCCATTGGATTAGAACATTAGAACAATCTAGATGAGAATAGGCCATTCAGTCCAACAAAGCTTGCTAATCCTTTCCATTTAATTCTTTAAAAAAAAAAAAAAAATCAACTCTAGTTTTAAAAGTTCCTAAAGTCTTACAGTCTGCCACACTACTCGGTAGCTTATTCCAAGCGTCTATGGTTCTCTGTGTAAAGAAAAATTTCCAACTGTTTGTGCAAAATTTACCCTTAAGTTTCCAACTCTGTACCCATGTTCTTGATGAGCTCATTTTAAAGTAACAATCTCAATCCACTGTACTAAGTCTCTTCATAATTTTAAACACTTCAATCATGTCACCTCTTAATCTTCTTTTGCTTAAAATGAAAAGGCTCAGCTTTTTAAATCTTTCCTCATAACTCATCCCCTGTAGCCCTGGAACGAGCCTAGTCTCTCTTCTTTGGATGTTTTCTAACGCTGTTATCTTCTTTTTGTAGTCTGGAGACCAAAACTGCACACAGTACAACAGATGAGGCCTCACCAGTGCGTTATAAAGTGGTGAACACCACTCTTAACATCGGCCAGTTCTGATGAGGTTCCTCGCACCATCAACCCCTGCTTTCTTTGTCTAAGCCAATTCTGCAACCATCTGTAAACATCACCCTGAACTCCTCCTGCTTCTTTTACCTTGATGGTCAACTTCTCATGTGACACCTTATCAAATGCTTTCTGAAATTCAAGATAAATAATATTATATGCTCCACTTTGATCGTATCCTTTTGTTGCTTCCTCATAGAATTCCAGCATGTTAGTAAAACATGACCTCCCTCTTCTGAACCCATGCTGACTGTTCCTAATAACTCCTGTCCTGGCCAAGTGCTGCTCAATCTTATCCTTAATAATTCCTTCCATTAATTTTCCTGTGATATACATTAGGCTTACTGGCCTATAGTTGTTTCAATCTGCCTGGTCACCTTTTTATATATCAGGATAATATCTGCCATTTTCCAGTCCTTCTAAATTTCCCCAGTGCACAGTGATGTATTAAAAATATGTATCAAGGGTTTATACTTGTACTCGCTAGCCTCCTTAAGAACTCAAGGCCACTGTACTGCCCTCTAAAAATATATTTCATTGCAAAAGCTTTTTAATGAATAATCAAAACTACAAACTTTTCTAAAATACCAGGACAATTTCACACATAATTTGTTTTGATTAATCTATACATTCTACTGGATCACAGATGTGTCCAGGCTACATTTGTTTGCCTGTAGCTTGGACAAAAACAAATGACAATGAACTGAGCACCACAAAACTCTATTTAAATTTTCAAGCCAGTAAATACATGAATATTACAATAGACAAGTTTACAAAAAATCTTAAACTGCGTCTCTTGAGCAAAGTTTAAAAATGTCACAGTTTGTAATTGATATGATGGCTATGGTTAAAGGTTAAAAGCTTCGTTTATTTTTTTTTTATATATAATTAATCATTAACGTATGACACACATTACATAATAATTTTACACTAAACATGTTATCTGCAGAACAACAGCTTCTTGCCTAGGATTACATGTAGTGTTAATTCAAATATAGACAAGTAGACCTTTCTTTTTGTGTAGTTAGTTAATGTCTGTAAATATTACGTATTTAAGTTGCATGAGATAGAAACAATGTGAAATAAAAACCTTTTAGGTTATGTTTTTTTTTGCTGCATTCAGTCTCAACTGATTATATGAAATCTCAAAGTAACATCTATTTTTTTCTACAGGATTCTTTGTGTCCTTCTGCTGGCATTGGAATAATCACTCATCTTTTTCAGGGGCTACCCCATTATCTTTTGAATATTAAAACAGGAGAGGCACGGTGGCGCAGTGGGTAGCACTGCTGCCTCACAGTTAGGAGACCCGGGTTTGCTTCCTGGGTCCTCCTTGCATGGAGTTTGCATGTTTTCCCCGTGTCTGCGTGGGTTTCCTCCGGGTACTCCGGTTTCCTCCTACAGTCCAAAGACATGCTGGTTAGGAGCATTGGCGATTCTAAATTGTCCCTAGTATGTGCTTGGTGTGTGTGTGTGTGTGTGCGCGCCCTGCGGTGGTCTGGCACCCTGCCCGGGATTGGATTCCTGCCTTGTGCCCTGTGTTGGCTGGGATTGGCTCCAGCAGACCCCCGTGACCCTGTGTTCGGATTCAGCGGGTTGGAAAATGGATGGATGGACTATCTACACTCAAAGTTCACAATCAAAAGGCATACCATGTTTCTTGTGTTTATAGACAGACGTTTTTTATATCACTGTTAAAAAAAATTGTATTCCTTCTTTGTCTGCTTCATTTTCTTTACCCACTAATAGTCTCCATTATATTAGTGACATCATCTCAGCCACTGCATTAAAACCTGCATGCTCTATAAGTATTAGAATATCCTATCCACTTCAACAAACCAGCTTTTACCTTTCATCTTTGTAGCTTTTATCTGCAACAGCTGGTAACAACTGATACTATCCTGCCTCACATACATTGACAAACCTTCCACTCCGGGATCTCTACACAGTGTAGACATTATGAGTGCTTTTACTGTCTAAAGGCTTTGAGATTGCTGTTTGTGTTACACACAGTGTCCCTTGTCTACCATGCTGTTTTCTTCAGGATGTTCTATTATGATATTGTCGTGATTGTGGGTATTGTGTTTGTCACATAAAGACACCTGCATGGAAGTAAAGTTTTCCATTGCAAACAGAGAGAAATTATGTAAACAGCAAAAGAAGACACAGTAACCAAGAAAACATGAGAAAACAACATTGGTTATTTCCCAAGAACAAAAATCACAGAGAGTATAGAGAGAGTATAACTAAAAGACCTCTCACAAACAGAAACAATGAGAACCAACGGAACGTCAAAAGAGGAAGTGAAGTACATTAAAGCAATTGATAGACAACTCTGCAAAATTCTTTGTAAACACTGTACAGAACACAAGCAGACATTACTGATCTATATAGATTTAACACTGACACCCAGGGCCAATAAGGCAACAACATTCAATCTGAAATCAAATCAAGCTTAAACCTACTATAACATATAATTTCCAGTTCCACCTGTCCCTTCTAAATAATAAATAAATAAAAGTAGTAAAGCTAATGCTGTAACAGATTAATAGTAGATACCCTGCCTTTAGTATCAAATTTACCACTAGCTGCTGGGCAAACGATCAATAAACTACGTTACGTAGTGTATAGAAGTAAAGCATCTTCCAAGACAGCAATACATTTGTAATTGTAATTTATTTTGGGAATATTTTTGCTATATTTAGACTTGACTGTTACACACTCATTCTAATTTGTCATTGGAAATGCAATTTTGGATTGTTCTTTTCAAGTCTAAAAATAGACTTTTGAATTTTGATACATGCCACATTTTAAGGAAGGTCTGATATCAGTTTTGTCAGCATGCGATTACTAGCATGTATTTCTTTTTGCTTGCTATACATAACTTATTCACAGGTAAAATACTGAATATACTGTAGTGTGCTACAGTGCAAGAATGGGGCACAGTGACCAGTTTTACCTTGTGGAGGCAGTGCTACTCACATGCAATGAGAGGGAAGACAGCACTATGTATGTGAGCATTCATAAAATGACTGAATTAGTGCTATTTATCTAATGGTAGCTCCACACATTTCTGAATTCACTTACCACAACATTTGCATGGGTTTATATAGGTTATTAGGTTTATAGGGTCATTATTGTTACATGTACATTCTCTCAGCTAAAGTGAAATTAGTTCATTGCATTACCAAAAATTTAAGAAACTATATTAAATCTGCTTGTTTAACTTAGAATTCCAGGTGCATTCTTACTGGAATGTTTGAAAACAATCAGTAAATGAAAAAAGAGTGAATATGCATCGATCATGTTCTCACTCCTATCCAATACTGACATCCATTTTTCACTTTGCATGCTTTGACCAAAGAAACTGACATCACACCAGACCATCATAGTTGTTATTTTCATAAATGACAATGAATGAATCATTGTTAGCTTTACATGCGTTTCCAAACAAAAATGATGCCCCATTTTGTCCCACTGAATGTAGTTGGATAAATAGGAAAGAACAGATAGATGCACTGCAATGCTGAAAAAGTCAACATGTGAGCAATATACAAGAACATGCTCAGAATAAAAACTGAATAGCATAGGTGGTGATCTGGGAAAGAGAAAAGGGAAACACAAATGATAAACTCAATGAAAGGAAGTAGGTTTTATTTTACAATGAACTGAGAAGTCACTTGACAGTCAGTGGAAAGAAAAATGCAGTAATTAAAAATTATTTGAGAAAAAAGTCAAAAAGATGTTATGTACAGTATTGTATGAAGGAACAGACACACAAAAACAAAATGCATTAGTGATAAAAAACAGAGTTTGAAACAAGAGCAGATTATACGGGTATGGAAGAAATAAAACAAAAACTCAAAGAAAAGAGAACAGGAAAAGAATAAACAGGTAATTGTAAAAGTTATTAAAAGAAAATGATGAGAAATGACCCAGCAGTTAAAGATATTTATTGCCATAAAACTCATAAAAGGGTTTGCTCTGAAAAGCACAAAGGAGCCGAATCAGGCTACATAGCAAGCTACTATATGCAAAAAAAAAAAAAATTATATATATAATAGATTTATGCTTGTATTCTCAAGAAATTGAAGGAGATCCATTAAAATATCAGGTCAAAATATATGTTACTGTTTGTCACTACTAAAATTTACAATACTAAGATTGGAGAAAAGCTGGGGAAAGAGCAAAACAATATCTGTAATATGAAAAATCCAACGTTGGGTCTGTATGTCTGTCCACTTTTCGCCAGAGAACTACTTAATGGATTTTGATTTTTGAAGTTTGTCCTGTTTCAGTACTACACAGGCGAAGCCACAGGGGACAGCTACTCTGTAATATGAGGTTTGTACAAGTAAATATTAAAATTATATAAGGAACATCTGTTACGCTTTTTGAACAAAGACTAAACTTTCAAACAAACATGTTAAGAAAATAAGGGTGACCAGTAGAATGACAGAAGTTCCTTGTTATTTTCTTTATAAAATAGATTTTGTGAAAGTGGCTGTGAGATAAGGATCCAGGATTTCAGTACCACTGTTTTGGACCTCAGGTGATGAAGAATGTTAGAACTTAATTGGATTAGGAAGTGGCCAAGACTTGTTTTCAGACTCTTGAATGCAGTGATTACTAGAGCAGATAAATATTACATGAAAATGAATGTGAATACATAAAAATTAGGAAATGTCTTAGTCAAGGAAAAAGAGGATGCAAGAAAATATCTATACAATATATGATGAACTGACAGCAATTAAGGCTTCTTATAGTGGTTTTCTCATTTTGGTTGGAGAAATACATTAAAAATGAGGTTTGAAACAGACAATGGTGCAGTGAACAAGACAATAGGACAAAGTAAATACAAAAGCTCATAAACAGTGTCTTTCTACTTTGTGGTTCATTTGAAGAAGGGAGCATATTTCAAAATGTGAATAATGAGGAACATGAGGTGTAGATCATAAGACAAATACATCTTGGAAATGACGGGCTAAGCTGAGAAGATCATTCAGTTAGTGTGTTGACATCATATATTGCACTTATGGTGGTAGCAATGGGGGGCTGTTACTAAAACAGTACGGCTGTTGATATTACAAAATACACAAAATGGTAGCTCCTTAGAGTGAAAAATAATCAATAAAATGGCAGCACAATAACATCACAAAATTAGCGTTAAAAATAACAGCAATACCAAAATGAAGAGATAAATGAAAAATAAGTACAAGTTAAGTCAAGTTGGGGAACATGCACTGGTACAGTGCGTTGCCGCACCCACCACATGATCAAACAGCTTGGGATCCCGGTTGGCAACACCCCAGGCATACACGCAGTCCAGTCCCACCCTCTGGAAATGACCCTCTATCTGCCGCAGCCAGGTGTTACATTGGCGACCCCTTGGCCTGGTCCAGCCACTCGGGTCCTCAACAATGAGGATCTTATGAGCTGGATCATCCTCGGGGAAATGCACCACATGGCCGTAGTGCCATAACTGACGCTCCCTCACAATGCAGGTAATCTGCTTCATTCGGGACTCCATGAGCAACCACTCAAAGTCAACACAAAGTCAAACCAACGGTACCCAAGGATTTTCCGGAGAGGCACGGTACCAAAGGAGTCCAGTCTTCGTCTCATGTCACTGGATAGTGTCCATGTCTCGCAACCATATAGCAAGACAGGAAGCACCATGACTCTAAATACTTGGACCTTTGTCCTTTCCCTTTTGCATAGATATCAGGAGTGCCACACACCCCTTTCCAGTGACCTCCTGAAACCCCATGCTCTCCCAATCCATCTACTGACTTCATAGGAAGAGTCACCAGAGCAATGAATGTAACTGCTAAGGTAAGTAAACCTCTTGACAAGGTTCATACTCTCTCTCTCTGCAAACAGACACACTGATGATGGCTGTGCCCAAGAGGTCATTAAAGGCCATGAAACCAAACTGTTCCAGTCGCTTTTCGGTGAGCAAGTGATCAAGGATCCTATTGAGGATGACTCTAGCAAGGATCTTACAGGGCACAAAGATCCTGTGTAATGCTTTGATTCCTCTGTAAGCAGGATGTGGGTTGCTAGACCACAGATGGTATATCACTTGCTCACAGATTCCTCTAACAAATGCCTCTTTATCTGCCCTCAGAGCCCTTGCAGCCATTCTTCTCAGTTCCCGGTACAGACCAGAGTTGCCACTGAGCCGTGCGCTGCAACTCCTCTCGATGATATCCAGGGTGCCCTGCGAGATGAAACACCTCCTTCTGGGAACACCGGTAACACCAACACAACCCTCAGCAACCTTCAGGGTCTTGTAACTGAAGGTCTCCCACATCACATTAGGATCAGCAGTCGCACCCAAATCTGCAAGTTCCTCACACAAACTGCATGCAAACTCATTAGAAACAGCCTGGTCTTGGAGTCTGGCCAAGTTCAGGCTCATTTACCTAGTAGGCGGTAACTAATTGACCTAAGCTGTACCCTAAGAGTAGCAACAACAAGTCTGTGGTCAGAATTCACAAACTGGGCACTTCTGTAGACCCTGCAGTTTTATAAGAGCCTCCAGCATCTGCCCACGAGGATGTGATCGATCTCCTTCACCCACCACCAGTATTGGAGTACCAAGTCCAACAGTGTGGTTCTGGGTGCTGGAACCAGGATCCAGCGATTCACAGCCCCTGACATTTGCAAAGTCAAGGAACAGGGAGCCATTTTCACCATGGTCACCAAACCCATGGGGACCAAGACAATCCTCATAGCCAGCCGTGTCAGTGCCAGGGGCTTCATTGAAGTCACCAATGACCAAAGGAATGTCACCTCATAGGTACCACCGAGCAAAGCTGTGGATAAAATGTCTCCCTCACCGAGACATCACTCACCGCAGACGAAGCATACACTGAGACAACAGACAAGGCACCCAGGGAGTGACGTTGAAAGGAGTGACATCGGACTCCATCGGAAGAAGGCAATCTGCTACAGCAACAGCTGCTCCCCGATTATGACAGCCATCAGAGCAACCAGGCCAATAAAAGGTGTATCCACCTACAGAGATCTGGCCAGTCCCCGGTCTGTGCACCTCAGAAAGTGCCGCCACTGAAATGCGGAGTTTACGCAGCTCCTCCGACAGCAGAGAGGGAGAGACAAGACATTCCATGCACCTACCTGTATGGGCCACCTCAAATTGGGACCCAAGTGCTACCGTGCAGCGGGCGACACCTCAGCACCACACCAGTTCCGATCCCCAACAGACCTGACCCTATTGGCTCTCCAACGATTTTGACTCTTCTGGGGATGGGGGAAAGCCCTCAGGATGTAAGCAGGCTTCCTATGGGTGGCTGCAGCAGAGCTACTCCCACGGAGAGCAAACAGGAGTCCTTTCTGTCATCTTGGAGCTGTGTGAAGTTTTTTTACGGTGGCTGGAGTGCCAATCCTGCCACCAACCCCCATGATTTCCCTGCAAGTTGGAGGACCGCTTGCAGGGACGGGTGCAGTTTAACGTCAAAATGAAGAGATAAATGAAAAATAAGTACAATATTGGATTTTCTACCCTCCAGAACCTTAGAATAATGACATTAACCAAATACAGCTTACATAATCAGGATATAATTATTTGAATATATGCTTTTTTACATTTAGAGCTAGTTAGATTATGTAACCTACTCTGAGTCACAAAATAACATGGAAGATAAAATTGTATTGGTAATATAGTAGTTTTAGCTCAGTGTCCTAGCCAGTAAGCCACACTGCCCATTGTAAAAAGTGCTTGTATGAAATAAGGTCATACTGCTAAAGCATTAAAGTTGTATTAAAAAAATTGCCACTTTAAAAAGCTGCAAATAATTCTAAGAAGGGTGAAATGTTTCTGTAATTACAGAGAAAACTGTGACATTTGCCTGCTCAGAAGTACTGTCATTTGTGTTTACTCAGGAATGTTTGCAGGTGAAAAAGATGCAAACCTATGTCTGATGATTCTGAACACTGCATTCCCATGTCCATGTCCGATCTTCAGTTGGAGAGCATTTCAAATCTTTACTACTCTTCAGGAGGTCCTGCATTGGCTTTTCAGAGATTTTATTTTTTCTGCTGCCTTTAAACACTTTAAATTTTAGTAGTTATAAATATAAAACATTATAGTTATATAGACCCATGAGAAGCATTTTAACTAATTTGCAATCATCTGAAATGATTTAATTCAGTAATTTAGGTTATCACTCATGGACATCAACTTTTCTTATGTAAATCTACAGGCTATAATTTCACACCAATCCCACTAGTTTAACTTTGTGTTTATATTTAAGATCCACAAACAAAACATTCAATTGTGTTTTGTATATGCATCTTCAAGGTTTGTAATGTACAAATAAACCTGACAGTAGTTACAAATGATTTCAATTAGATGGTTAGAGGTTGACTTTAGACTGCCTTCATTTTATTACTGAGCAAAGGGCATATTTCTTACAGTAGTCATTCATGACATCATTTAGTGAAAGAAAAAGCTATGCATCAGTCTTACTGGAAGTAATTGAGAATTGTTGACTTATTTAAGAAATCAATACCAATAACTATTGCACACTGTTAAGTTTGGAAGTGCAATAGCTTAGGAGTGAGATATGGAAAAAGATGATCCGCTGTTGCAACCCATGATGGCAGCAGCCAAAAGAAGAAGAAGAAGAAGAACAGCCTTCCAGCTGGAGTGGCTTGTCAGTTAATCTTAAGCTGCATGCGTATTTCACTGGGCAAAACATTTTGAAATATCAAATGATAAGTAATCATTAAAAATTATAGCTACTTCCATCCATCCATCCATTATCCAATCTGCTATATCCTAACTACAGGGTCACGGGAGTCTGCTGGAGCCAATCCCAGCCAACACAGGGCACAAGGCAGGAAACAAACCCTAGGCAGGGCACCAGCTCACCACAGGGCACACACACACACCAAGCACACACTAGGGACAATTTAGAATCGCCAATGCACCTAACCTGCATGTCTTTGGACTGTGGGAGGAAACTGGAGTACCCAGAGGAAACCCACACAGACACGGGGAGAACATGCAAACTACACGCAGGGAGGACCTGGGAAGCAAACCCGGGTGTCCTAACTGCGAGGCAACAGCACTACCACCGTGCCACCCCTTATAGCTATATACAGTACATTATTTCTTTAAAATCTCTTTAAGTTCATTCCTACAACTTTCTAAGTACTCATACATTTTCAACTCTATTCGTCATGTGCCCCTTTGTTTTTAACCAATGTATTTATATCAGGCCCATATCAGCAGATTAACTGTTCACCTGATTCATTTAGAAGCTTGATTTTGCTCTCATTCTGTATATCACAGATTTTTGTGTACAGGGTGTCCATAAAGTCTATGTGCAATTTAAAATAGTAACTTGTAAGTATATGTGATAGAATGAATTCATAAAAAGGATTAGAAAGCTTGATCTATCTAGTTTTTTTTTGTCCTTAGAAGTTTTATTTTTGCTGTATTTGGGGAACTAAAAATCCACATGACTCTGCTGAACATGAAAGAGATTCTTCCAAAGTTAATGCGTGGTGGGCTTTGGGAAAAAAATCGAGTCATAGGGCCATTCGTTTTTGAAAGGTGTGTTGTCAATGGTGATAGCTATTTAAAATTGCTGCAAAATTACTTTATTCCTCAAATTGAACAATTAGGACTAATAGAGAATACAGTGTTTCAACAAGATGGTGCTCCTTGTTACTTTGCTTTGCATGTTAGACAGTTTCTACATGAGAAATTCCTTAACAGATGGATTGGAAGAGGTGGACCTTTTTCTTGGCCTCCACTTTCGCCAGATTTGACTCCATTGGATTTCTTTTTATAGGGACATGTGAAAACTAATGTTTATTCAACCAAACCTCGACCTCGAAGACTTGCAAGCTATGATAACTGATGTGATTGCTGGTATTACTGAAAATCAGCTTGAAAATGTTTTCCAAGAACTACAGAATTACAGTATATTACCTTTTATATTAGTAATAATGATGGCGGACATGTTGAAAATTAATAAGAACAATAAAAAATGCAAATGTTTCTTCTTTCTAATCCTTTTTACAGATTATTTCTATCAAATATACTTGCAAAGTTACAACTATTTTAAATTGCACTCGGACTTTATGGACACCCTGTATGTAGTGATTTTTTTATTTGTCACATCAACTTTGGAACACAATCTAGTTCAGTACTTTTGGAGTTGGAGGATACATCAAAAGCACTGTGTGCAAAAGTACAGTGTACAATAATATACACTCATGCAAAAATACACCCTCACCTAGAGCCAGTATAATGTCTGAATTCACTTAACACGGTACCTTTCTCAGATGCACAACGTGTACCTGAAAAAAACCCACACAGACATGAGGAAAGCATGCATACTCCAACATATAGTGACTAGTCTGGATTTCAAACACTTCGGATTCACAAGAAAAATTTCTAGCCCTCACATCTCTAAATTATGTGTACTTTTACAAAACACATTATTGTTGGTTAAATTACCTGTAATTAATTATATCTACTGTACATCTATAACTTTATTTGTATCTATACATCTGCTTGAATATTTGTGCATGCAAAGTAAAATGATACCTTTTAAATTTTCAAAGATTTTCAAGCAAATTGATTATAAATTGATGTTAGAAAACTTGTAGTCCTAGATGAAGCTGTTATGCAAAGCATTCCTACCTAGGTTCAACAACAACATCACAACATACAAATAAACACAGACACACAAATATGACTTCTCCACTGGGCAGTTAGTACTTTATTTAACTGTAATGATGTGCTTTATGAATTCTATTCAGCCTCCACTCATTTGCATTGTTATTGGTTATATCTAAGCACAAGGCATGATGGGCTGAGAATGTTGGGATCACAACTCTTTTGTCTTTTTAGGCAACCTGTATTGAGAAAGCAGTGCAAAACCAGGTGATTGCAGTCATTCTGTGCATGGCACAAAGATAAAAAAGGACCTCTACTTCAATAATGACCCCTACAGGCTGATTTTACTTTAGGTAGAGGAGTATCTTCTAATATTTTGCCCTGGTGTTACCTAAAAAATCCATATTTATGATACTAAAAGTAAAGTATGGAATATACTTATTCACAAAATTAAATAGTTTAACCACGAATTAAAACAAAATTAAACACTTATACAACTCAATAGTTTAAAAGAAGACTGTTTTTGCAGGAGCTATTAACAAGGAAGTATCACTTTAGAATGAAGGTATAGACAGGAAAGATATTCCAAAATTGTGACTTTAAAAAAAAGTTAAACCAGTTCCTTTTATAGCATTTCCATTGACTGCTGACAGTGTCACAGTTAGTTAATAATTAGTTACATATTAACTAATCATTTTCTCTTCTCTAGACAATTATGCATTATAATATTGAAGCTAGAATAATCTGTAGTAATCTGCCCTCAGTATCTTATTCCTCTGCTCCTTGCAGAAGACTGTGCTAAATACGTATTCTCAAAAATACACTTCTTCATTGAAAACAGCTGAATTCTAGATAGTCCTTTTATTGTATGCTAGGTACATTTAATATTCTACTTGTGCATAAATGACTGTGAATTTTCCCTTGGGATTAATAAAGTATCTATCTATCATTATTGAGGGAATTTATCTATCTATCTATCTATCTATCTATCTAAATGGAAGCCACAAACAATAATAATTAAAGAATTCATGGCTTAATCTAATGACTTTATGAGGAATTACATATATTTTTATAAATAACAACTTGCACTACAGCCCAAATATAACATTTTATCTACAATCAAAATGTTGCAATACTTTTCCCAAAACCATGTGATTCATATTATAAATAATTACCAATATGGACTGAAGTTAAAATACTACTCCAAATACACAAAACTGAAATTAAAAATGTTTTCACTGAGATTAATACAACAGAGAGATCAAGAGTTGCTAAACAAAATTAAATAATTAAGGCATTTAGAAACTGGCATGCAACATTGTTTAGTTAGAATTTAAAAATCAATTGCGGAAAATAAAAACTTTTCTTAGTAGGCCTGATATCCCAACACTCCAAGAATCAGAACCTAAAACTTTTTTTTGTTACATTGGAGAGTCTCCACCATTCAGCAACAAGTATCTTTTTTATTTTGACTTGGGCAGTGTGAGGGCTTTTAGCATGAATTTTAGAACACTCCATGCTATATTAATAGATACAAACATACATGAACTTGAAAACCTCAAATACCTCTTCAAACCAGCCATTGATGCAAGACAGCTCATTTGCATTGCTTAACGTGCATCAGCAACTCTTCTGTTTTCTTGATATTTAATTATTCTAGATTATTTAGGTTTATTTAACCACTTATGTTGTCTTATTCAGGTACATTTCACAATGTGTGATAAGACAAACAACAGTGGTGTAATCAAGTAAACTTAGCCATTCTTGCAGAATCCATATGTAAAAAGTCTGTTTTGTTTTCAGAACATCTAATGTAAGTAATCATACACTTGTTACTGCTTATCTTTGCAGGCCCATCCACAATCATCTCGGTAGCAGAACTGGCCCTAGCTACAGTAATTATGTTATTCATCGATGATTTTACAATTGATGATTGCATTTCAGCCTTTCACATACTTTTTAGATATGCACCATGTGTGTTTTCACTGTTTTCATCTTGTTTTATTTGCATTGATAGGTGCCCTATTGTCTGTAAAAATTCAACAAGATCCAAAAACTTAGTGTTTGCTGATTCATTTTCAAAGCAGCAGTAAGGTGACTGTGTAAGTTTAAAACAAGTACTTGGAAATGTTATTTTGGTATGAACATGACATATAAAGCAGCTAATGTCATCTCTATTGTAGACTAAACACAGGTAAAGAGGGACACTTAAAAAATGATACACTGTACACAAGGCAATAATGACCCTAAAAACCTATTAAAATGTAGGTTAATTTCATTCAGAGAAAGAATGCAAAGATTATGTTTCATGATTGGAACAATAATGGACAGTGATCTTCAGCATCTCGTTATCACTTCTAATTCATTCATTCAACTTAATTTCTTAGCTTTGTGTATTGGAAAGTATTTTGCTAATTAAACATTAAGAAAGTTACCACTCACAGCTTATTGCCATTTGAAACATAAATGAGTAGAAACGATTGTCTTTTATTAATTTTTTGCCTTGAAACAGCAGAATATTCATACTTTTTTAATTTATGCAGTTCAGGTTTTTGAATAAAATTTATTTTGTAAAAACAATTTTTGCTTAAAATTTTCTCCACTACAGTACTACTTGTTCTGGGACAAGGCTTTTTCAGAAAACTGTATTTTAGGCTTTTGTTTTTCTCATAAAAAAATATTTAAAGGGGGGATCAGTGCAAGCTCCATAGTTCATGTTCATGTTTGCACGTTTTACATAAATGGAGGTTTCTGCCATGATGTCTTCTAACCAGTTACTGAACATCTTACATAGCATTGCCTGTTTTTTTCAAAATACCCTAATTGTTAAAAATTTGGTCAATTTTATGGTTGACCCAATTTATTTGACAGATTTAGCTTAGATCATACATTAGGATTTTGTTCTTCAAAATTTGTTTAGCTAGAGATGAATTGCTAGCAAAAATTAAATGACAGGGACCAGAAGAAGAGAAATATGAGAACAAAATAGAGTCAAAAACTGGAAAGTCAAAATAATCATTGTCAAGGCCAAAATTTTAAACAAAAATGAAGGTCAAGAATTATAGTAAAAAAAGATCAAAACAAAAAACAATCAAACTTTCAGAAAGAATTTTGAAACAAAGAGTTGTGTCATCCACAATCTTGGATTAGAAAAGGTTGTCACTGGTGATCTTTTAACTCATTATGTCAATTATATCAGAAATTGTGACGTTAGATACTACACTTTGGACACCAGGCACTGCATCTTAAAAACATGACTCAAAAAATGGTCTATATGAAAACAAAATGGCATTGAAATCAGAGAAAAATACTTTCTGTAACTTTAAATAAGCACAAACCTCAAAACTTGATTCATCATGCTTCAAAAGCCCTATATGCACCAAACCTCTATAAGAAACATGACCAAAGGTTCTACAAAAAATAAATGATGAGTGCATTCATAATAAAATCAGGATTATTTGTTGAAATACAGTATTTAGTCACTGAGCTCTCCTTTGTTGTGCGTCACATACCAATGTTACTTAAAAATGAATAACCGCCAAACCAATATGATGGAAAATATGGATGCACTGGCAACCAGGTTAGGGTGGATAGTGTTTCCTTACCTGGATAGGAGGCCATCATAATGGTTGGCAGCTGGGATGGATGGGCATCCCAACCAAAGCAGCTGGTGATCCCCTTTCCAGCAAGGAGGCTATCATAGATTAACAATATGGGTTGAGGTACATACTGCCAGGGATGGTTCATATTCCCTTTCTTGGCCAAAATAAGTCACAGACAGAAGGAGACTGTCTCCTGTGGTCATGTGGTTCCACAGTACATTTAGTGTTTAGCAACACTCTCCATCGGACCCAGAAGCGAACATAATATATTGCCACTGATAGTTGTCCCCTTTTAACTCCTCTTTTTGTCACTGGATTTGTGCCATTCTCTATTTGTGGAAGCTCAGATAATACAGAAGGGAAGCTCAGAACAAAAGGATACTTTATATTCAGACATAATTAACAGTGTATTTCTAATCAGTACTTCTCACTATGTGTAACAGACAACAGATGATTACCAGAATAGTTCTGGGTTCAAGGTAAACTTATGTAAAATTATATTATTTACTGTCAATGTCTTTACTTACCAGCCTACAATTGAAACCTCTCATATCACCTTGTAACATGAAGTTATATATTTAGACATTACAAAAATAATTACATTTTAAATTTAAGTATGGATGGGAGGGCATCACACTGGTGTAGTGGTAGGCTTCTCTGTATCATAGCTACTTGACTGCATCTAAATTCTGGCCCAGTCACTATAAATAAATAATGCACATTCATCCTTATCTGTGCAGGTATTATCCAGGCATTGTACTTTTTATCCTATGTCCCAAAGACATACATACAGAACTAGGTAACTCTAGTCCAAATATGACTGAGTGTGTGTGCATGTATGTATGTGTGTGTGTGTGTGTGTGTGTGTGTGTGTGTGTGTGTGTGTGCAAATGCACTTTGCAGTGGACTATTAAGATAAATAACCCAGTTAAGGCAGAGATACGGTTTGTTAAGTATCCGTTTTATATAGGCAAGTAGTCTTCTGGAGTTCTCCTCTGGCAAAACACACCACAGTCATTAAATGGTCAAAAAAAAAATTCACTGTCATCATCAGCCAATTTGAATTGAATTTCAAAATAAGCATGATGCCTGTGAAAATTTTCTTGTGTTTTAGAAATATGTTTAGTCAAACTGATGCTTTATTTATAAGTTTCTATTACCGGATTGCAAACAGCATGCACGCTCTTTTCTGCTTGGCTATAGGACTGAGCCCTACATAAGACTTGGTACATGGGCTTCTTACCTTACACCCAGTGCTTCAGGAATAATAATAACACAGGTATTTTTACTTCAACAAGATAAGCTACATAACTCATGTCATTTTTAATATATCACCCTACTGTTCTCTAGATTGTGTTGCTGAGTTTAGAAGTGTATGTTCAGCTCATCAACATAAATTGAGCAATATCTGAAATACTGAGATCATTTCAGCGAGAAGGGATAATATAATTGTCCAAATATTTGCATTGGGAAAATTATTTTGAGGATGCTTCTACCTGTGGCCGCTGAAAGTGTGTGTGAAACAAATACATGTGCAGCCTGACACAAGCACAGACTACAAAATCCTTCACAGTAACCATGTTAAGGGTTTATTTACATTGCCACATTATTAGGTTATTCACAGAGATACCTACCTCTGTTAATTAAGTTTCTCTGGGACCAATTACCGTAACCGAGTTATTGAGGTGCATGTCAATGCGCCTTGTGATTCAGGTGTACATATGTAAATACATATTTTCTTAAACCTGCATATCCAGGCAACACTAGATAGGCACAAAGCAAGAAACAGTCCATCACAGGGCTAAAACTCACAAAACTTTAGGGGCCAATATGAAACCTGTTCAGAACGTCTTGAAGTGTAGAAGGGAAAATCCAAACAGACGCATGACGAATGAGCAAACTCCACTCAGACAAAGACAAGTGTGTGATCCTAACACAGGCTGATGAAACTGTGAAGCAGCACTGCCAACCATTATGCCCTGCTCTAGTAGTGTAACTGTGTAAACAGTTTTTGTATACGGCTCATCCATCCATCCATTATATAACTTTCTTAGCCCTGGTCATGTGGCTGTAGCTTATGCCAGCTGCACTAGGTGTAAGACAGAAAGTAACCCTGGTGGAGGTCCCAGTCCATCTCAGGGCACACTTATGCGGAAACTCACACTCATTCATACTAGGATAATGTAAAGTTGCAATTAAATTGACGTTCTCATCTTCAAAACTGCTGTTAAATGCGTTAATATGATTGAAATTATAAAAGTGCTATTAGTAAAAAAATATGTTTGCCTTATTAGTATAGTTCACATGTAAAACTACCAACCATCAACCTAAAAGTAATAACAAAAAACAGCGTTCCCACTGAGAATTCGTTCATTTAATTGATTGTTGATAATATAGACAAGTAAGCTGCTTTTTCACTTATTGGACAATACTAGCAGCACCAAACGTTTGATTTAGCTGGCGATTTTGTGGGGGGTAGCAGTCTGAGACACCTGTGGATTTAACGTTGTAGCCTTGCAGTTATGCTCCTCGGCCACTTGTCCACACTGAAGTTAAAATTTTAACTTTTGTTAATACTGTATAACACAGTTTCAGTGCACTTAAATTGTGTGTTTTAGAGGTAAAACATTTCAACAATTTCTAGTCAGGTTACAATGAAAAAGTGCCCTCACAAACTTGTTAGTAATCCAGAAACTTCGCTGGCTTCCTGGTCTACCGCCACTCAAGTGTTAAAATAAATGTCAAGTATCACTACATGCTTGTTAGTTGGTATCAAAATTATTTTCATATTGACCAGCAATAGTGGTTAGAAAAAGGCATTAGAGGCATTTACACAAATCCGCTGAAAGGTAACCCAGACAGGTCCCAACGCCACCAAAGCCTCCGCTGTTGGGATGAGAACAGCTTACCTGATGTACGGGAACACAGGGTCGACGTGACGCTCCAGAGTTGCAATGGCATAGCAGACAATAAAAGAAAACGACGACACAATGACAAGAGACACAGGGAGAAAGCACATTCCCTCCATGAACCACAACATCTTCCTGCTACAGCTTGAGCTCTCTGCCTTCAAGTCCGTCAGACAGTTGCAACAGTGCGGTCTGGTCAGGCGGGTAACCGAGACACGCGCACGGACTCGTCAACCCGCCTTTGAATTCAAGTTCAGACGTGCACGCGCGACACTAACTTGTGAACTCCAGCGACACTTCTTATTTTAAATACCTCTTCATAACTCCGGAAGTGCAGACTTTCTATTGCCACTTATTTTAATCCAATAAACTGAGCAATATGTATTTATGTAAAAAAAAAATCTAACAATGCAGAACGTTACAAAGTAACATTACATCTTTATCGAGCACATATTTACTTAACGAGATTTGCAAATTATCATTTTGCGTAATTTTGTTGATTTGTACAATTTTCAGAGATAACAAGCCAAGCTACGTCGGGTTTATCGTCATGTGTGCTTAACACAATTAAATTCGTCTCATCAGATCAGTTGATAACAATTTTTATACATGGTCCCCTCATTTCAGGGCACAATGATGTTTGGGACATAGCTGTGGCAAACCTCTAATGCAGCCATCTTCAGCTCCTGCTTGTTACAGGAGCTTGTCTCCTTAACTTTAGTCTTCATCATAAGGAAGGCAGGCTCAAATGGATTTAAATCGGGTCACAGGCTTGACCCTTCAAGAATTTCCCTTTTTTAGCTTTGAAAAACCTCTGTAATACCTTAGCATATGTTTGGGATCATTATCTTGTTGTTGGATGAAGCACCGTTCAGTGTGTTTTTAGATATATACTGAGACTTGAGCAGATGAGACGTTTTCTGTACACCTTAGAATTCATTATGCAGTTGCTTTCAGCACTTACATCATCAATGAAGATAAGTGTGCCAGTACCTGTGGCAGCCATACATGCAGGACTTAACACACCCATCACTATGTTTAAAAGATGAGGTAGTATTCTTTGGATCATGGGCAGTTCCTTTATGTCTCCACACTTTGCTTTTGCCATCACTCTGATACAGGTTAATTTTTGTCTTGTCTGCCCACAAGACCCTTTTTCAGAATTCTGCAGACTCTTTTAAGTACTTTTTCACAAACAGTAATTTGGCTACCCTTTTTTCAGCTAACTAGTGGCTTGCATCTTGCAGTGTGGCTTCTGTATTTCTGTTCATGAAGTCATCTGCAGATAGTAGTCTTTGACACATACACATCTGCCTCCTGAAGGCCATTTCTGATCTGTCGGACTGGCGTTTAGGGCTTTTTCTTGACCATACTGAGGATTCTTCTGTCATCAGCAGTGGTCATCTACCTTGGCCTCCCAGTACCTTTGAGGTTACAGAGCTCACCAGTTTGTTCTTTCTTCTTTATTCTAGGCAGTTCACTTAGGTAATCCTAAGGTTTTAACAATATCTCAAATGGTTTTATTCTTGTTTTTCTCCCTGATAATGGCTTCTTTGACTTTCATTGGCATGATTCTTGTCCTAATGTTGAACAAATGAAACTACAGTCTCCAAAGGGTAAAAGCAAGTCTAGGAATCTTATGCCTACACTGATGAAGCAATGACGATGCCGATAAGGCCCAGCTTACTTTGATCCTCCATTCGCTTCTGTGACTTCATGGTAAATTCTTTGCCTTAAAATTGTCTTTCAATATGGTAAATTTAGTCAGTAAGTGATAAGGGAAAAGACACTAAAATAGCACAACTCTTACTGCACATAAAATTAAGAAAGACAAAATTATGTCAATCAGGAAATAGCAAATGGCAAGTGCATAAGTCAATGTTATATGATAGTTGCAGTTTGGCGGGAACTGAGAGTAAGATGTAGGGTAGTGTTAACTGAAACTGCTGAGGGGAGAATGCCAGCTGCAAAGTTAATAGTAGAGGAAGAATTGTCAAGAGTGGGGCCTCAGGAGATAAACACAGATTACAAAATTAGCATAAAAACCTGTGGCAAATGATACATCACATTCTGCCAGCATATAATATGCTGTACTTTCAGTTCTATTAAATGTATTATTGTGTAATGCACTTACCTGAGTATACTGTCTCAGAGGGCTAATACATATTTGCAATTTCAGATAAAGAAAAAGAGACTCAGAAAAACAAACAACTTGGCAAATAATGTGGTATTTTATCTTTAAAAAAAAGATAAATGAGATATATTTTAGAAATTAAATATGTAATAATTTTTGGCCACAACGCATGGGAAAATGATATGCAAAATGTGCTAGAACTTTAGAAGAGATTAATTTGTATAAAAAGGGCAAAGTCAACATAATGTATTTTTATAAAGTATACTTTTACTTACAAAAACCTCAAGTTCAACTTCAAATTTATCTTTATGTGTACATATTGTAACAAATGTGCTATATAGGCGCCTGACTCAACACAGATTCACACTGGAGGCACGTTAAAATAAACCAAAAACTTTTATTTTTCTCCACCTGTGGGGCACGAATTCCTCGTGTCCCACAGGCACAACACAGTCCCAAAGAACACAAAAAACCCCAACACACACAGTGTCCTTTGTACCACCGCTCCTCCTGGCAAGCGTAGTCCTCCTCCTCCTGAGTCAGGCTCCATGAGTGGTGGCTGCTGGCCCCTTTTATAGTCCACCCAGAAGTGCTCCAGGTGGTTTACTGCCAAGTTCCAGCTGCACTTCTGGGTGTGGTGAATACACTGCCCATAAGGGCTCAGGAGTCCCAGCTGCAGCACCACCTGGTGGTTCCTGTGGGACGCAACAGGGCAGCACCCAACTCCAATTCCCATGGAGCCCCCCTGAACATATACCGAAGGGGCATCCCGGCCGGACATGGACCCCGGCCGTCCACCACAATATGTAGTATTTTATATTGAAATTCTCACTTGCAAGTCTTCTTCAAAAAGTTACATTAGTACAATACCAACAATAATGAATATGATAGAGTGAGTGAACATAATAGTATATTAGAAGCAACATCCAGTCATGAAACACAAGAACATATAAAAAAAGCCAACATTATAATGTTGGAGTAATAAAAAAAGAATACATTCAAATATTCATTTATACACATTTCTTTTTTTATTTCATTATCCAAACCAGAACATTACAGTGACATACAACAGATCAAACATATTATAATAACCATTAAATAATAGCCATTTATTTCAAATTAATTACAATGAAAGCAAAGGAAAATAAAATACAAAGAAAAAACATCAGCAGAAGAAAAGACAAAAAAAAAGATTCAGTCCCCACCCATAAGAAAGAGACGAAGAATAAAGAATCAAGCAAAATGGTAAAAAGAAAGAAAACCCGTCTATCTTTTTTAAGAGATGATAAAATACATTACAAATATTTATAATTCACATGATTAAAGGTAGAACATAAGCTTTTCAGTTAACTTGTTTTTTGTTCTTTTGCTCCCAAAATCATGTTAAATTCAGGTTTTTTGGTAATGTACTGCAAAAATGAGAAGAATACTGTACAAAAAACTGATTATAATTATCAGAAAATGAATACAGTTTTAGGGCAATATTTAAAAATAATATAAATTAATGCATTTTACTTTAATGACTTTTCTTGGACAAATTTAAAAACAGTACAGTTGACTGAATCTGTTGAATGCAGTGTTACAATACAAAGCAAAGGGAAAAAAGATAAATATAAATTTCCTGAAACTGACTGAAAAAAAGCTTGCTTTGTGTGGATGAATAGATTTATATCTATACTAATAAATGGCAAAGCCCTCACTCACTCACTGACTGACTGACTGACTGACTCATCACTAATTCTCCAACTTCCCGTGTAGGTAGAAGGCTGAAATTTGGCAGGCTTATTCCTTACAGCTTCCTTACACAAGTTGGGCAGGTTTCATTTCGAAATTCTACGCGTAATGGTCATAACTGGAAGCTGTTTTTCTCCATTTACTGTAATGGAGATGAGCGTGAAACCCGTGGGGGCGGAGTTTCGTGTGACATCATCACGCCTCCCACGTAATCACGCAGTAGGTAGAAAACCAGGAAGAGGCCCAAAAAGCGCTGAAGAAAACATGCATTATATAATTGAGAAGGCAGCGAAACAATAAGAAGC
>JANRMT010062792.1:12189698-12199928 GCA_026402145.1 Polypterus bichir lapradei
CAACACAACTGCTGGTCCCAACCCCATTGATAAAGCAAGAAATTCCACTAAATAACCCTGATAAGGCACACCTGTGAAGTGAAAACCATTTTAGGTGACTACCTGTTGAAGCTCATCGAGAGAATGCCAAGAGTGTGCAAAGCAGTAATCAGAGCAAAGGGTGGCTATTTTGAAGAAACTAGAATATAAAACATGTTTTCAGTTATTTCACCTTTTTTTGTTAAGTACATAACTCCACATGTGTTCATTCATAGTTTTGATGCCTTCAGTCATGAAAATAAAGAAAACACATTGAATGAGGAGGTGTGTCCAAACTTTTGGCATGTACTGTATGTTTGCTTTTTGCCAGATTTGCTAAACATTTGCCCAACTAAAATTAGGTTAAATGGTTATATTTTTTATATAGCTGTCTCTCAAATCAGGTGAAATATATTATAGTCATTAGAGTATACTTTCTTGATCATATCTATCCAGTGAATTCTGTTTGATTTGTACAGAATACGAAATATAGACATGGTTTTCCTCTACTTGCTCTATTAACATAATGTTTAAAAAAATCCTGAATTACATTTAAATATCCTGTTTCCAACCTTGCTTTTTAATATTAGTAAAAACACAGAATGGTCTGAATTGGTGGTTAATAACACACTCCCAATATCTTGCTTCTGTCTCTATTGTTCAATATTCAAATCTAAATATTCTCATCAATTTTAAGAGCAAGCATTCAACTTCTCCTTCCTTTTGCCTGTCTTTTTTTTAAATGATGTGTCAATGATATTTTATTCACCCCATCCCTTGCATTTACCCGAGTTTTTTTCATCACTGTAATGTCAAATATTTGCAACTATATATAACTTCAGCTCATTTGATTTTTATATGTGCAAAACTATCTAATCTTCTCCATCTTACCTGGATTGGTGTGTGGTACAGACAGATCTTTTAAGATTCCTGTATCATTTCTTCTCCTTGTCACTTCAGGTTAGCACTTAACTCCTTAATTTTGTATTGTTTAACTGGCAGCCTGCCCATACCTACAGTTTATAATTTGTTCCAAATGGAAAATGACAACTGCATCTGCCCTAGCTCCAATCAGAAGCCTATTACACTGTACATTTGCCCAGGTTACACATCTGTGGCCAGGAAAGTAAAACCACATGTTAAACACTCGCTGGAGCAAACCTGAGTCTAAATCTCCCTTATAACCAATTTACCCCATTATCACTACTTTTCTATTTCTGACTGATAATTTTGATGTAACCTGTTGAAACTCCTCATCTGTGACAACTAGCTCTGAGTTACCAGAGTCGCCTCTACAGCTCCACATAGTCATAAAAACCATCTGGAGATCTCAGAATCTACGGTTAATGCCAGCTTAGTAGTAGTATGCTATATCTGTCTGGAGTCCCGTCCTACTGGGGTGCAAGCTATCTCTGTAAAAGACACCTGCGCAAGATCCACAGGCTTGAGAGAGATTTATCTAGTAATTTTTTTAACAACTTAATTCCTTTCCTCTAGGGAAACGCTTTGGTGCCCGTTCTATTAGCAGCTATGGCACTGGTTATTTACTTACTGTTCTGCCAGCTTTTACCACTGCCTTGGCTGCTCATCCAGCATACAATGCAAAATTGAGCACAAAACCCTTTTCAGCCACCCTTAAAAAATTGGTTTACTTGCTTTTGTGCTTTCTACAGGGGAGAGAAAAACTGCAAAAATTATTTCATTGCCCCATAATTATTTGAATTAACAAAGCAGTAACACTCAGCATTCATTCATATGCACCAAAGATGATGACAGCCTGCAATTGTGCTGTGTACGTCATTGATTGCATTTTGACATTTAGTTGTTAAATCACATTTGAAAAATTCTTTTAGGCTTTGTTAAAGAAGAAGATGTATATTGCAAAACTGTTTAATACATTTATTTGCTGAATTATTTAATTATTTTCTGTAGGGTTTTGGCAAATGTAGAAAATCACACTTGTCTGAGCTGTTCGCGACATGACATGCTTTCAAATCAAGTGGGATGAAAGATCAGAAAATAAGGCAAACTTTTAGTTAATGAGACCCATACTTGGTTGCATGGGTGACTTAGTCACAAAAGCATTTCCAAGGTTTTTTGGTTTAATTCTCGTTTTGTGGTTTGTTCCTTGCTGTGTGTTCTTGTGTCAAACAAGTGATATTTTCTTGGACCCAGCTGATCAAACTGGTGCCACTTTGTCACTTCAAAGAATCTAACATGGTTCCAAGACATGGCTTCATAGGAAATCGCTGTTTTATTGTTTTCTCAAAAATATTAGAAGTTTTACTTGAAAATGAAAAGGCATTGCCAGTTGTCACATTTTCTTACTATTTGCTTCTGTTCCAGAACATTTTGGCTTTTTATTCAATAACTTTTATGTATAATTTGTGTATATATATTATATGAAATATCATTTACTGTCAGCATTAGAAAAATTGAAAAAATAAATAGGTTTATTAATTAAATACATTCTAATTTGATCCACTCAGCCTCAATAAATACATTGAATAATTTTCACACTTAAATATGTTGGCAAGCAGGGGCTTGTTTTATAACTACAGTGCCCCTAAAACCAAAGTCAAGTAACTTGGTATTCCAATAATAAAAAAAAAAAACAGTCAAAGGAAATAAATAAATGTGTTCTTCCTAGCACACTTCCTTTTCTTACACATCCTTATCTATTTCTAAGGCCACCTAAATAAAATCACGAATTAAATTGTACTGAAGCATGGTTAAATATGCCACAAGAATAAAAACATTTTAATGAAGTGATAAAACATTTTTCGGGTTGGTGTGGGGACATCAGAGCACAGAAAGAAAATAAATAATAAGTCATTTCTTTTAGTGGTATTAGATTTGCACTGAGGTGGCTTGGTCACATTTTATTTGTTACTGTGTATATATTATTTGCGTCCAACAAATTAAAATTAACAGACAAGAGACACGAGTTCTGCTTTCAGAATGAATGTAACATTCTCAAACCTACATAGTCCATTTCAGCATCATAGGTGTTCTGAATCCAAGAGTCTAAATGCAAACAGATCATATAAAGATTTGGGGCACCAAAGTGATCCTAGTATATTATAGAAGATTTTCAAAAAGAAAATAAGAAACTTCATCTTCTTAAAATGGCGCCAAAACTTGACTTTCTGAAACTGGTGGAGGAGTTGGTTTTAAGGGTGGCAAAAGGAATAAGGCAAACTCAGTAAATTGTAACAGTCCATGCTTAGGGAGGCTTTATGTGACAGAAACAACCCTTGGTTGGGAGTGTAATTACAATTAAATGAGCCCTGAGGTTGTCTGCTAGTCTCGCATTTTCTTATAGGAGTTTATCATGAAACCATTGGCGCAGTGCAAATAAATGATTCAAGAGATGGCATAAGTTCATTGCTGGGACAATTTATAAATGTCAATTGACTGGGTGCAATTTAAACTCCGGATTCTGGATCCATGAGAGAGTCGAACTTACCACTGTGGTGCATGTGTTAATTTACAGGTACATCATTTTACTTACTTTATAAACCAACAGTGTGAAAGACAGAATTAAGTAAAATATTAAGTAAACTTAGAAAGGCCAATATGTTCCTTTGAATAAAACACAAAGAATATGTAAAGCAGTCTCAGTTGAGTATGTGCGCATTAAATGTAGAAACAAAAAAAGTTTAAATTTAACAAGCTACTTTCAGTTGGGATTTAGCCCATTATTAATACGTTGAACTAGAAGTTGGTGAGCACATGGGTACTCCAGGACAAAGTTTGGATAAAATTAGTTTAAAGGAGTGTTTTTTGGACCAGGCAGGTGTTGACTTGATGTTTCTTAATCATACAGGTATATTTATTCCTGCCATTAATTGTATTCCTTGTTTAATTTGCCTCATATCTCCCTTCAGATTAAAAGGTTAATAATAAGTGTACATGTTTTATTACTTTAGAAATGTATGTTTTAAGGAGGTTTTATTTATTTTAGTATTGTTTATGATCACTGAGCAATACATGTACAAAAGCCTACAGAAATTAATTTTACTGATTAAAAAATTAACAGGTAATACCTGTGTTTTGCACTTTAATTATAAAAAATACTACTTTAATATAGATCACAGGGTTTCAACATGACTGATTATGCAGGAACTTAGTGTTAAAACAATAAATGAGAAAGAAAAATTTGAGTCAGAATCAGCCATTTCTAGTACCTTTAAATCAGTGTACGGTATTGGCCCTAAAAGAACCTGATTTGAGCATCCCTAGTACAGAGCTAATTATTACTCCCATTATGTTATATTTTCTCATATTGAATGTACCAATAGCAGCTGAAAATAAAAGGTGGCTGGCCCCTGCAGACTTATTCTACAATATATTAAACAATTCTTTGCCAAATTCAGTATAGTCAAATTCAAAGAAAAATTAGATTTATTTCCAATTTTTGGTAAAAAAAGATATAATTTTCCCAGCATTAGTCTACAAGCTAACAGTTTTTTTTGTACGTTATCACAATATTATTCTAATCATATGAGATATTACTTATTGGACATGTGCAGAGGAGAGATGCTGAGTATATTGGGTGAAGGATGATAACCAAGTAAGAGGAAACGAGGAAGGCCTAAGAGGAGGTTTATAAATGTGGTGAGAGAGGGCATGCAGGTGATGGGTGTAACAGAACAAGATACAGCGGACAGAAAGATATGGAAGAGGATGATCCGCTGTGGCAACCCCTAATGGGAGTAGCCGAAAGAAGAGAAAGAGTTCAATCCTTGTTATATTTTAGATCATTTTTATCTGCAAGGATCTGTTTGATGTGCAGTTTTTAAGATGAATTACATAGTGTTTCACACAGAATGATGAAGAATATGTTATGAACAATCCAATTCCGTTGCCTAAGGCAGGGGTCGGCAATCTGTGTCTCGCAAGCCATATACAGCTCTTTGACTGCGTGGCTACAGCTCTTCCCAGAACGATAGATGCATTCACATTTTCATATTATTTGATAATACTTTTGTAAAAATAAATATTTTATTTATGGGTTAATATTATTATTTTTCATTTAGATATTTCTTTAACTATATGTAAATCAGGTAGTCAGTACTGCATCAATTTTGTGTTCCTCAAAGTTATTCTGTTGGACAAGATTACATCTTACATTGACTTTGGTCAAATTATATGTTCTCCAGAGTTTTCTTCAGTACCTATGATTGGATGTACGCGTCAATGTTTGGGATTTCTAATTCTTTCATGTACTTTTTGTGGTTAATCATCACCATGCTTTCCCAGATCTTTGTAAACATTATAATTTCTCTTAATTTACATATTATAGCCAGCTGAGTTTGGAGTGGTGAATACATTTTGCACTGCTTGCTCAGCATGGTTAAAGTAGTAAAGTGGAGAGTGAAGGACAGATGACTGCCGAGCTGAACGAACTTTACTCAAGATTTGTTGGGGGAACAGGGTGAAGACTATCACTACAAAACTGAGCAATGTTGTAATATTAGTCACCTTTGTGCTGTTACGTATCCAAATGTTTTAAAACGCAAATTCTGTGGGTCTTCTTATATGTCCAATTTGCAATGAAAAGTTATTCAATAGCAAAAAAACTAATCTCAAACGTCAGTTTTTAACAAAGTGTGACACATTTGAAAAATAGATAATTTGGAGAAGAAAGGAAAAAAGTGGTGACAGAATTAAAGCAAAATATGCAACAATCAGCAAGTTTTGCTGTTTTTCGTTAGATTGCAAAGCATAGAAATCCTTTTACAGATGGAGAATACTGTATGTATAAAAAAAAGTGCTTTTTGAATTTGGCTGAACATCTCTACTCTGACTTCAAAAATAAGAAGATATTAAAACATTTAAGACACTCCACTATCCGCAAAATACTGTTCATGACAGAATCATTAAAATGGATAAGAATGTGAAAGATCAACAGATTAATGATATAAAATCGGCATCTGTGTTTTCTTTGGCATGTGACGAGTCGTGACGTGAAGGAAATTGCACAAAGTAGACTTCTGGGATGATATGTTTCCAATAAAGGTATTCACGAAGAATTACTAGCTTTGATGCCTCTTAAAGGACAAACTTGAGGTGAAGGTATCTCTTCAGCAATTTTGGAATTTTCAACTGTTAGGGAAATTTACATCAATAATTTGGTATCTACCCAGTAGTGACAGGTAAAAATAAAGGCCTTGTTACCCTCTTCAAGCAAAACTGCTTGACTTGAAAAGTGGAAATCTGTTTCTTTTCAAAACTTTAAAAACCATCTGGAAATTACTGGAAGTTTCATTGATAGGAAGTTCTTTCTGACAACTATTACAAAAGTACATGATTCATTTACTGGTTCTTTCAAAGATTTCAAGTCCATTCTTTCGTTCTTGACAAAACCACTTGCAGCAAATGCCAATCAAATACATTTGTCATTGTTTCCAACAGTTGACATAGCTCAGTTTGAGCTACAACTAACAGACTTGAAAAGCAAAGATGTGTGGTCTTCAAAATATATATCTTTACAAGTGGAACTAGAAAACCTGGAAAGAGAAAAGGCGACTGTAGCTATGAATTACAAATGGATGGAATTTTCCAACTGTTGAAAGGTGGGCCGACTGATTTTCAAAACGTGGAATAGCCTTCAAGATTATTATTGTCAACTCAAAATAGTAGTGTTTGAAATTCTGATGATTTTTTGGTCCACCTATTCTTGTGAGCAAGCGTTCTCCAACATGAATGATATCAAACGCAAGCTAAGAAGTCACCTTAATGATGTAAGCTTAGAATCATGTTTAAAATGGAAGAGTTCCAACAACTCACCGAACATGAATAAACTCAGGAATTGCAGTATCAGAAGTCTCATTAAATTGTTTTTATTTTTTATAAGTACTTGAAGTTTCGTTTATGTGTTAAATGCATATATACCCATATTGTGTTAAAAAATCTTATCATAAAAAATAAAATGGTTCTTTGCTTTAAAAAGGTTGCTGACCCCTGGCCTAAGGTTTGTACAATGTCACCTTCTGTTTTCAATCTTTGTAGTTGATTCATGCCAAGATCTGGGTGGGCTTCACATCACTGGCAGAGCTTGAACTTTAACTTTTGGACACAAAAGGTGGTAAAAAGCACTTTGTGTCTTTATTACTCTAAATGTTCCACAAAAAAAAAACAAAGTGCAGTACTCTACTTAGTCAATAAATAAATAATCCAGTAAAAACAAGTTTCTATGGACGGTAAAATCCACCTTCTTCTTCATTCGGCTGCTCCCGTTAGGGGTTGCCACAGCGGATCATCTTTTTCCATATCGTTCTGTCCTCTGCATCTTGTTCTGTTACACCCATCACCTGCATGTCCTCTCTCTCACCACATCCATAAACCTTCGCTTAGGCCTTCCTCTTTTCCTCTTCCCTGGCAGCTCTGTCCTTAGCATCATTCTCCCAATATACCCAGCATCTCTAATCGGCACGTGTCCAAAGTAATGCAATCTCGCCTCTCTGACTTTGTCTCCCAACCGCCTAACTTGAGCTGACCCTCTAATGCAGGGGTCCCCAACCACCACCCCATGAGGGCACTTTTCAGAATGCTTGGCGGGCGGGGCTTTGCAGCAGCATACAGAAAGATGAGAGAGTATTACAACAAAGTATTTTTATGTTTCTGACAGTTTCCCCATATGACACGAGTCTATAGAAATCTCGTTAATACGAAGTACATTCAGCAGCAGATACTTTCATTACAACGAAGTGACCTTGAAATGCTTGAATGAATCATCCACAGAGCAGTTAGTTCTGTGATCGCAGCTCAGTTGTGCACATTTGCACAATAATCCCCAAACAAAAACACTGCAAAAAAAATGTTCTTTCTTCAAACTTTCCTCGTACTGTTTTTGTTTTCTGTGGTTTTCAGTGATACCTTTTGCTTATTGCTCGTCAACATTTGAAAAACATCCATCGGAATTTAACTCATTGTCACCCTTCTACAGAAACGGCAAACACAAAAAAACGATAACAGTGTTAATGTTTGTGATGTGCAATCTGTTGGAATGACAAATATGTCTTTGTTATATGCAAAAAAGAAGAAAAATCTCAGGTTGCAAATGTATTCGAACTGCTGCATTTGAAGACAGCGAAAAAGCCGTTTTTATGTGGTTCAGTGATGCTCCTTCAATAAACATTCCTATTAATGCGGCACTCATTCAAGAAAATGTGTGGTTTTTAAACTCTCTTGGGACCTCTGTCAACGGGACAACACGCTGTGAGCCTGCCGTTTCCCTGCCCCGGCAATGGACAAACAATATTACACAGATGTTGCAATCGCGCTTCGGGATGCACTTCAGTGTGACGTTCCCGTTGGGTGTGGGGGATCCCAAAGTAGTTCAGAAACCTCACAATATGAAGAAGAAGAAGAGGATTATTCGGCTTCTGATTGATAACTGTGCTGCCCACAACATACTTCCACATCAGATAATGATTGCGTTGAATTCCTCCCACCCAATTGCACAACAGTGCTTCAGCCATTGGGTTTGGGCATCATTCGCACCCTGAAAGTGTATTATCGCAAGGAAATGCTGAGAAAAATTCTCGTCAGCGTAACTTGTATACAGGAGGAGATTAAAATTAACACAAACTATTGAATCTGCTTCCATTTCCAACATCCTATTTTTGTGAGGCAGCGTTTTCTGCAGTGACAGCAACCAAAACGACATTATGGAGTAGACTGAACATAAGCAACACACTTTGCGTATCACTGTCTTCCATCATTCCCAGATGGGATCTTCTGGTTGCAGAAAAACAAGTTCAGGACTCCCACTGATTCTGCATTATGGTAAGCTGTATAATTTCTATTACGATATTATAACTTAATAATAATAGAAATGTAATGTAAATCTATACTAATAAAAGGCAAAGCCCTCACTCACTCACTCACTCACTGACTCATCACTAATTCTCCAACTTCCCGTGTGGGTGGAAGGCTGAAATTTGGCAGGTTCATTCCTTACAGCTTCTATACAAAAGTTGGGCAGGTTTCATTTCGAAATTTTACGCGTAATGGTCATAACTGGAAGCTGTTTTTCTCCATTTACTGTAATGGAGATGAGCTTGAACGCCGTGGGGGCGGAGTTTCGTGTGACATCATCACGCCTCCCACATAATCACGCAGTACATAGAAAACCAGGAAGACCTCCAAAAAGCGCTGAAGAAAACATGCATTATATAATTGAGAAGGCAGCGAAACAATAAGAAGCGAGGGAGTGACATATACAACCATATTCATGAGTTCTGCTACTTCGGAAACAAAGCACGATGTAAACCTAAACTTTAAATTAAGTTCATAGACAGGCTGCCGCTGGCGTTTGTAATTTAGTGCCTGCCCATATAAGGTTGTCCGTCAGCGGCAATCCAATTGCAAACTTCCACTAAATATTCATGGGTGAAGGACTGTGCTTATGCAGAGGAAGATGAGATGGTCAGGGTGGTGTTTGGCACAAACTCAGCGAAACTGCGAGAGAAAGTTTTAAGTGCCAGGACTTCGGTAACATTAAATACAGACATGGACATCGCACGAGATGGCACCAGCACAGCTGGGAACCTTCGATGCATGTACACCGAGCGGCTCACGTGAACTGACGCAGTACACAGACAAAAAGCAACAGTTCCAAAGAGCGCTGAACAAAAACCGAATTACACAATTGAAAAGGCAGCAAAAAATATGAAGCGTCTGATACATACAAGCATATTCATAAATGCAGCTACTGCGGAAACAAAGCACACGGTGGAAAAAGTCAACGTCCCGCTAAAGGAAGACAGTGTAAAAGAAAAAACCCGTGCATGCAGTGTGTCAGGTCTCAGATAAAGAAGACGAGCTGTTTATTGATTCAGTAGGAAACGAATCGATGAATGAAACCTGTCATCTTTACAACGATTGTCAAACACGGAATGTAACTTGAACACAACACATCCTACAAATACGAACCTGATTGAAAGAAATAATGATAATCAAATCCTTGATGACAGCAACACTCAGTAACACTCACAAAACAAATACTGTATAGTGACAGTCATGTTACGTTATTTTTAAAATGTTCCCTTTTCTTTTTCATAGCTTTTTTAACACACTACTTCTCCGCTGCGATACGCGGGTATATATATATATATATGTATATATATACCCCGATCTACATACTCGAATAATGGATACTTTATTCGCCATCAATGATTGTTTTGGTAAAGCCATACTCGG
>JANRMT010062792.1:12200028-12225505 GCA_026402145.1 Polypterus bichir lapradei
AGAATTCACTCGAGCTCCATATGCACAAAACATACTATTATACAACTCAAAATTATATATCAAGCACATCTGTCTCGACTAAAACTCTCCAAAATGTTTCCAGGGCATGACCCAACCTGCGAACGCTGCAACCAAGCCCCAGCCTCACTGGGTCACATGTTCTGGGCCTGCACCAAATTAACATTATTCTGGACAAAAATTTTTAATTACCTTTCAGACAGCCTTGGACTCACAATCCCTCCTAACCCATTAACAGCTGTGTTTGGGGTTCTTCCAGATGGGTATAACGTGGAGAAAGACACACAAATTGTGATTGCATTCACTACACTTTTGGCACGCAAACTTATTCTGATAAACTGGAAGAACCCAAACTCTCCTCTTAAGTCATTGGGAAACTGATGTGTTATACTATTTGAAATTGGAAAAAATCAAATACTCAGTTAGAGGATCCGTACAGACTTTTTCCAATACATGGCAGGATCTAATCAGTAATATTCTAAAATAAGCTCATAAAGCACAGAGAATTTATTAATTTAGGTATGTTTACAAGCCTTAAATTTCACGCTGTTTGGCTTGCTCTCTCTCTCAGGGGTGGGGATCGATTTGTTTTTAACTTAATTTTTCTTTTTGTAAAAACTTGATTGCTCTGTATGGATTGCAATAAAATTAATAAAGTATTAAAAAAAAAGATAGTATATTTCTCTCTGTTTAATGGCACAATGACCTTATAGACAAATGTTTCTCATGACTCACTTTTTAATGTGTAAATGTGTTTGTGATACACTGGGATGGGTTTGATCCCCTTGGTGAATCAAAGAACTGTCAAGAATGCTCTCATTTTGTGAATTTAGCTTGCCATATCTGGGAGCAGAAATGTATCATTCAACAACATGGCACGACCCACAACCAATTTAAAAAATAGGAACTCATTAAGCAACTGGGAAATACTACTGTTGATCTATGAAACTATCATTTTCATTCAACTAATTTAATTCATGTTTTGAGAGGTATTTTGATTTCAAAAACTTGTATGGGGCAAGAAGGTGTGCTTTGAATCCACACTCCTTTGGGCTGCAGAACATGCTACCAGACTGGAAAAATTAGGGATGCGTTGCCTGTTTAATTATAAAATTATTACTAAGTACATCTGAAGGTAGTCTAGATGGTAGTGAATGGAAACAAAGTATAAAGTGACAAAATAGCAAGTGTCCTAACAGTGAGCCCCAATGAGACACCTTTTCTAATGTCACAACATAATGATGATATATCATCATCACATTTGCGTGCATATTGTAAAGGATGAACTAAATCAATTAACAACAGCACTTGAAAGCTTATCCTAACTCTCACATTTTTGTATTAGAGAGGTGTGGTTAATAGCATCAAAAACTACATTTGTATATTTCTAACAGCATAATAACTGTAGCATTACATCTATTGAGGAATGTTAGAATGTCAGTGACAGCATGTGTTAAAGCTGATTTTATGTCGTTACCTGGACAAAATAAAATGCAAGAGCCCTTTGAAAATATTTTCTTGTAATAACCAAAGTTCTCAAACTCTTTGCAGTGAGTATGGCTTTGCTGAGAAGGTGGTTGAAGGCATCTCCCTCTCTGTGAACTCTATTGTCATCAGGATCAAAGCAAAGGCATTCAATGCTTCCTTTGAGCTGTCACAGTTGAAAGTTTACAGTGTTAATCACAGCTGGCAATTAAGCGACCTAAGATTCACAAGAATACAGAGCGCCCAGCATGGACAGGTAAACAGATGGGAATTAAGATGATTTTAATACAAATGTGTGTTTTAGGGAAAACATTTTTTTTCCTTTACAAGGTATATTCATTTTTAGTCACACTCTTGCCACTTTTTTCCTTGTTTCTCCCTCTCTTGTATCATATGGTGCTAACTTGTACATGAATTTAATTACCTGTTGACTTAGTGTTCATAAAATTAACAGCCCGTTATTGAACAAATGTTAAGTTGTCAAAATTCTGTTCTTGTTATCCTGATTCAGAATATAAACATTAAACAGTCATCCTCTTATTGTACTCGTAAATAAATAATGTAACCATTTTGAGAGCATTCATTTACTTGTAGAAGATTCTTTCTTAGTCCTCATGCAGAAAACAAGCCAAGAAAAACTCTCCATTTTCTGAAAGGGCTAAGAATACAGAGGAAGTCCACAATCCTTGACTAGAAACAAACATTAAAAATTCTGGATTAAAAACCAAGGCCTACAGTTTTCCAGAGTAACAAATTATGTAAACACAGTTTTAGACTAAAATAGTCTATAATACTCCATTCTTTTTCTTTTTCCATTCTCTGTTGAACAACTGTCTAAAACTCACATTGCAATATGTCGTCCTTGCCTGTGGAACACATCAAGTTTATCTGTATTTGTAGTTTTTTTGTAACCATGTTCAACTTAGAATATGTAATCTGAAAAACTGCAGTAAAAGTATTCATCCACACCTATTTAAATACTACAAATTATTAGTTCTCAGCTTTTTGAGACTAGTTTATTAGCACAGAAAAAGCATAATGACTGTTCTGTAGTGGATGGCCTTGTTGCACCCTACTGAACATTTATCTCTGTTAAATTAGAAATATGCAAGCAAGCTTGAATAGGGGAAATGCAATTTCAATTTACAAATGCACATTAATTAATGTTCAAAGTCTGCATTATGTAAACATTAGTCATGTGAAAATATGTTTTGTAATAAATAGAATAATAATAAAAGCTACCCTAAAACAAAATGCTTAAATCTTCTTCTTCCTCTTTCGGCTGCTCCCGTCAGGAGGTGCCACAGCAGATCATCTTTTTCCATAACTTCCTATCTTCTGCATCTTTCTCTGTTACACCCATCACCTGCATGTCCTCTCTCGCCACATCCATAAACCTTCTCTTCAGCCTTCCTCTTTTCCTCTTGCCTGGTAGCTCTGTCCTTAACACCCTTATTAATATACCCAGCATCTCTCCTCTGTACATGTCCAAACCAAAGCAATCTCACCTCTCTGACTTTGTCTCCAAACTGTCCAACCTGAGCCGACCCTCTAATGTCCTCATTTCTAATCTTGTCAATCCTTGTCGCACCCAATGCAAATCTTAACATCTTTAACTGCCACCTCCAGCTCTGTCTCCTGCTTTCTGGTCAGAGCCACCGTCTCCAACCCATATAACATAGTTGGTCTCACTACCGTCCTGTAGATCTTCCCTTTCACTCTTGCTGATACCCGTCTGTCACAAATTACTCCTGACACTCTTCTCCATCCATTCCACCCTGCTTACACTCTCTATTTCTCCTCTCTTCCACAATCCTCATTACTCAATACTGTTGATCCCAAGTATTTAAACTCGTTCACCTTCACCAACTGTACTCCCTGCATCCTCACCATTCTACTGACCTCCCTTTCATTTACACACATGTATTTTATCTTTTATCTTTCTGACCTTCATTCCTCTCCTCTCTAGAGCATATCTCCACCTCTCCAGGGTCTCCTCAACTTGCTTCTTACTCTTGCTACAGATCACAATATCATCAGCAAACATCATAGTCCAAGGGAACTCCTGTCTATCACCATTGCAAATAAGAAAGGGCTCAAAGCCAATCTCTAATGTAATCCCACCTCCATGTTGAATGCATCCCTTACACCTACAGCAGACCTCACCACTGTCACACTTCCCTCGTACATACATGTATCCTGTACAACTCTTGCGTACTTCTCTGCCACTCCTGACTTCCTCATACAATAGCACAACTCCTGTCGAGGCACCATGACATATGCTATCTCCAGGTCCACAAAGACACAGTGCAACTCCTTCTGACCTTCTCTATACTTCTTCATCAGCACCCTAAGAGCAAACATCGCACCTGTGGTGCTCTTTCTGGCATGAAACCATACTGCTGCAAACTAATCATCACCTCCTTTCTTAACCTAGCTTCCACCACTATTTCCCATAACTTCGTGCTGTGGCTCATTAATTTTATCCCCCTGCAGTTACTACAGTTCTGCACATCCCGCTTATTCTTAAATATCGGCACCAATACACTTCTTTTCCACTCCTCAGGCATCCTCTCAGTTTCCAAAATTCTGTTTAACAATCTGGTTAAAAAATCCACTGCCATCTCTCCTAAACACCTCCATGCTTCCACAGGTATGTCATCTGGACCAACGGCCTTTCCATTCTTCATCCTGTTCATAGCTGTCCCTACTTCGTCCTTGCTAATCCATTGCCTTTCTTGATTCACTATCTCCACATCATCCAAACTTCTCTCTCTCTCATTCTATTCATTCATCAGCCTCTCAAAGTACTCTTTCCATCTGCTCAACACACCCTCCTCGCTTGTGAGTATGTTTCCATCTTTGTCCTTTATCACTCAAACCTGCTGCACATCTTTCCCAGCTCGGTCCCTTTGTCTAGCCAATCGGTACAGGTCCTTTTCTCCCTTCTTTGTGTCCAACCTCTCATACAATTCAGCATATGTCTTTTTCTTTAGCTTTCACCACCTCTCTCTTCACTTTATGCCTTATCTCCTTGTACTCTTGACTACTTTATGCATCTCTCTTACTGTCCCACTTCTTTTTAGCCATCTTTATCCTCGGTATACTTTCTTTTACTTCCCTATTCCATCACCAGGTTTCCTTTTCCTCCTTCCTCTGTCCAGTTGTCACACCAAGCACCCTTCTTGCTGTCACCCTTAGTTCTTCTGCTGTAGTTGCCCAGTGCCTGTCTTACCTCCTCCCTAAACTCAACCTTGCAGTCTTTCTTTTTCAACTTCCACCATTTGATCCTTGGCTCTGCCCTTACTCTCCTCCTCTTCTTGATCTCCAACGTCATCCTACAGACCACCATCCAGTGCTGCCTAACTATACTTTCCCCTGCTACCACTTTGCAGTCTTCAATCTCCTTCAGATTGACTCTTCTGCATAGGATGTAATCTACCTGTGTGCATCTTCCTCCACTCTTGTATGTAACCCTATGTTCCTCCCTCTTCTTAAAACACGTATTTACCACAGCCATGTCCATCCTTTTCACAAAATCCATTATCATCTGACCTTCTTCATTCCTCTCCTTGACACCATACCTGCCCATCACCTCCTCATCTCCTCTGTTCCCTTCACCAACATGTCCATTGAAATCCGCTCCAATCACCATTCCAATCCAATCATTATCTGTCACTTGGGCACACTGTCCATCACTTCATCCAACTCACTCCAGAAATATTCTTTCCCATCCATTGCACACCCAACTTGCGGGGCATATGCACTAACAACATTCATCATCACACCTCCAATTTCCAGCTTCATAATCATTACTCTGTCTGACACTCTTGACCGGATGCCCTTCCTGACGTAACCCTCCCCATTTATCTGAGCTTGGGACTGGCACGAAGAAACATGCTGCTTTATGCATCCCCTGTTGCTGGGTTAAAATACTTAAATCTTATCAGTTTAAATACTCATGACACTCAAAACAAAGAACAACAACAAAAGGTGCAGTAAAAAAGTAGTATTTAATTAACAAAGCACAGTGCATAACAAAATTAAAACAAGAAAAATGTTCTTTGTAGCATTGCAAATGTAACTACTGTATCTAATGAACATTTATCATTGTGGTTACTACATCAACTATGAAGTTTTTGGTTCATATAAACTAATTAAACCAAGCATACATTTCAAGATCAAAAATTAAGTTTGTCATCAATTACAAGAATAAAAAAATCCATATTTATGTGTTCCAGAAAATTTTCCCCATTTTAAAAAACAAAGAAATGTGTTTGTATGGCTTGTGACCTTATAACCAGGTAGACACAATAACTTTTATATTTAAAATATAAAAGATGTTGGATTGATATTTTTATTTTCATGTTCAATTTCTAGCAGTCCATAAAAGATAAATTCCCATTGATGTATAATGTTATTTACAAATCACAACAGTAACATATTGAGAATGTCTAGTTAGTATATAAGCAAATGTAAGACGGACAGATATATACTGTACATTTTTATCAAAAGGAAAGCTATGAAACATAGTGTTTTGATTACATCTGTCAATGAAAATTATGTAATCCCTCCATTGCCTGAACACACCTGCAGGAACTAACAGCTTTTAGTGTTTATAACCTTAAGGCCATTCTTGAATGCCATACACTCACCTTCATAACTGGAATGGGAATAACAGGAAAAAAGAACATAACAGTGATTATCTGAAGGCTCTCACACACAAACTGTATGAAACTGGACATCTGAACTCTCAGACAAGAATGCAGTTTATTGCAGATGTATAGGTAGTAATTAACTGAAGTGCATTTATTTACATGACATTACACATAACCTGCTTAGCAGCAAGGTGTCCGTAGTATTACTGATTACTAAAACGTTTTTAAATGTAAATGTAGCAAAATATTATAACAACCTTTCACATTTGATCTGCTTTACTGAGAAATTATATCACCTCTCCATTGAGTGGGGAACAAGCAAATTGTTCATATACTGCATAGCCTAATGCACCTATTATTTCCCTACCAAATTTAAGAAATCAGTGTTCTTGCATTTTTGCAAAGTTTCCAGAAGAATAGAGAAAACTGAAAATGGAATGCAATGAATGACACTTCATTAATCAGAGTGGCAAATTTGAAAATATCTCATACCACTCACCTGTATGAGGTGCTGGAACGATTTAAGCAGCAGTCATAAGGAAGATCTATGTGTACAACAAATGTAGACTCTGACATGTGATGAATTATGTTAATGATCTACAGAATGTGTTTCTGAATGTTTAACTTTATTATTATTATTTTGTTTCAGGAGAATATATTTTGAACAACTCAGCCCTTTTAATTTAAAATAAAATTAAAAATAAATAACAGCAACAGCAGTGTGGCAGTGTATTTCTTGCACCTGCTTGGACCATGTGAACAAGATTTATAGCTGTAATACTAATGATGCATAACTTCATTCGGTGGGTAATGGATTAATGAAAATAACGCTATATCGATGCACATGTCATGAAACCAAAACCCCGACATAACTAGGCTAGAGTCGTTAAATCAGGCCAGTGTGGTAGCAATCAATGCCGTTTTCTCCTCACAAAACACTTCAAATAACGAGAGGTGCCAGTTTGATGGGTGACGGCAAGAGGAAGCGGCAAAAAAAACACAACTGTATCTGAAGTGGAAAAGGCTGCCGCAAGGAAAAAGAGTCGATGTATAATACTAGTGCAGAATGCTGAGTGTCTGCTTATAATTCCAAAAGCAAAACTTAAAAGAAGTGGTGAGGCAGCCTTCTGCTGTTATGCATCTAAAATCTGGAATAGCTTACCACTAAAAATTCGGCAGGCTAATACAGTGGAGGACTTAAAAAAAAAAAAAAAAAAAACTGCTAAAAACCCATTACTTTAACATGGCTTTCTCATAGCTTCATTTTAGTGTAACCCTGATATCCTGTATATGCATTTAATTATCTTATTTTTTTGGCTCCAAATTCTGTACTAACCCCTACTTTCCCTGCTCTATTTCTTTCGGTTTTCTGTGGTGGCGATCTGCGCCACCACCACATGATCAAAGCACTGCACAGTCCCTACATTGATGCATTGAAGGCCAGAGGTCCCTCATTGTCTAATTCTTCCACGTGAACCCTGAAAACCATGAGGACTGATTGAGATCATTTATGTTGAGTAGAATGCCTAGTGGGTGCTGGGCGGTCTCATGGCCTTGGAAACCCTGCAGATTTTGTTTTTTTCTCAAGCCCTCTGGAGTTTTTTTTTTTTTTTTTTTTTTTTCTGTCCTCTCTGGCCATCAGACCTTACTTTATTCTTTGTTAATTAGTATTGCCTACATTTTATATTTTTCTTTTTCTTTCTTAATCTTGTAAAGCACTTTGAGCTACATCATTTGTATGAAAATGTCATATATAAATGTTGTTGTTCTTATAGCAGACGAAATGGACAACCCAAGTATCAAATAAAAAACATGATCTAAGTTGATTACTTAAGCTACACCCATCTTTGTTGGGCAGCATAGCTAGTTTTTTTCATTATAATACGAAATCGATTTTTGGCCATACTGCCCACTCCTATGTCTAAATCAAGATATGTCCATCAAAACTGTTGCCTGCAACAGCTGTTGCCGACATATGGCCAGATGCTTCTTTAAGACATGTTTCAAAGGATTGCACATACTGTGCAACAATAAACTGCAGTGCACAGTTACACTTTTATTTACATGGTTTTGTGGTTTCTCTTAATTTCTGTGTAGTACTTTTCTTAGTGTTGTGTTTTGTTTACATGCTACACATTTTTCCAATGTCCTTTGGTTACTACATAGTTTTGTGAGTGTGCATTTTTGTGGATACTTTTGTCCCGTGCACAATTGTCATGCCATCCCATCTACTGTTGATACTACTTCCTTAACCACTAAGGTTAAGATAATTTAACAATCTTTAATTTAACATTTCTTCAGACTTTATTTACTCTCTTTACTTACCTCTGCCTTTATCCCTTCACATAATGTGAAGTAGTGATTCCTTTTTGAGAATTAAGTGACTGCTAGTAAAAGACAACAGCAGCATGTTTTATTGAATAAACTAAATACATTCCTTATGATTCTCAAAACACTTGATGCCATCTTTCTTGGTTCATTAACGAAGCATGCCCACAAGTATTTTTCCAGGACATTCAGAGCAGATTCGGTGTAAGAATTATTTTTCTTATATGCATTGAATTCCATATTTACATGTGTATTTAAATCATTTTTTCCTTTCTAGATTTTGACCTTTAAAGAAATAAGCTGGCAGATGATCAGAATTGAAGCAGATGCTATTCAGAGTGGAGAACATGAAATCCTCAGTGCACCAGTTCGTCTGATTACTAATCAGTCCAAAATAAGAGTAACACTAAAGAGAAGGGTGAGCTTTTAATAAAATTACCAGCAGTTGTACTCCACATAAGATTCATTTCAAATTTTGTTGCTGATATCTGTTATTAATACCTACTCATTGCTGATAGTTCTTAAATTTTGTATAGTTTTAATAATTTACTGAAAGTAATTGATGCATGAATAGCATGATGGTGCAGTGATTAGTCCTGCTGCCTCACAGATGCAGCATCTTGGTCTTAAAATTCCAGTCATTATCTTTTGATTTTGTATGTTCTCCCCTTGTCTACATTGAGAAATTGGCCCTGTGGGTTTGTGTGGGAGTGGGCCCTGCAATGGCCTGGCACCCTGTCCACAGATGATTCCTTCCAGTGCATTTGGGATATGTTCTAGCTTCTGCTACCCTGAATTAGTTTAAACAGGTTGAAGAAAATTAAGTTAAATTCTAAAAAAGTTATGTTAAATGGTAGTTTTTTCCCATGTCAGTTTTTATTTTAAAGACTGTTATTTTAAGTCTGAGGCTGTGGACTGACTGTATAATGCTACACAAGGTACATAAATATAAATAATTCCAAAATAGCTCTGCCCTTGCAAAACTCTTTGAGATGGTATTCACTATACAGAGGAGCTATTTAAAGTGGTCTTTATTTAGGTTTCCTGAAAAACAAATCTTTTCATATAACCTCTGTAAAGGCCTTGGTAGTTCCACTGTTGATTTTTTTTTTGTTTCACTGTAAAATTGCTGTACATCATTGTGTGTGTGTGTGTATATATATATATATATAATAAGACTATACAGTCCAGATCAGTGTTATGATATGTGTTCAGTCTAAGATAATTTATTGAATCAACATGTATTAAATATTTTGTTCTTTAATAAAAGCTGAACATTTTTAACTTATACAAAGAATGCTATGTTTTTTTTTATTTTCAAATTCATCTTACATGCAGAGTAAGTCGATGATGCACGTTTACTTTAAGTATCCATGGGGAGTGCATTTTAAAACATAATGTAGAGTCACTTATGTGCTTTTTTTCTTGATTGTTAGATGTAATTCAGAAAATTTGGACATAGAGAAGCAAAGCAGAAGTAGAGATAGTATCATGCAGTACTTGCAACTTAATACCAGATTATGTTCACATTGTTATTGCAGTGTTTTTTCACTTTTATTACCTCTGAGCTGTCAAGATTTAAAGATCATCAAAGTGCCAATGAGAACTACAATGCTTATTGTTTTTTGTGAATTTATGGTATTATGGCTAAAGAAATACTTTCTAAAATGTATGTGAAACTTACCCTTAAGCTTCCATCTGTGCATTCATATCCTTGTTGAAGAGCTAATTTTGAAGTAACAGCTTGAATCCACCATGCTGATTCCCTTGATAATTTAAACATTTCTGCCAGGTCAGCTCTTAACCTGTAATTGGCTAAACTGAAAATATACAGCTTCTTCATATCTGCAGTTAAAATTAATAAAACTAGTTAATTTATAAATCTGTCATGTAGACATGCATTTTGAGTTAACTCCTTGTCTTCTTAACAGCTGAAAGACTGCAATGTGGTGGCATCCAAGTTGATTTTGATTTTGGATGATCTGCTGTGGGTGCTTACTGATTCCCAATTGAAAGCCATGGTGCAGTATGCAAAATCTTTAAGTGAAGCAATGGAAAAGTCTGCTCAACAAAGGAAAAGTTTGGCTTCTGAAACAACACAGGTATGTGTTCTTGAGGTACTTCTTGCAATATTTACTCTATGTAGTTCATTGAGCCTTCTTCCATACTGTTGTATCTTCTATGTATATACAGTTTGAAAGCTGCAAATGACACTATTTCTTGTGAGCAGAATTTTTTCATTCATTTCCAAGATAGTGACTGTGTATCCAAAGACATGTTATCGCTGTCTCGGAGAATAGCAAAAATGTATGTGTTGCTATGGTGGTTTAGCTTCCTATGTTGCACATATTCACACAGTGTCACCTCAACCTCAATCTGTTAACCAGCTTTTGAAACAGTTGGATGAATGAAGGTATTAACTAGGATATGCAATAGCTTTTAACAATTTATCACAAATGTGTCAACAATGCAATAAGTGGAGGCAGAACAGATTACAAAGATAATTGTACTGTACAGGAACCTGAAACTTCAATGCTATGGGGGTCTCAGCTTTAGCTATATTACTAGGTGGTTTATTCTAAGTTTCCTTATCTCCCTTCATGTGACATGTTGCTTTATGGATTACATTTTGAAATGCATTTAACTTAAAATCTTTCGAAGTTTGATTTCAGAGATGCCCAATCAGCCACTGTTAACTTAGTTGGATATAGATGAGTGAGTGCTCCCATTTTTCTGTTGTAGGTTTGTTAATATTTTGTATACTTCTTTTAACTTTTAATTCTTCTTCTTTGTGTCATTATCCCCATAAGCTTGGCAACCAATCAGATGATCAGCATGCAGTTACGCTTATTTAACCCATCAGTCTAGTATTTTTGCTTGTAGGTTTTATACTCTTTGACAATAGGACGTTTGCAGTTCTACTTTACATCAACAATTGCTGATCTCCAAATCCTTACACTGCTGAATTCAGGCAAACAACAGATAGAATGCCTGTGGGGAAACGAGATTTAAAATATATTTTATTTAGAGGTGAGGGACTCATTTTGCATCATACTCATGTAGCTTCATGAGTCTTTCTCTCTGTTGCTGGACTCTAAATAATGGAATGGCCCAATAAAACCATACCTGCTGCTGCTAATGTCTCAGAATGTGTACGCACACGCATCATGGCTGCCATGCCTTCCCAGCGTTCATTTGACACATCCTCTGAGCACAACCTCAGAAATTAATGTGACACGTGCACAAGTTGCAATACCAGCAAAAAGTCGGGGGCGCAGTTTGATAAAGTTGGAACATGACGTCAGGGTCTCTGTTTACTATCTACATGTGACGGAAAGCCGCTATGCGGATCCTACAGGATCGATGTGTGTGCTTCGATGGTTTGATGTGGTGAAGCAAAATGCCGACATGCAAATGTATTTGTGGTGCTTTTATGTTTAAGCGTTGCACATTCCCCATCGTAATGACACAATACATTTTAAAGGTCTTGCATACCATATGAAGTGCTTTTTTTTGCACCTCCACAACAGCATCAGAATGTACAGTGCATATTTGAGCCACAGAGATAAAAAAGTTAGGTACACAGTGAAAAGGTGTATTTTGTGATTAAAGTGGAAATTTTAGCTTAGATCTCGAAATGTCCACTTTAATCTCGTAGTTTATTTTGTCATTAAAGCAGACCGTCGTACACTTCATCTTAAAACTGACCCAGTTGTTAATTGTTACATGCTTTTGGGCCTTCCTCTTGACCTGACAGCAGTGGCAAGCAGCAATAGATCACCACACAGAACACATTACATTTATGATATTGCAGCTCTCTGCACATTTAGAATCCTTAAATTTATACTTTATATCACTTTCATGATGAAATGCATTAAACTGTGTATATTATATTTTACAGCTAAATTGTTAACTTAATTTAAATAATGAATACTGTTAATAATCCGTCTTTCAGGGTTTCCACAGTGTGCTCCAGTTTCCTTCCAAAGACATGCAGTTTTGGGGATTTGGTGATGCTAAAATAATGCTAGTGTATGTGTGTGCTTGTGTTAACCTTGCAATAAGCTGATGCCCCGTCCAGGGAGTGTTGCAGCCTCGTGCCCAATGCTAGCTGGAATGGATGCATTCATGGATTGATCAATTTAATCATTAAATGTCCATCTTTTTTAGAGATATTGTGGTAAGGTTTCCTTGGAATTTTATGGATTTTTCAGGCAATTCACATCACAGCTAAGCTGAACCTGTTCTCACCGTGATGATATCTTGCACTGCTACCTGGTAGAATCTTCCAGATTGATTAAAGTTCATGTGCAAGTATATAAACAGTACAACACTTGCATAGCAGTAGTGTTCACAGGCACACACATCACGTCAAATTAAGTATAAACCCAGCCTAATGGCTATTGGCTGTCATTGTCCCTGCATGATTTCATAGTTTATCTAAGAGGGTCCAGAACATGTATTTTGTCTGCATTGCAGCATATTATTTCTTAATCAATAATAATCCATGAAGGCTGCAACTTTTACCGTAACCTAAAAATGCATAAGCTTGGTTATCTGGCTCTTTCTTGTATCTTTAAAAAGCCATTAATATGTTGTAATTTCTGCAGCCTCCTCTAACCTACCCTAATAAAGGACACATGAAACTATTGACAGCAAAAGAGTAATGGTTAAGCTGGAAATTTTTCACCTTGTAAAAAGGTAAAATGCCCCAAGTCTTGATAAAGGAGCTGCAATGGTTAGTATAGTTTGTGTTTTTCTTTTGATACCATCTTGGAGCTTACTTCTGATTGCTGGCTTAGAAATTAAATGGTTCCAACATTGTGCACATTCAGTTCTGAAATACAAAAAAAAAAGTTTGTCTTAGGTCGTTTTGTTCATCTGTAAGCTTATTAATGTCTTTACTACAGTTCAAAAGAAATATAAGCAATACCTTTTAATCGCCATTTTTGGTTTAACCCAGGTTGTCTGGTTGATGGTGTTGGAACAGTAATTTTTATGGCCAGTGCCTTTCCTGATTCTGAGCTCTGTTCATGGGGGTAAAAATGTATCAATACTGTATGTAAAGTTTAAATGTAGAAAATACATGGACGACTGATTTTCAGTAGCACTGTAATGAGTCATTAATCTCTTTTGATTACTTAACTGTACAAGTGAAGTTGATATTGATATGTGGACTGGGGAATTGTCACTGTACAGACAGCAAAATCGTGTATAAATGCTTCACAGTCTTTGTGGGAAATGCTTCCATAAGCTTGTGCTGACAGAGAGTGGGCATGTACTTGATAAGTGCATTGCAGTTACTTATAAGTAGTGGCAGTTTAACATAAACAAATATACATTTTTCAGTTCTATAATTATTAATATACCTATTTCACAATTTTCAACTCTTGCTTCTTGCATCAGTTTTCTAACAATACTTAATGTCATTAAAAAAATAAAAAGGTGCAACACCATAAGTGTTAGCATATATAATGATAAAACATTTTTGATTGATGAAATTCTTACTGTGAACTCGCTTATTCATGGAGAATTGTAATGTGAAATCTGTAAACAGCTCTGTACCGCTTTGTGGTGGTGTTGAAGTGACTGCTCCCTTCAAACTTGCATTGAAGGGGGGGGTTCATTTTCTTTGGACCAAAAAACAACAAGTTGTGTAGCTACTTTAGACTGCTTAAAATACAGTCAGTTAAGAGTGTGTCTTTATGGAAGACAGGGAACTGGTGGCTGCTTAGACTTGCAGTGAAAGTGTCTACTCCAAGGTGGATGCTTTAGACTGCTTCTTAAAGACAGACACATATTGACTGCTTAGACATTTTTTGTGATAAACTGTTGAAAAAGTAAGATTTGGAATTGTGTAATTTCTTTACAGTGGATATGAACTTTGATTTGCTGAACATACACATCTGGCCTGAAGCCATTTATTAGTGTTGTTGTGGAAATGGTATTTTATTTCACAAATACGCGTTCATGATGAAAGTACATGTCTCCTAAAGACCAAGTGCAGTGTTGTTTGTATTTTGACATCAGCACATCGAAGCTGCTGGATAAAAAGTGAGAAAAAGCAAAATATGGTGTTTAAGAATATGTCATGCAAAACAGGATGGAGTTAGGCTTAGTAGCTAGTTCATTTAGTTTTGAAGCATTACTAATATGGGGTATTTATTTTTGCTTATTCCTCATTGGACCGGTGTTTACAGTATAACTAATATTTGTATAAAGACAGCCCAAGTAACTGTGTACCAGCCTATGCTTAACTGTGAAGCTTCAGGCTGGGTAGGATACAGATGACAGAGTTTACTTTGGCAGCGTTTCTTTAATGAGGCTATTCATTTTTGACAAAAACACAGGACCTTCACTTGCATTGTAAGTTGCCAGAGTGTGCTGATCAAAATATTTTTACAATGCCTCTTGGTTGTTTTAACTCCTTTCATTTTGTGTTTTGTTTTCCTGAATGAGAAGCACAATTGACTTTCTGACAAAAGCACTAAAGGAGCTGAGAAGTGGGAATAGAAACCAAGATTAAACATTCAAACCCAACTACTAATGTAAGCAGTGTTTGAACTAAGTGTTAAACATTTGTGCATCTCAGCAAATTGTACTTTTGGCCATAAGGCATAGTGGCTTAGACCTGCACAGCACAAGTGTGTCACTTCACATAATATTTGTAAAAAAGTGGAAAAAATTGTACTTTGATGTTATTTGAAGATATGTTTGGATGCATCATCAGATATTTAAATAAATGTCAATGTGTACATGTAATATATGAGTGAGTATTTAAATTATCTGTCCACAAATGTATAGACAGAGCCAACATTTTCATCCGTACACTCATACTGCAAGAGATGTTGCATCGTTCTCCTCTGCTGTCCATGTATTTTGCAGCATGTAATTATGTGCGTATTTTTTCTCTTAAAATGCTTAGGCTTCTACTTAGTTTTAATACATTGCTGCAGACTAATAGCACCATGAACCATTTATAGTATAATTAACACTATAATTAGGCAGTTGCATGTTGTACATCAAGTTAATAAGGGAACATTTACTTCTTCATCGCCTTCTAAAAGAAAAAAAAGTGATGTAATAGGTAAAGGATTGAGCTTGAAAGTTTGCTGCTTCATTTGCAGCTAATCACCTACCTGAATGCATATTAATTGGATGTGTACGTGATTTATGACAGGAAATGTTAAAGTGCATTATAAGCATATACAGGAAACCTGCTGAACTTGTGGTTAATATCTGTTCTTTTTCTCCAGTTCATGTGCAATTTACACTTTCATAAAACAAAGTACTTGCAGTAGCTTTAAGGCCAGAATATTAGTGGTCATTTTATAGCCATTTCATATGTCTGTTTTTTTATTGGAAAAAATATCTTTCTGAAACCATTGTATACTTCAATATATTGCGATGGTAAAATTTCTGCAAGTGTCACATAAACAGTTCAGATCAAGATAACACTAAGATTTGTCATTTTACATATTGTTAGGAAGGAAAATGACAGTGAACATGTAAATACCATTGCATGAGCTGCTTAGCAATACTGGGGCAACAGCCAGGTATCCTTTTTTAATTAGCATTAAAAACATCAAATAAAAACCATGCCCAGTGGCACCAATAATAGAAAATTATGACGCATTGGCCAGTTCAACAGAAAACCGTTTCCGATAGGGAGGTTGAGAAATCATGTTGGAGCTTACTCCAGGCCGAATATGGGTCCAAAAAGCAGACAACTTCCTCTGGAGACCATTATATCTTTATAAAGGCCAGCTCTGGGCAATGTGGTTGAGTCAGTTGCCCTCTCCTGGTGGCTTCTGGAAGCTGCAGGTGGAAAGGGAGAAACCATTAGCAATAGCTGCCATTCTTGGCCCACTGTGGTACCGCTTACCTCAACACGACTAGGAAGGTGATCCCCAGGTACATATGTGTAATAAGATTCATACATTTTATTCCTTGCTTACAGTAGTTCAATGGTACATGGTGTAATACATGGACCTTTCCAAAACCCATCAGATTAATTGTAAGAACCACTGTTCATTCTATTTTATTCAATTCCAAGCACACAACAGTTAATTATCTGAATATGTTTTATCTAGTGCAAATCTTTCATGCTCAGTTATATTGTATGGAAGCAAGCAGTTGCTACTACATATTCTTACTGCAAAAGCAACAAGAAAATTTATCCTCCCTAATTTGTGATTATAACAATTCATTTGTGTCTCTGTAAGCCAATCATTTCACATACAGTCATGGCCAAAAGTTTTGGGAATGACACAAATATTAATTTTCACACCGTTTGCTGCCTCAGTTTTTATAAGGGCAATTTGCATATACTCCAGAATGTTATGAAGAGTGATCAGATGAATTGCAATTAATTGCAAAGTTCCTTTTTGTCATGAAAATGAACTTAATCCAAAAAACCCCATTTCCACTGCATTTCAGCCCTGCCACAAAAGGACCTGCTGACATCATTTCAGTGATCCTCTCGTTAACACAGGTGAGAGTATCGATGAGGACAAGGCTGGAGATCGCTCTGTCATGCTGACTGAGTTAGAACATAGAGGTTCAATTGCAAATATTCACTCTTTGCATAAACTTAATGTAATTGTCAATAAAAGCCTTTGGAACTTATGAAATACTTGTAATTATACTTTAGTATGCCATAGAAACATCTGACAAAAAGATCTAAAAACACCTGACGCAGCAAACTTTGTGAAAACCAATACCTGTGTCATTCAAGACTTTTGGCCACAACTGTAAGCTCCAGGTGTGTTTTGATGAATCCTGACAAAAACCCTGCTTCATAAACTTTCTTAAATGATGTCAAATCTTGGGTGTAGCTTTCATTGAGTGCATTTTTATTTACTCATACTCCAAAGGAGTATAAAGGCTGCTTCTACTTAATAAAATAGGAATGGATGCAAAGCAGACAGCTAACCAGAATGTACCTAAAGTTTATATATTATATTGTTCTGGTTAGCAATTGAAACTCCAGCCCAACTCTGTTTCTTAAAATTCTTAAAACCTTCAAGATTGCATCTGAAGAGAGAGAGAGAGAAAAAAAAACAAACTATCCGATCCCAATTTCTTTCTGGTCAGTCAGTACACCACTCACTTCACCGAGCCTCAGATCCCACCACATTCTTTCCGGTATCTTATGTCCAGACTTTATGAAAATGTTGCCATATTCCCATGAAACCAATAAGTTTTAAGCACACCTTTATTATTTCAAAGTTACAGACCTTTGGTTATCTCGCAGTTCAATGAGTGCCCTTCAAGTTCCTTATTTGCTTTCTTCATTTCAGAAAAATTTCCATTGCTTTAGAAAATGTTCATTGCCTTAAGAATTCAAAGGTATGTGTAACACCCTGACAGCACACAGGCGAACTCCATTGATCGCATCATGTGTCTTCTAAACAAAATTAGATGGTTCAGAGGGAGTCTTATTTGTATGATTAATCTTGTATGACCTATTGAATTCTTTTTCATTTTGACATTACAAAGTTTTTGGGGTTGAGTAATGGCAATATTTTTGTTACATTTTGTATGTATATATGCGTGAGCTTTGTTCGACTGGATTTGTAGACTCGCATTCATTCTTCCTTGCTTATTTGTTTGGACTTTGGCCTGGCTGCTCAAGGACTCTTATTCGGAAGTGTTGCTTTATTTGGTGCTGAGGAATATTTATTTCCAGAACATTTTCAGCACAATTCTGTGTCATGGTTAGGATATTGTTAAATGGGGGTAGAGAGAATCATTTGATATATTTTCTCAGAGATGCATACATTCCAGTCAAGTTCAGGTTTCCTATTATGTGGCAGTTTCATCTAAATTTTTTCAGGGTAACCACATTACTGAAAATACTGTAAATGTTTAATGACCTTCAGGGTTTTCTGTGTTCTACATAGGTGCACAAATTTCAACTATGGAACTCTGCAGTTTTGACTGCATTTTCATTGGATTCTTGTCCACTTAAATGTCCAGGTTAAAGTTTGGGATTACAGTCTACTCTAGGAAGAGTCTAAATGAGTCCTTATTTCTTTTTTGTTTTTTTACTGATGGATGAGACTGTACTCCTTTGAACATTCAACAAACAAGAAATGTTTATATACCTTCATAAATCCACGTTTCTTCTGTAATTTCATGGTTTTATATACAATGCCATGTAGTATCCACTTAAACATGCACTTTCATTGTTAACACCTTATGTACACAGATGTGTTTCTTCTGAAATCTATTCATTGATTTTTTAAAGCTGCTGTTTCCATCACAAGGTCACAGAAAGCCCGGCCATGGCCATTGATCTGTAAAGAAGTCCAGGACCCTTGTTCCCTCTAGTTGCAAGCATGAAAATAAAAATAAACAAATCACATCATATTTATTACAATGTGTGCATGTTACCATGCTTGACATTTGTTATATTTGACACAGTGTGCTAACTTCACCAATAATAGTTATTGTATTCTTCTAGCCTCTGTTACTCTCTGTAACTTAGAAAAATTAAAAATAACTCATGCAGCAGGGTCAAATTCTTCCATAGATTTGGTGTCATTTTGTTTTATCCAGAAAAGAGAACAAATGAATAGGAATTTGTCATTGTCAAAAGAAAGGTATCTCACTATAAATGGTTCACATTTGTCATCCAGAAGCAATAGGCAGATACTTGTAATCCTTGTAGAGCAGCAGTTACTGAGGCACATGCGTCGCAGCTGCGGCCCCGTTCGTAAGTTGTAGGTCTGATGTCCGTAACCTGGGGACTACCTGTAGTAGGAAAAATAAATAAATAATAATAAATAGAGTAAAAAAAGGGAAGAGAATCCACTTTCTCAATTTAAATGCTTATTCTAAAATGTTATTGATTAGATCCTGCCAGGTGAAAAAGTTTTGAACAGATCCTCTAAGTGAGAATTTGATTTTTTCCAATTTCAAATAGCATATCACATCAGTTACCCACTCACTTAAAAGAGGAGAGTTAGGATTCTTCCAGTTGAGCAAGATAAGTCTATGTGCCACTAGTGTAGTAGAGTTAATCACAGTTTGTCCTTCTCCACTTTATGCCCATCTGGTAGTACACCAAATACAGCTATTAATGGGTTAGGAGTGATTGTGACACCAAGGCTGTCTGAAAGGCATTTAAAGATTTTGGTCCTGAATGATGTTAATTTGCTGCAGGCCCAAAACATGTGACCCAGTGAGGCTGGAACTTGATTGCAACGTTTGCAGGTTGGATCTTGCCCTGGAAACATTTTGGACAATTTTAAACGAGACAGATATGCTCGATATATATAAAATTTTAAGTTGACTTATTGCATGCTTTGAGCAAATGGTGCTAAAGTGAATTCTGTGCATGGCTGCCTTCCATTCCTTTTCTGAAATGTTGAGTAATAGATTCTTTTCCCACTGTAGTCTGGGATCTTTGAAAGGGAGGGACTTTAAAAAGTTTTTATATATTACAAAAATGCTGTCTGAGTCCTCAAGACTGATCAATATTTTTTCTGGCATAGAGTTTGGTGGGAGGTGGGGAATATTGGGCAGGTTTTGTTTAACAAAGTTTCTAATTTGGAAGTAGTGAAAGAAGTGTGTTGCTGGAAAGTTAAATTTAGAGTGTAATTGTTTGTAGGATGCAAAGACGTTATCTATATACAGATCTCTTAGTGATTTAATCCTGAATGTTTTCCAGACTTTAAAAACTGCGTAAGTTTGAGAGGGTGGAAAAAGGTGGTTCTCATACAGAGGTGCCACAGATAAAAGCTTCTCTGTCTTGAAGTACTTCCTACATTGGTTTCATATTCTGAGTGAGTGAAGCATAATTGGGTTAGTATATTGGTGATGACTTATACTTATTGGGGTACAAAGCAAGGATTATAAAGAAGTATTGCAGGATTTTATTTCTATTGCAGACCAAGCCAGTATATGTTGATTTATTTGTGTCCATGTCCAAGTTTTTATAGCTTGTATATTTGTAATCAGTTTATCAGTAATAAAATGGAAAGTTAGGTAGAGCCATGCCACCTTCTTCCTTAGGTCTTTGTGGGCTCGCCCTTTGAATATGTGGATGGTTTGAAATCCAAATAAATGAAGTTATGATTGAATCTAACTTGTTAAAAATGATGTATTGATATATATTGGAATGTTTTGAAATAGAAAAAGAAGTTTAGGAAGGATATTCATCTTGACAGTGTTAATTCTTCCAACTAAAGTGAGATGAAGGGTAGATCATTTATGCAAGTCTTGCTTAATTTTTTCCATGCAGACAGCAAAATTTTGTTGATAAAGAGCTCTATGTTTGTTTGTGATATTTCCCCCAAGGTATTTAAACTGATCTACGATGAAGTTTCAATGATGTTTCAAGTTCTAAAAAAGAACACAAGGAAACTGGCATCAGTTTTTATAAATTGAGGTTTCCCATAAAAAAATCCAAAACCTTTCTGTGGGCATTGTAGCATCATTTTGACAGATGAAACTTGTTACTCCATAATGGCTTTCCTGCAGCTTCACGTGTAATTTTCGCCCCTTGCTTCCATCCCAGGTGATGCTACAAGGCACGTACTGTATGTGTGTTTGGCTTGAATGCAGATTGTATAGAATTTCATGTCAAATGGCATAAACAGCTTAGACTTGCTATTTGGATAAAGTGTGTGGCTGCTGACAGCATTTGTTACCTTGCCTTAGGCTGAAGTGTTTTTTTTTCTGTAACCGAAGTTGTAACTTTCAGCTTATCTGCTTTGTGATTTTGTGAATCTTTTTTCTTTAATTCTTCTTATTTTTAGCATCCAGTCTTGTTGTCTGTGGTCAGTAAATGACACCGTTTTGACATGATTTAGCTTCTGGGATTGTGGCCAAATTGCTTATAGTGCTAGATTAAGAGATACAGTATAATTTGAAGCAATGACATGTTATAGCTGTATAATCCAGTATAATTAAAAAAAAAAAATCATACTGCTATCTTTTGAGTATGATGTACAATATGATAAGCCCCTTTAAAATGTAACCAAGACCTCTAAGCAAAATAAACTCTTTACACTCTCCTGCCTAAAAATAAACCATACATTTATTTTCTTGTATAATATTACCATATGTTGCCGGACTTAAGGTAAACATCTTTTGCAGTCAAAATTATTAGCCCTTTTATATTTTGAATAAAGAGTAACATCATCCATATCTTTCAAAACCATTTTCTTGTGGTCAGAGTTGCAGATTTCTCACCTTTATTCTGGCTGTACACACTGATACCACCATATATTGGATATTTAGAGTTTCCAAATGATCTGACAGCATGACTATGGACAACCAGGGTAAGAAATCCCTTGGTGAAAATTCACAGTAAGAATGTGCAGCTGTCACAGTTTTGTGAAACGGTAACAATAATCACTTGGCTATTGTGATACATTTTTGATTGAATACCTACCAGAAAAAAAATCTTAATGAATGTATTTTTTATTTAATAAATGAGTTGCCCATCGCTGTGGCTTCTGAATTCCTCAGTTGCTATTCTTCTAGCCTCTCTGAGGGTCTCTCCCACCTACGCTGTTATGTGTGCATGGGCATCCTTATTTAGTCACACACCCCTTTCTTCAGGCAATTCATCAACCCTGTTCTGATGCATCACATCCTTCTTTTTTTGTGCTGGACTTCTTAGTGTTGATTTATTATCTCTTATCTGTTACCCACCAAGCAAAGTTATTATTTGTTAGCATTACAGCTATAAACTTTGTTCAAGTGCCCTGAGCGAATGCAAGAAAGGTTCTACCATGCTACTGTTGCCTGCATATAATGTAAGACAACAGACTAGGCTGATAAGACCAGTTTTCTTATTGTTAAACTCTTTTTTGGTATTTTTATTACCATTTTCATGGCCCTTCTACATGCTTTGCATATTTTAAAATTTTCTTCAAAAACCCAACAACCAGATGAACACACAGATACAAAGACACTTGTCCTTTTTATTAAGGTAGATTTTTTTCATATTGGATTCTTTATTGTCCTCCTCAAATTAAACTTGCATATACAACAGACTGATACCTATCTAATTAATTTGTGAAATTGGCTATCATATCTCTTTCAAGAACTGAAAACGATCATCTGAGGTATTGGTCTGTTTAAAATACTTTTCATAACAGAGTTAGCACTGATAGATACTAAAGTGTTATTTTGTAAAGTCTGTGAATTAAAAATTTGAACAGCAAAATGCTGTTTTTATTCAACATGCTCAATATTAGAGTTTGCCAGCAGAACACCAACTACCCAATCTGTTTTAGTGGCAAACCACATTACAGTCTGATTTGTCAAGGGACAGATAAACTACCAAAATTTAACAGCTATTTTCTGCAAGCCGCACTGCTGAGGAATCTGGAGCTGATTGTCTCTTAATGACTTGTTCAATACGTGTGCCTGCCTTATCATCACAATAAAATGCATGAATTGAAAAAGCCTCCTAAGTGATGTTTATTTCATTATTTTATATTGTGCCTTGCTAAAATGAGCTTCATCACAGTATTTAATGAAACATGTAATAACACAAGGAAATTAATCATATATATATAGAATCTTCTTCTTCTTCTTCTTTCTGCTGCTCCCGTTAGGGGTTGCCACAGCGGATCATCTTCTTCCATATCTTTCTGTCCTCTGCATCTTGTTCTGTTACACCCATTACCTGCATGTCCTCTCTCACCACATCCATAAACCTTCGCTTAGGCCTTCCTCTTTTCCTCTTGCCTGGCAGCTCTATCCTTAGCATACTTCTACCAATATACTAAGCATCTCTCCTCTGCACATGTCCAAGCCAACACAATCTCGCCTCTCTGACTTTGTCTCCCAATCGTCCAATTTGAGCTGACCCTCTAATGTACTCATTTCTAATCCTATCCATCCTTGTCACACCCAATGCAAATCTTAGCATCTTTAAGTCTGGCACCTCCAGCTCTGTTTCCTGCTTTCTGGTCAGTGCCACCGTCTCCAACCCATATAACATAACTGGTCTCACTACCGTCCTGTAGACCTTCCCTTTCACTCTTGCTGACATCTGTCTGTCACAAATCACTCCTGACACTCTTCTCCACCCATTCCACCCTGCCAGCACTCTCTTTTTCACCCCTCTTCCACAATCCCCATTACTCTGTACTGTTGATCCCAAGTTTTTGAACTCATCCACCTTTGCCAACTCTACTCCTTGCATCCTCACCATTCCACTAACCTCCCTCTCATTTATTCACATGTATTCTCTCTTGTTCCTCTGACCTTCATTACTCTCCTCTCTAGTGCATATCTCCACCTCTTCAGGGTCTCCTGAACCTGCTCCCTACTATCGCTACAGATCACAATGTCATCAGCAAACATCATAGTCCACGGGGACTCCTGTCTAATCACGTCTGTCAACCTGTCCATCACCATTGCAAATAAGAAAAAGCTCAGAGCCGATCCCTGATGTAATCCCACCTCCACCTTGATTGCATCCGTCACTCCTACCGCAGACCTCACCACAGTCACACTTCCCTCGTACATATCTTGTACAACTCTTACATACTTCTCTGCCACTCCCGACTTCCTCATACAATACCACAACTCCTCTCGAGGCACTCCGTCATATGCTTTCTCCAGGTCCACAAAGACGCAATGCAACTCCTTCTGGCCTTCTCTATATTTCTCCATCAACACCCTCAGAGCAAACATCACATCTGTGGTGCTCTTTCTTGGCATGAAACCATACTGCTGCTCACTAATCATCACCTCTCTTCTTAACCTAGCTTCCACTACTCTTTCCCATAACTTCATGCTGTGGCTCATCAATTTTATCCCCCTGTAGTTACTACAATCCTGCACATACCCCTTATTCTTAAATATCGGCACCAGTACACTTCTTCTCCACTCCTCAGGCATCCTCTCACTTTCCAAGATTTCTTTCCAAACAATCTGGTTAAAATCTCCACTGCCATCTCTCCTAAACACCTCCATGCTTCCACAGGTATGTCATCTGGACCAACGGCTTTTCCATTCTTCATCCTCTTTATACCTGTCCTTACTTCCTCCTTGCTAATCCTTTGCACTTTTTGATTCACTATCTCCACCTCTTCTCTCTCTCATTCTTTTCATTCTTAAGCCTCTCAAAGTACTCTTTCCATCTACTCAACACACTCTCCTCGCTTGTGAGTACATTTCCATCTTTATCCTTTATTACCCTAACCTGCTGCACATCTTTCCCAGCTTGGTCCCTCTGCCTAGCCAATCGGTACAGGTCCTTTTCTCCCTCCTTCGTGTCCAACCTCTCATACAACTCATCATATGCTTTTTCTTTAGCCTTCACCACCTCTCTTTTCACCTTGTGCCTTATCTCCTTGTACTCTTGTCTACTTTCTGCATCTCTCTGACGATCTTACTTCTTCTTTGCCATCCTTTTCCTCTGTATACTCTCCTGTACTTCCCCCTTTCACCACCATGTTTCCTTTTCCTCCTTCCTCTGTCCAGATGTCACACCAAGCACCCTTCTTGCTGTCACCCTTACTACATCTGCTGTAGTTTCCCAACTGTCTGGTAATTCTTCACTACCACCCATTGCATGTATCACCTTCTCCCTAAACTCACCCTTGCAGTCTTCCTTTTTCAACTTCCACCATTTGATCCTTGGCTCTGCCCTCACTCTCTTCCTATTCTTGATCTCCACGTCATCCTACAGACCACCATCCTATGCTGCTTAACTACACTTTCCCCTGCCACTACTTTGCAGTCTTCAATCTCCTTCAGATTGAAGAGGGGACTGGGCGGTCTCATGGTCTGGAATCCCTACAGATTTTATTTTTTTCTCCAGCCGTCTGGAGTTTTTTTTTTTTGTTTTTTCTGTCCCTCCTGGCCATTGGACCTTACTCTAATTCGATGTTAATTAATGCTAATTTATTTTGTTTTCTTATTGTGTCTTATTTTTCTATTCTTTATTATGTAAAGCACTTTGAACTACTGTTTGTATGAAAATGTGCTGTATAAATAAATGTTGTTGTTGT
>JANRMT010062792.1:12228541-12241481 GCA_026402145.1 Polypterus bichir lapradei
GTCAACACCATAAGACATAAACTAAAAATGTTTCACAATGTGTCCCTAAATGAAGGGAGGCTCAAAATCAAAAGTACCAGTCAGTATCTGGTGTGGCTTGAAGTACTGCAGTGCATCTCCCCCTTAATGGACTGGACCAGATTTGTCAGTTCTTGCTGTGAGATGTTACCCCACTCTTCCACCAAGGCACCTGCAAGTTCCTGGACATTTCTGGGGGGAATGGCCCTAGCCCTCACCCTGTGATCCAACAGGTCCCAGACGTGCTCAATGGGATTGAGATCTGGGCTCTTCGCTGGCCATGGCAGAACACTGACATTGCTGTCATGCAGAAACTTACGCACTTTTTGCCATTCCTGTCTGGTCCAGCGAAGGTGGGTTTGTGCCCATAGGTGGCGTTGTTGCTGGTGATGTCTGGTAAGGACCTGCCTTACAACAGGCCTGCAAGCCCTCAGTCCAGCCTCTCTCAGCCTATTGCGGACAGTCTGAGCACTGATGGAGGGATTGTGTGTTCCTGGTGTGACTCGGGCAGTTGTTGTGGCCATCCTGTACCTGTCACGCAGGTGTGATATTCGGATGTACCGATCCTGTGCAGGTGTTGTTACACGTGGTCTTCCACTGCGAGGATGATCAGCTGTCCTTCCTGTCTCCCTGTAGCGCTGTCTTAGGCGTCTCACAGTGTGGACATGGCAATTTATTGCCCTAGCCACATCAGCAGTCCTCATGCCTCCCTGCAGCATGCCTAATGCACGTTCACGCAGATGAGCAGGGACCCTGGGCATCTTTCTTTGGGTGTTTTTCACAGTTGGTAGACAAGTCTCTTTAGTGTCCTGCGTTTTTAGAACTGTGACCTTAAATGCCTACTTTCTGTAAGCTGTTAAGGTCTTAACGACCATTCCACAGGTGCATGTTAATTAATTGATTATGGTTAATTGAACATGCATGGAAAACATTGTTTAAACAATTTACAATGAAGATCTGTAAAGTTATTTGGATTTTTAAAACATTATTGTTGAAATACACAGTCCTGAAAAAGGGACGTTTCTTTTTTTGCTGAGTATATATGTGTGTGTGTATGTGTATATATATATATATGTATTTGTGTATATATATGTGTGTGTATGTATGTATGTATGTGTGTATGTATATGTATGTGTATATATGTAGATATATATATATATGTATGTATATATGTGTGTGTGTATATATATGTGTATATGTATAGATATGTATATATATATATATGTTTATGTGTGTGTGTGTGTAAATATATATATATATATATATATATATATATATATATATATGACAGCAACACTCATCACTCACAACAGTGACAAAACAATTACATTGACAATCATGTTACGTTATTTTCAAAATGTTTCCTTTTCTTTTTCATTGCTTCTTTAACACACTACTTCTCCGCTGCGAAGCGCGGGTATTTTGCTAGTATACTATATATATATATAGTCACACGCGTGTGCAAAGGTGACAGTTTAAAGGCATGGATAACTGTAATCTTCTCTTGGAAAAACAGAGGGTGCTGTTGACTAAGGCCTTTTCTCTACCTCTCTCTGCTGACTGGAAGATAGAAAAACATGACACCACTGACGTCACTTCTGGTTTCTCCCCATCTGGACCTGCCTCTTCCGGCCCAGATCCTTTTTTACCAGGAGCAACGCCATCTTAGCTAGTCTGCTTTGGAGTGTTGTTATGTTTCTTTTCTTTGTAAAGCACTTTACAACCCAACTGGTCCAATGGATTGTAGTGGAGCCCTGCCTCCTACGTGTTAGTGTTTGAACAAGTTAGTGTTTTATTCTGCTCCCATTCCACACACTACACAGACATAATGTTCTTCCCCTCTCACAATTCACAGACACCTTACCAGGATTTCTCTCAGATCTTTGGATGTTATGTAATTTTTAATTTATATTAGAGTGCAGCAGAGTCACTGCTAGCCATGAAATTAGTTATGAGACTTGGCTGTAAATGATCCAGACATAAAATTTCAAGTCAAATTGAGAGAGTAGCATCTCCCAAGAGCTGATCTTCAATCAAATGTTATCTTAAACCAATGCAATGAGTATGTTGGCAAAATTCTAGCCAGCATTACTGATGACTAATTGACAATCATTTTTGGCACTCTCTTCAAAGGAATCTTTAATTATACACTGACCTGAAGTGAATCAAGATTATCACATGCATGAATCTTTAAAATATGGATTACTTATTAAACATGCATCCCTACTCTAATTTATAGTTTTATTATAAATGAAAACTTATTTTTTCATTTTGATCGAAGATGGCAGTGAGCAAAATAAACCCTGTGGGATCAATAGCTATAAAAAGCTAGAACAATTAATTCTTTAATAAAAAGACAATATTTGAGTTTGTTAGCACAGTGAGCACGTTGAAGTGAGCCTGCAGTTTCAGGATTTAGTCAGCAGTACTTAGCCTGCTGAAAGTGTGCTGTTTAAAAAGACTTGTTGGCCCAGAGGAATTGAAAATGGATAGCAAATACCCAATACATTTCTGGAAACTACTCAAGTTGCTGCTGTTAGTTTTCACGGGCACAGGCTCATGATGCCGTTATATTATATTTTTATACTGTTCTATGCCTATACAGTATATTTGAGCTTTAAATTATTTTTCTCATTCTAGCAGCTGCAAGTTCACAGCCTGTGTTGCTTGAATGAGAATACATAATTTTGTATTTTCTGTTTTGTAATTTTACTGTGAAACTTGTTTTGAGTGCTGCAGAGTGCAAAGATTTCTTCTGCACTGGCTTCAGCCTGTACATTATGGCCAAAGAAATGTCAACTGCTCCACACAAGACCTCTTCTCTAAACAATACTTTAGGCATCAATATACAATACTGCCTTTTCACCACTAGAAGTCAGTGTCAGGAGTGTTTGTAGCCTTTGATATTATTGTTTTCATAAGAATTACATATGAACAATTTAAGATCAATTCAAGTTCTTTAGTCCGGTGCCATCTGACCCCCACATCTCTATATATAATCTTCATTTGGATCTTGATCTTTGTTTGTCCACGAATGAATTAGAAGAAGAAGCACTAGATGGCAGTAGAGAGGCAGCTAAAACATAGGCATTGCATTAAGAATTATACTACCGAAGACTGTAGTACGCCAGTCACACCTCAAAACACAGACATTCAAACTAAACAAATTGTTGTGCTTTAAATTAACTAAAGAGATCTTCGTTTAGATCTTGATCTTTGTTTGTCCGCGAATTCCACGCATGCGTAGACCACCTTCCAGTTTAGTACGTTGTTGTTACTCACAATGTGCCGGAATAACGAAAGGGGTGGTGGACAGTGTTACGCTGGTTAGCTCCTGAGGCCTGGTTAGAGAATGAGATTGCCGAAGATAAAAGGTACATGCCTACGTAACATATGAATGAAAGAAAGACAGTGGGTAAAATGAATGACAACGTAACAGCACATTCCGGAAATTATTATTGTTACGTTGTAGCCGGCGAGTGCTGTACAGTTGTACCGTGGCTTGCTCACATGTCAGTGAAGTGATCCCTATTTATGCTTTAAAGAGCCTGGATACCTATGTGTCCCCCTTTTATAACCATTGCTCCGTGTATATTGCCTTACTCTTTGGATTACCACAAAGCAACCTGCGAGATTGGAGAAAGGTTGAGAAGAGATCGTGAGAGGAAATGACAGCGTCGTGAAAACGAGACGGACTGTGAACGGACAGAAGCAGAAATGCTCCTACACCACCACATGATTACAATTCGGACAGTGATTCCGAGTAGGCCGTTTCTATCGAATCAATATCCAAGGGTTTTCTTTTGTAATTTTGTTTCCCTTATAAAACATCATAATGCTGTGCGACGAAGGGCCCAGTTCACGACTGGCAGCCGCGTTTAAACAGGGAGCCCTTCACAGACAACTTTAACACGCGCAACGTAGTTGGGCGCACATGGCTAGTATTACATATTATTTGAGTCATCTTGTTATTTGGTTATGCAAGACATGAAGCTTTTTGGGGTTCGCCACTATTTTTTGCCCTTTATTACTAAAAAAACATAATTTTCAGGCCATTTTTGGACAATATTTTGTGCAGAAAATGATATCCATATGATAAAGAGTAAACCAATAGGTGTCTTCAGCAGAAATGATCAGAAGAACTTGGAGCTGTGCACAATATTTTATAAATATTATAAATAATGCATTATTAAATTGTAACTTAACTCCTGTTTGTCCTTTTACTTTATATAATTTCCTGACATATAAATGTAGAAGTGAAGGTGAAGGAGAAGTTATAAAGTACATTACCTTATAAACAGTGGTAAGTTTAGGGGATTTAGGTGGAGTGGTGGCTGATAAGGTGGAGTACTGGTTCTGCAGCTAAAGGATCTGGGCTGGAAAATTTGAAGGTTGCAGGTTCGAATCCTGGCAGTGACAGAAGGAATGCTACTCCATTGGGTCCTTGAGCAAGGCCCAAGGAAAGGGGTGCTGTACAAATAGCTGACCTTGTGCTCTGACCCAAATACTCTCTGAAAAGCAAGTTAGGGTAAGCGAAAAATGACAAATTCCTAATACAAGAAATTGTATATAGCGATTAAAGGATTAAGAATCACTAAACAGAAATTTGAGGCATTCTGATAAAGTCTACACAATTAAGAATACAGAAGGGGAAAGCCGAGTAATATAGGACTACAAGACAAAACAACCCGATAATGGAGTATGAGAAGTCAAAGTTGCTAATTTTCACAAAATATCGAAAAAACAGGGGTTGGTAATATAATCATGATTAGTGTAGTTTTGTGCTATTTCAAGGTTGCTGATCACAGATACGATAATATTTTTGATATTTGATTCTTTTCTGGTGGGTCCATGCCCTCTATGAGCCACTCCCGGGAGGTTAAACATGATAAACTTCAAGCATTAGCATGAGATGTATCATTTTAGTCTATATCAAGGTCAGTAATTCTGAATATGATCTTTCCTAGGGATCTAGCCCTCTGTGGACCTCTAACAGAAGGTGATAATTAACAAATTCTATTACAATCAAGAGCTCTTAGAATTTTAACCATTACAAAGGAAATCATTATATTTCTTTTGAACACCCCAAATTAGGCCAGCTTACACTAATTCATAATTTTTATTCTGCAAATGAGCAAAAAACTAAATATTCAAGTTTAGGTATGAAAATATTTTTGATTAAAGGCTGTTATGTTAACAATTATATAGTAAGAACTACAAAAAATGAAGTAATGAAATAAAACTGTACATTCATACATACTTTCATTCACACACACTTATCCCATTTCAGGGTCACAAGAGCAAAAGACAAAATGCTGCCAGATCTAAGTGCAACACCAGCCACACATCGCTGTATGGTCAGACATTTTAGCAAGAACTTCATTGTATATATGACAATATAACAATGCAACTACTACTACTAGTACTCTACTAAGCCAATGTACAATTAATTGTCAGTTAACTTAACTCATGTTTTGGAAGGTGAGTAGATAACTGGATATCTAGAGAAAATTCATCCAAACAGGAGGAGAATATGCAAAATGCACACAGAAATCTACCAACCTTGGAATTTTAAAATTTTAAAGAATACTGACACTTAGAGGCAGCACTGCTCTTTAGTGCATTGCAATGTCACCCCAAATAAAAACAGACTATTAAAAATTAGTATATTAGTGGTTCCACCACTGTCCATCTAACCATGCACTCTCTAATTAATTTTAAGAACCTGATTTTCTATTAGGGTGGCATGGTGGCGCAGTGGTAGCACTGCTGCCTCGCAGTTAGGAGACCCATTTTCGCTTCCCAGGTCCTCCCTGTGTAGAGTTTGCATGTTCTCCCCGTGTCTGCATGGGTTTCCTCCGGGTACTCCGGTTTCCTCCCACAGTCCAAAGACATGCAGGTTAGGTGCATTGGCGATCCTAAATTGTCCCTGGTGTGGGGGTGTGTGTGTGTCCTGCGGTGGGCTGGTGCCCTGCCCGGGATTTGTTCCCTGCCTTGCACCCTGTGTTGGCTGGGATTGGCTCCAGCAGACCCCCGTGACCCTGTAGTTAGGATATAGCGGGTTGGATATTGGATGGATGGATGGATTTTCTATTAAATGGTCACAGGAATCTAAAGCCTATTCTATCACCATTAGACTCAAGATAAGAGCAAATCGTGGACACAATGAGGCACATAAAATGCCAGCCATTGTGACATGTAAATCTGCACAAACACAAGGAAGAAGAATCAGCTCCACGCAAACAAAGACAGGGTCAAGAATCACAGTCAGGGTTCTGGAGCTATAAGGTTGCATTGCTATCTACTGTGACCGAATGACAATTTCCACTACCATCCAGAACTACAAAGAACCAAAATAAGGTCAATAGACTCTCTCCAGACATTTTTACATTACATATAAGAACATTAAAAGATCCATTGCTTTCAACATTGACAATATCAAACATACACAATAAATATTTGTTCACTTTTCTTTATGGAAGTAACACAGGAAATTACTGTGATACCAGTCATTTGTTTGCTTCCTTAAATATCATCTATTACGCAAAAAACAACCAGCTTTAAAAGCTAAGGTGAGCAGCTAGGATTTGAAACCAGTCGGTAACTGTCATATCACCATGGCCATGGTAAAAGCATTTTTTTTACATACAGAGCAGGAACTCTATAAGGAGGGAATCTTTTGAGAAAAGGTAGTGGAAATAAAACAGACGCTGTTGAAAAAGCCATGCAGCCTTAAATATTATCTTTACCTTCAAGCCAGTAGACCACATTTTGTCTTGCCTAGAAAAGGACTTTAAGGGTAATTGTTGATGTCAAATTAATGGTACACCATTTTCTGCTCACATCTTAATATCTAACATAAAAATGAAGTACCTTATATAAGAAATTACACTTGTTAAAATACTAAGTACTTTGACCATTAAAGCTTTTCTTCTTACTTAAGTAAAATTTCAAGGATGAATGATCTATACATGATCTATACATATCAGATATATTATGTTCTTATTCTCCACAATCACGTTGAGCTCATTATGATCGGGCCATTTTAAACATTTAATTGATCTAATTATATGACCAAGCTTTCAGTTTCTTTTTAAGATAAAGAATAAAAGTGCCCTTAATTGTCTACAAAGTAGGATAGCAACTGAGTTACATTAGCCCTGATTTCAAAGAATTGTGTCTAATTTTCAAATTGGCCCCATAAGGAATTATTAGCAGGCTATTGTACATGCATTGTAGAAGTAGCATATGAAAAACAAATTATTTTTATTAATAAAAATGCTCTTTATATGATAAGGGCTCTTACATACTCTACAGAGAAAAAAACAAAGTATTTTGTTCAAAGCACCTCACTGGGAAGACAACTATCATTAAAAGGAAAAAAGCCACTGATAAGAAAATTTAGGAGGAAAAGGTATCTGATGGCGCAGCTCATTAAAAAAGCAGCACAACTCTATATCTATATTTTAAAACGTTTTGTTTCCAAGAAAAGAAAAAGAGCTTCTTCAACATTTCTGTCTAGGAGCTCTTAAGAGGCCATTTAGAAGGCTAAGAGAATATTAGGTCATGTAGCATGGTGTGTAGAGTACAAGTTCAAGGATGAAGCTTTATAACACAGTGGTGAGGCCTCATCTAAATTACTGCATACAATTTTGAGCACCAGGCTACTAAAAAGTAATAGCAGTACTGGAAAAGGTCCAGAGAAGAGTGACTAGGCTGATTCCAGGACAACAGGGCAAGAATTATGAAGAAAGATTAAAACAGTTGAGCCTTTTCAGTTTAAGTAAAAAAGAAGATTAAGAGGTGACATGACTGAAGTGTTCAAAATTATGAAGGGAATTGGTACAGTGGATCAAGACTTTTATTTTAAAATGAGTTCATCAAGAACGCAGCGACACGGTGTACATTTTACAACTCAAGAAATTAAATATTTTCCACCACTTCTTAGAAGAATCCTACAAAGCCATAACAGAAGGTGTGATCAGATTCTTCATTGTTGTCTGGTTTGGTTCAGCAATGGTCTACTCCAAAAATGATGAGGACTGCTAAAAAACAATTGACTGTGCACTTATATCCACAAATATTGTGTAAAAAGGCTCCATTATTGCCGATACATTGTGCAGTGAACTTCACACCAATAAACAACGAGAACAACAAACATAAGGAAAGAAAAAGAAAACGTGTAGGAATTAAACATGATGAGGAAAACAGCACCATCTACTGGACTTAACTAATACTGGACAACACATCACAGCTAGTTTACAGCCATTTGTTAGACTTTGTTTGTGGATAACATTCTTGCTCTATCTTTTGTAGTTTGAGGCAGGATGGAGACGTGGTGAGCACTATTTCCCCACAGCTCAGATTACATTTTTGACCACAATAATTAGTCCTGCATAGTTGGCAGATGCTTCTCTAGTTCTCAGGGACAATAAAAGCACCAATGCACCATCAGTTCCTCCTTCCCAATTAACTTCAATGCATTCTGCAGGGTTTGGTGAGGTTACCAATCATTTCCATGATTTCACCGAACTCACAACACAGTAAACTCCACTGGGTTCACTGAACACTAGTCACAAACCATGTCAAAGAATCACCGCTGGCTCATGTCACCCAGGTCGTCATTTGTTCCAAAAACACCCCTATGGTAAACACTTTTGGGCGATTAAAACTAAAACTAATAGACACCTAAATGGTTTCTTTCCCAGATCAATAGCCCTTGTAAACCATAAATACGGCAGAAAGCAAACATCACACAGACGGCACCCAGGCTTTTATTCAAACTGTTGGTTTAGAAGCTGTGAGGCAAAGACACTCTCTACAAGAAACCTGTACAAATTGAAATCATCATGACTGGTAGATTAATTTGTTCTCACCCAGCATTTTGACTGGGTATTGGTAGAGTAATTTACATGCTGCCAAGATATGTAATCTATTTCAGAAACATAAGTGAGCAAAGAAATTCCAATTGTTGTGGATCATGAAAAATTTATAGTATACTAGACATTAAGCCCGTTACAACAACGGGCGCTAGAACAGTAGTGCATAAACATTAGTAGGAACAGTCTATATTAAATGGCAAGGGACCTTGACCTCATTCAGGTTTCTTGTCTTAATTTTTTTTTTGTCAAAAATATTTTTGCAAGAAGCCTAAAGTAAAATAATAATAAAAATAAAATAGAAAAGTATATGACAATACAGTAAGTATAATTAATATTGCCTTAGTGTAAAACTTTGTAACAATCTGTAATACACAATGTCTGAAGAAGATATTTAGGTAAAATTTTCTATTTTTTTACCTCATGAAATTTTTCTATACAATTTCATTATAGACAACATTTCTTGTAAATATTCTGTCTGAGTTTGGGAACAGTTTGCCTTGTTCAGGACCATCTACAACCTTGACAACAACATCTGGAAAACTTCTAACTGTTGATAATGCAACATATAACTGACCGTGGGTGAATACTGGTTCTGGCAAGTAAATGTCAACTTTTTCTAAGGTTGGCTCTTCTGAATCTTTCTCTTTTAGCGTTTTTCTGATGGTCATTTTGTTTTTCTTCAATCGATCTATTTGCTCATATTTTTCTTTGTCTTTCAGCCTTTCTTTTGTTGATGTTTACTTGTTGAGCTGACCGTTCTTCCAGGAGATGTTGCTTATATAGGATTTGATTGTCTGTGTCTTTTGTCCTACTTGACGTGTCCTTTTTTTTGGGTGGCATGTTGTTAGTAGATACGTCCGTAATATTTTCTGTTACAGTAATACTAGCTTGTATGTGGCTGTAATATGCGTCAATGTATTCTGTGTCTTTAATTTTCTCTCGAAATAATACTGGTTTGTATTTCCATAAAATGCCTGTAATTTTCTCTGACAGTAATACTGGCTTTAATGTCCGTAATATGACTTTAATTTTCTGTCACAACAGTGGGCAATCAGCAGAGTGTCCCGAGCAACTGATTTAATGTGTGCCGTGTAGCTGATAATCATGCCTGTGGCGTCTCCCCCGCAAGTATTGTTTGGTTCCCCAGCAAGTATTTTAATCTGTGCTGGCGTGCAGCTGATTATTGTATGTGTGGGGTCTCCCCAGCAATGGATTTTATGTGCGCGGCCACGACTACCCAATCAGCACTCTCCCCAGCAATGGTGTCCTTTATTTCTTATCATGCGCGGCCGTAGCAAGGCCATTCACTGTGTGCTCAGCTTCCAGTGTGTGTGAGTCCACGGTGTCGTGCGCATGGGCAGGGCACGGTGTGACGCATGGCACGGCCCCGTGCATGCGCACTTCACCAGAATACACACACACATGGACACCTGGACACACACAGGGGTTTTATTAAACAGGATTTCTACCTTGGAACATTCATTAAATAACAAAACAAGCTGTGGAGCACTGGTGTCAAACTCAGGGCAGAATGTGTGAACTCTGAATTTCTAAATGGAATCTGACCAGGAGATGAAAAAAAAAAATTGAAAAATTTGTAGTAGAAGGAAGGGAAGAGGTCAAAATCAGAAAAGTCAAAACATATTAAAAATGAATCGGTAAAATAAAAAATGTAAAACAAAAGTTGAAGCCATTTAGGAAAATTCAAAGTCAAAAAAACAACATGGCAATAAAAAAGATCACAAAATGCAGTCCTAATCGGGAACATAAAATATTTAAATATTGTTAAAATTATTATTAATTAGAAAGAGTTTATAGGAGTTGGTCTCATCCGTTACGGGAGATGGACGTCTGAAGCGGAGCTCCGTTAGCAGTGGCTTTATTTTTTTCACTTATTTCTTATTATTTTGAGGTATCCTGTATTTACCCGACCCGAGGGGTTTCCACTACAATATATAAACATGAGTAACAAGAAAGGGGGTCAGAAAGAACTGGAAAGGAAACTTAAAGCTACATCCAAGACTAGACAGACATCAAGCCCAAATGCGAGGTATGGCCTTTCAGAGACTGACCTGGAACAGGCAGGCGAATGCACAGACTTCCCAGGACCCCGCTCCACTGCAAATTCTCCAGTCAAGAGCGAAAATGGGAGTAAAAATGGGAGTGAAGGTGCAAGTGATGTAGGTCACGAGAACTCATCAATTCCAGTAGATCACTTGAAGCCAGAAATGGCCTTGCCGTCCATGCTTTCATTCATTCCTCGCGAGCCTGAAACATCAGCTGTAACCAGGGTTGCCACACCAACTGCGGAGCACGAAAGCCAAAATTATTTTTCCAAACTGAAGGAAATGATCACAACATCGGCCACGGCCATAAGTAAGCTTAAGAAAGACATTCAGAAAAATATGAAGAAAGATAATAAAGACCTGGAAATGCGTCTATACAATCGTTGTGACGCAACCTTTAAAGGTATGCTGGGGAAAATTGAGGAACACATCCAAGAAAATACGCCTAAACTGAAGAAACTTGCTGATCAGTTGGATGACGTTAAGTAGACATTCATAGCCCGAACTGAAACAGCAGAACAATTGGCATCTAACACTGATGGAAAAGCTGCAGCTGCAAATTCTGAATGCAAGAAACTCGGAGACAGACTTGCTGCTCTGGAAGATGGATGCAGAAGGAATAATATTAGAATCGAAGGTCTACCAGAGAATCGTGAAAGTCTAAACCCAGTGAAATTCGCAGTTGAACTATTCTCTAAAATAATTGGAGAAGAATTCAAATCAGATACTGAAATAGCAACAGCTTATCACATACGTGGATCAAATACCTTTAGACCTAGGTCTTTTATTGTCCAGTTTGAGAGATTACTATGTAAGCTAGATGTGATGGCACTTCTTGGACACAAGCAAGAGATTATATTTGAAAATAACCACATTCGTATTTTCCCGGATTTCTCTCCTGTAACAGCTGCTAAACGTGCAGCCTTCTGCAACATTAAACAGCGGTTACGGCAAGCCGATATCAAATACAGCCCCTTGTATCCTGCCAAACTGAAAGTGGATTTTCAAGGCCAATACCACGTTTTCGCCAGCAAGGAGGAAGCAGAAAAGGAATTAAGGAAGCTGATCATGACACTTTTTTGAAACACAATAGTGAGTCGCATCCTGTCATGGCATGGCAAGTACTGTAGATCAGTGGTTCTCAACCTTTGGGGCGGGCCCCCCTAAGGGGGTTGCAAAGTATCAAAAAGAAGAAGAATCAAAAATATGAAAAAAACATCTGTTGAAACCAAAACAAATTAACTTAAACTACATTCTCATACTAGAACATTTAAATATAGCGTTAGATAAATGTCGATAAAAGTTAAGTAGGTATAATAAAATATGCATCTACATTTAAAAAAAATGTTAGGGGGGCACGATTAAAACTGTTATGAAAACTCGGGTCGCAAATACTTAAAGGTTGAGAAATGCTGCTGTAGATATCACCTGCTGTCTGATCCACTTGTAATGATACAGATATTATAATTATACATTCTTTTCATTACTCGGAAGCTTTCTGTTTATGTTTTACTTACAGTTATAGACGTTTGTGTGGAACAAATTGATACTTTTTTTTTTTTTACTGCCCAAAAGGAGACTGTTTAACATCATACCCTTGGTTTATTGTTACTGTTATTATTGCATTTGGATTTACTATGCTTATCTTGGACCACTTTTTAACACCATTCCCTGGGTTTTATTATCTTAATACTTTAAGATTGCTGAAGATTATATTTTATGCTTATAGTTTGTTAATGATTATATTTAGGAATATAGTATTTAGACTTTATTGGCAATAGATATCTCTACTTTTAATCCTCAAACGCCACTGTGTGGGGGCTTGTTTTGCTTTGGACGTGCTCTGTCTCTAGGTATGTCAGAGGACTGGGACTCTGTGAAGTGGGGTCCAGCCTCATGTGGGGAGGCAAAATGGGGGGGTGGGGGATAAGGGAGGGAGAGAAAGAGAGCAGGCTATATCTAATCTATCCTTTT
>JANRMT010062792.1:12243869-12255735 GCA_026402145.1 Polypterus bichir lapradei
GTTCTTACCACAACTAAGCTTATTATCACACTGTTTCTCAGTTATAGTAAGAAGGTTCTATCTCTTGCTAACTTATAGGGGGAAAAGACTATACCATAAGTTATGACTATGAAAGAAATTTATATTCTATTCAAATTAAGCAAACATTAATATGAGTTTAACTCAAAACTTCAACTTTCTAAGATTGGCTCTTACACTTCCTAAGCTTCTTTTTTTATTTCAAAACATTCCAGTGTACATTAATAAATCATTTTTTAAGCAATTAGATTCAACAATAACCTCATTTATTTGGAATTCAAAACATCCACGTATCCAAAGAGCGACCCTACAAAGACCTAAAGCAGAAGATGGCATGGCTCTACCTAACTTTCAGTTTTATTACTGGGCAGCAAGCATACAAGTTATAAAAGCCTGGACACAAATACAATGGTGTGAAAAACTATTTGGCCCCTTCCTGATTTCTTATTCTTTTGCATGTTTGTCACACAAAATGTTTCTGATCATCAAACACATGTAACCATTAGTCAAATATAACACAAGTAAACACAAAATGCAGTTTTTAAATGATGGTTTTTATTATTTAGGGAGAAAAAAAATCCAAACCTACATGGCCCTGTGTGAAAAAGTAATTGCCCCCTTGTTAAAAAATAACCTAACTGTGGTGTATCACACCTGAGTTCAATTTCCGTAGCCACCCCCAGGCCTGATTACTGCCACACCTGTTTCAATCAAGAAATCACTTAAATAGGAGCTGCCTGACACAGAGAAGTAGACCAAAAGCACCTCAAAAGCTAGACATCATGCCAAGATCCAAAGAAATTCAGGAACAAATGAGAACAGAAGTAATTGAGATCTATCAGTCTGGTAAAGGTTATAAAGCCATTTCTAAAGCTTTGGGACTCCAGCGAACCACAGTGAGAGCCATTATCCACAAATGGCAAAAACATGGAACAGTGGTGAACCTTCCCAGGAGTGGCCGGCCGACCAAAATTACCCCAAGAGCGCAGAGACGACTCATCCGAGAGGTCACAAAAGACCCCAGGACAACGTCTAAAGAACTGCAGGCCTCACTTGCCTCAATTAAGGTCAGTGTTCACGACTCCACCATAAGAAAGAGACTGGGCAAAAACGGCCTGCATGGCAGATTTCCAAGACGCAAACCACTGTTAAGCAAAAAGAACATTAGGGCTCGTCTCAATTTTGCTAAGAAACATCTCAATGATTGCCAAGACTTTTGGGAAAATACCTTGTGGACTGATGAGACAAAAGTTGAACTTTTTGGAAGGCAAATGTCCCGTTACATCTGGCGTAAAAGGAACACAGCATTTCAGAAAAAGAACATCATACCAACAGTAAAATATGGTGGTGGTAGTGTGATGGTCTGGGGTTGTTTTGCTGCTTCAGGACCTGGAAGGCTTGCTGTGATAGATGGAACCATGAATTCTACTGTCTACCAAAAAATCCTGAAGGAGAATGTCCGGCCATCTGTTCGTCAACTCAAGCTGAAGCGATCTTGGGTGCTGCAACAGGACAATGACCCAAAACACACCAGCAAATCCACCTCTGAATGGCTGAAGAAAAACAAAATGAAGACTTTGGAGTGGCCTAGTCAAAGTCCTGACCTGAATCCAATTGAGATGCTATGGCATGACCTTAAAAAGGCGGTTCATGCTAGAAAACCCTCAAATAAAGCTGAATTACAACAATTCTGCAAAGATGAGTGGGCCAAAATTCCTCCAGAGCGCTGTAAAAGACTCATTGCAAGTTATCGCAAACGCTTGATTGCAGTTATTGCTGCTAAGGGTGGCCCAACCAGTTATTAGGTTCAGGGGGCAATTACTTTTTCACACAGGGCCATGTAGGTTTGGATTTTTTTTTCTCCCTAAATAATAAAAACCATCATTTAAAAACTGCATTTTGTGTTTACTTGTGTTATATTTGACTAATGGTTAAATGTGTTTAATGATCAGAAACATTTTGTGTGACAAACATGCAAAAGAATAAGAAATCAGGAAGGGGGCAAATAGTTTTTCACACCACTGTAGATGAACACACACAGGCTTGGTCCACAATAGAAGTAAAATCCTCCAGTACTTTTTTATATTCCCTGCTCTGTGCCCCAAGAAATGTAAGTTATCATCAATATACTAATAATCCAATTGTGCTTCACTCACTCAGAATATGGAACCAATTTAGAAAGCATTTTAAGATGGAGAATCTTTTATCTGTGGCACCTCTGCAAGAGAACCACCTCTTTCAACCCTCGCAAACATACGCGTATGCAGTTTTTAATATCTGGAAAAGATTTGGGATTAAATTGCTTAGAGATCTTTATATAGACAACATCTTTGCATCCTATGAACAATTACAATCCAAATTTAACATTCCAGCTACACATTTCTTTCACTATCTTCAAATTAGGAACTTTGTTAAACAGAACCTGCCTGATTTTCCTCATGTTGCACCCTCCTCCATGCTGGAAAAAATATTGCTCAATTTCGAGGACTTAGACACCATCTCTGCAATATATAAAGTTATTTTACAGTCCCTCCCTTTCAAAGATCCAAGAGGACACTGGGAAAAAGATCTCTTAATCAATATATCAGAAAAGGAGTGGAAGGTAACAATGCAGAGAATTCACTCGAGCTCCATATGTGCAAAGCATACACTTATTCAACTCAATATTATATATCGAGCACATCTGTCTCACTTAAAACTGTCCAAAATGTTCCCAGGTTAAGATCCAACCTGCTTCACTGGGTCACATGTTTTGGACCTGCACCAAATTAACATCATTCTGGATAAAAAATGTAAGTGCCTTTCAGACAGCCTTGGTGTCACAATCCCTCTTATCCCATTAACAGCTGTGTTTGGGGTTCTTCCAGATGGACTTAAAGTGGAGAAGGACAAACAAATTGTGAATGCATTCACTACACTATTGGCACGCAGACTTATTTTGCTAAACTGGAAGAATCCTAACTGTCCTCTTTTAAGTGAGTGGGAAACCAATGTTTTATACTATTTGAAATTGGAAAAAATCTAATTCTCAGTTAGAGGATTGGTACAGAATTTTTTCAAAACCTGGCATGATCTAATGAATAATATTTTAGAATAAACTCTTAAGGCACCGAGGAAGCAATTCTTTACGCATTTCTCTTTCTTCTCTATTTATCTCTATTGCCCTTTTAAACTAATCAATTTAGGTATGTTTACAAGCTTTAAGTTTTACTCCGTTGGCCATGCTCTCTTTCTTAGGGGTGGGGGTTAAGTTGTTTTCATCGTATTTTTTTTTGTAAAAATTGATCTATTTGTATGGAATAATTACAACAAAATTACTAAAATTAAAAACAATAGAATGAAAAACAAATACAGTAAACCAAGATTCTAACACTGTGGACCAAATATAGCCCTAAGACTTTTTTAATATAACCCAATACATAATCATCCATGACATACCAGATATGGCTATGGCATAATTCATAATATATTGGCTGGGTGCAGTCCACGAGTGCTCATTTTTTTTCTTGGTAAGTTTAGAGGCTGATATGTATAGCTATATTAGTGTAACAACATAAAATAGCAACAAATTCCAACATGTCTTTCCTGTGTCAGACCTTTACAAAATTGATGCAGTGATTTTTTCTATCACACACGCCTGCTGAATTATACCTTCTCGATTATCAATTCTACTCTGCATGATCTCTGCTTTGGACATTTATATTAGCACAGCATTCTTGGATACTTGGACTTCTTCAACTACTTTCAGATTTCACCTTTGCCCTGCTATTGTGGATGTGGACACCTGTGTGTGTTTTGCCTATCTTTGCTTTACTTTGAATTTTTCGCTTTGATTTCAGATTATTCCCTTTGCTTCATTCAACATAACTGAAAACAGCCATCGCAAACTTCCATTTTTCATTGTGGCTCTTGTTTCTACAGTTACCAGGTCAAACATGTTAGCTAAAAAATAATATTAAGCCTAAAACTGGCTCATACATTTTGTCACAACCTTGGAGTTGTTATTCTACTGATTCTGGCTTGTTGTGCTCAGCTATTAAGCTACCAGGTGCTCAGGTGACATAAATATAAGTAACAGATGCATTGCAAATAGTAGAATATTTTCACAAACCTATTCTTGAAAGCAAAGATTATTAGAAACTTTTCTGTTTTAACACTGCTTCAAGAAGATGTTTCCTATTCAGGGTGACATAAAAAGTTCCTCAGCACTGTGCCAAGGTTTTGCTACAATGGTTGCAATGTCACCTTTCCCTATTAAAAGAAGGATTCCTGTGGCTTCAGATGCACATTAGACACAGCATACTGTTACAAAGACAGCAATGGACACATTGGGCTTACAGGTTAGGTGTCAGAAAAATGGCAGTATCTCATTATAAAGAGACTCCCAAAACACCTACAGAGTATTGTAACTATGGGAATGGCAAATATAAGCTCATACTGGATTACAAAATATTTTGGATGTTCTGGCACCTTTCCAGCAGAGATTCAGAGCTCTGTGACGGGGCCATCCCCCTAGCTTTGTGTTTTCTGCTATAATCTTCTTCTGCATTTTACACATTGAAAAATACTTTTATTATAATTATTCTTACACATTGTTTTTCTACTGCAAGCATGTCTAAGTCTAACCTACTAGAACGCTATGGCAGGCATATGAGCCTCATCCCAAGGGCAAAATATTGAGCTTTCTGAATCTCCTTTAGAATTGCTGTCTCCAGCCATAATCCTTTTACATTTTGCTTACTTAATGCATGTCAACTGTTATTATTCATATCCTCATTTCTAGGCTTTAGATAAGAGCCAGCTATAGTTATGCACAGCACATACTGTACATCTATTGCTCAGCACTGTTTTTATTATATTAACTTTGCTCATCTACCATATAAACAAAGCAACATTTAGACTGTTTCTTTTTTTTTCTTTAAATCTTCCATATCTGGTAGCCTTTTGTCTATTCAATTGCTGTTATCTGGGAAATAAACATAAAACAACTTATCACTGGGGAACGCATTTTTTGTTGAGTTAGATCTTACACTTGTTTTTTTACTAATTTTTGGGTGGTGAATCCAGAAATGACCCCAGTTTTTTGCTATCACATCCAGTTTTTATGATACAGGGTACCCTCCATTTTTGTCAAAAAACATACACATTTTACATAAAATGAAAAAAATAATGAAATAATAACTTGAATGTACTGTTTATTTAAATTTCTTTTGTTCATACAAAGGATTTATTGTTATTGTATGACTTTTTTTATAGTAAAACATTTGAAAATTAATCAGGTAAGCGGTTAAGGTAAAAATTTACGCTTATAGCTTTTCCTGGAGTGTTCAGTGTTAGGACAATCCTGCCGGATGCTCCAACAATAGTCAGCCATCATATGTACATCCCATATACCCTGATACTGTCCTTCCATGACATTCAAATCTTGGTGGAATCGTTCCCCTTGCTCATCACTGGCTGCATCAAGATTTTCTGGGAAGTTAGAAAGATGGCTATGCAGAAAATTCACTTTGATGCTTATATTGCAACCAAGCATTTTGTAGCTCTCCGAGTTTCTGGACAATTTCTGTGTAATTATTTGCTCGTGTGTTTTCAAGAAAGTCATTGACAATGGCTTTGAATGATAACCAAGCATTATTTTCAACTTCTGACACTGTCCTGATGAAATGTTAATCTTTGATGAGCTGCCGAATCTGTGGACCATCAAACACACTGGCGTTTATTTTTTCAAATGACAGGCTAGGAAATGCCAAAATTAGGTACTTGAAACAGTCTCCTTCAGTTGGCAAAGCTTTAACGAACTGCTTCATCGGACCCAGTTTCATGTCCAGAGGCGTGAATATAATATTCTTTCTATCAACAAGTGGCTCATGTAGAATGCTTGGACCACCTGGTTTTAGGGCAGATCTTGGAGGCCAATTCCTTTCCACCCAATGCCTCTCACAAGCTCTGCTGTCCCACATGTACAGATAACAGGGATACTTGGTGTATCTGCGTTGCTGACCAAGAAAGAAACATACCATTTTAAGGTCAACACAGATGACCCAATTGTGTTGGTGATATTGCAACAACTCAATGACTCTCTTTATGTCTGCATATTCTTCACAAAGAGAAACTGAATGGCCAATTGGGACTGACCCAAATACACTACCATTGTGAAGGAGGACACACTTTAAGCTATGCTTTGAGATATCGATGAATAGTCACCATTCAGCTGAGTTATAGATTGGAATTCCCAATTCCTCCATTAAACCAGGTATGTTATGGCAATACACAAAGTCACTGTCAGTTCTAAAGTACTGCAGAAATGCAGTTTCTCTGGTTCGAAAGTATGATATCTTCATTCCTTTTTCAAATAAGTTTTTCTCATGCAGTCTTGATGCTAGGTGTTCTGAAGTCTTCTTCAATAGTCCCAAATCACATGCCAAATCACTCAACTCATGCTGATCAAATCCCTTATGAACAGAGTCCTCTTTAATTTCAAACTCTTCATCATTGTTGTCACCTAGTTCATCACCATAATCATGTTCTTCAAGAGAGGGTAGTGTAACGAAAACCAGCACTGGGATTTCATCTGAATGAGCCACTGGGTGTATAGCCAATGGTAGACTAGGATACTCTATGTTACAATTATTTTTCTTGTTATATCCTGAAGTTTTCACTATACAAAAGTAACAGTCACTGAAATGATCTCCTGGCTCTTGCCAAACCATAGGTATACCAAATAGCATCTTATCACGTGTTCCCTTTGTCCACATCCATAAACCCTCAACACACTGTTTGCACACCTTATGTCTGTGTAGGTTTCTCCCCAAAGATATGTGGGTTAGTTGGATAGGCAGTGCTAAATCTGTCAGTCAGTCAGGCAGTTATGTCATCATCCAACCTGCTGTCTGCCCCTGATATATGTGTGTTTACTCTGTGATGGGCTGGTGCACTGATTAGGGCTTGTTTCTGTGTTGTGCCCAGTACTGGCTGGGATACTCTCGAGCTTCTCTGTGACCATGCCCTGTATAAGTGGATGGTTGAAGATATAATGGGGAAAGATCCTACATTTACTTGTACTTAACTACAATTAATATCAAATAGTTTAAAATGTCTACTTGTGTTTGTTTATGGGAAAATTTTACCTTTACCTTGGCTGTCGAGTAGTTTATTCAACCCTGTGCTTGAGTGGGCACTGCAATTGATTAGTGTCATGCCCAGTGTTGTATCCTGATGTGCACTGGTGCTTCTGGGACAGGCTATCAGCACCAAAAATCTTGAATTGGATCAAGAGGGCTTGAGAATACTATATTTTAGTTAATCTGTCTTGGTAATTTGATACATAATGAGTAAGTGGTGCTGATCAATAGACTGATCAATACATAATTACTGAAACAAAAATTCCTCTGTTTAATTTCCTTATTTATTTATTTTACTGGTTAAGAAAATATATCTGCAAATATTCTCCTATTTTATTTCAGAAACTGAGAATACCTGAAAGTTCAACCCATTCTACTTGATTGTAGCATTATAGTGCTGCAGTTGTAAGTGTTGTTGTCTGACAGCTGTAGAATCCTGGATTGAAATACCAGCCCAGTGAATATCTGAGTGGAATCTGTACATTCTCACCATGTTTTCCCCATACATGTCAAAGCGGTGTGCATTAGCTTAACTGGAACCTCTTAAACAAGCCTGTGTGAGTGTGCATATAAGACGTGAGCATGGCTTACCATGGACTTGAGCCTCATCTGGGTTTGGCCTCTGCTTTGCACTAGATGGGAAGGTTCCAGCATATAATTGAAGAAAAGATGTATTTGACTGGTAAAATAATAAATAAATAAATAAATAAATAAATAAATAAATAAATAAATAAATAAATATGGTTGAATTAAAAAAAATAAGTATAAAGTTTAAATTCTTCTCTTTGTATGATTGAAAAACACCTGCAAACAAAATTATCCCTAACACTAACCTTATCATAAATTAAAAAAAACATATTTTACATATATATATATATATATATATATATATTGTGGACTGGGACCGGGACACAGGCAGACGGACAACATAGTTTCACCACACACCTTTTATTTACACTATTTATTTACAAATTGTTCTCACGTGCACCCCCAGTGCCTCTTGCACCGATTCCCCAAAGTCCAGGCCTCTCAGTCACTGTGCCTCTCTCTCTTGGCCGCCTCCCGTCCTCTCTCCAGCTCTGTCCTCTTCCACCCGACATCCACCGCTGACTGGAGGGAGGCGGCCCCTTAAGTAGGAACCCGGATGGGCTCCAGCTGCTTCCCGGCACTCCCCCTTGGACACACCCCTGTGTGGCAGAAGTGCCGGCTGTGCACCCGGAAGCCATCCGGGTGTCTCCTGTCTTCTTCCCCCCAGCACTTCCTGGTGTGGCGGAAGTGCTGGGCTCCAGGGTTCCTCAGGCACCGGGGCGCCGCCTGGCAGTGGCCACGGGCCCCTACAGGGTTCGGCTTCCAAGCCCTCTACCCGTGGCCCCCAATACAACCAGGGCGATCGCCCCCTCGCGGTCTGGAGGAGGCACAAGCCCTCCTCTGGTCCTCCTGGGCATCCCGGCCGGGCTCCAGCCCCGGCTGGGTCCCACACGGGATATTCCGGCACCGGGGCGCCGCCTGGCGGTGGCCACGGGTCCCTACAGGGCTGGGCTTCCATGCCCTGTACCCGAGGCCCCCAACACAACCAGGACGGATGCCCCCTCACGGTCTGGAGGAGGCTCCAGCCCCGGCCGGGGACCACAATATATATATATATATATATATATATATATATATATATATATAAAATCCTGGGAGAGAAAAACTAGGGAGATGAGACGTGATCTTCATGTGAAGATCACAGAAGACACTTAAAAGAGCCACGAGATGAAAGAGATTGGCCATGGAGCATCTTGCAGGGACCTTAAACATGAGACTTTGTGCCAAGAGATTGACCCAGGACCGTCTTTTGGGGACATAGAGATTATTGCAAGACACGTCCTACTTTCATCCAATATCAAATAAGACCACGTGCAGCAAACACTCAGTTGTGTAAAGGCTTTGAGCACAAACATCCAGGGCTCTCAGGGCATATAAAGCGTATAAGGACAATACGCTATAGATGTAACGTCGACGACTCAGCGAAGAAGAAAGAGCAGCGCGAAGAAAAGAGTCTCAAAAGCATTAGAGAGAAAAAAAATGCAAAAAAAAGAATAATCTAGGTACAAATTCAGAAAATAAGGAAAGTAATAATCAGTCTGGAACAAGTGGAATTGATAAAAAAAGCATGTCCAATCGGGCTCAGAATTAAAAGTCAAAAAGTAAAAGACAAAATAGAACTTCATAAAGATGTTCAAAAACGTTGACGCTATACATATGCAGAGCAGGTTAGAGATTATGAAAGCAATGGAATTCGAAAAGCTCAAAAAAAACGGCATAATACAAATGCATAGAAAGTTAAAGAATATGAAAACAGGAAAATTAGAAAGTATCAAAAAAAAAAAGAAAGTAAAGATCGCAGTAGTGCAAACAAACGGAAATTATTACTCGAACAAAGGGAAAATAATCACCACGGACCAGGTGTCATTGAAAAAAAAAGCAGGACAAAGCGAGGTCAGAAATAAAAGACGGAGTAGAAAAGAAAGTAAAACGTCATAAAGAGGTTATAAAACAAGGGGGCAAACACATGCAGAGCAGGTTAAAGATAATGACAACAGTGGAATTCAAAGGACTCAAAAAAAATGTCGGCGCGATACACATGCAGAGCAAGATATAGAATATGAAGGCAGAAAAAAACGAAAGTGTCAAAAAAACGAAAGTAAAGCTCACATTAGCGCAAACAAACAGAAATTATTACTTGGAGAAATAACGAAAAGGCAAAGAGAGATCGAATATATGGACGTAGATGATATGTTAGAAGTATGTAAATATTGTAAGGCTTTGAAGTTTAAGTCAGAGAATTTCAAAAACGGAGTTTACCTCACGTCTCACGGACCTCATTTAAAATATTCAGCATGCTGGGACTTGAAAGATTCCAAATACTGTTTTTAATGCAGTTCTGAAATAAAAGTAAAACTAATGAAATAGCAACAATTCAAAGAAAATAAATATTAAAATTGTGTATCCGGAAAACCAAACATGGGGGTTGGCAAGATGGACAAGTCACATCATACTTATAACTTTTGGAAGCAAGTCCCGTGATACACATGCAGAGCAGGTTAGAGATATTGGAAGTAGGAAAATTTGAAAGTCTCAAAAAAATGAAAGTAAAGATCACATTAGCGCAAACAAACTGAAAATATTACTCAGTGAAATAACGGAACAGCGGAACGAGATCGCATAGTGTTTGAGGATGTCTGGGGAACAAGAAGGTGCTGTACAGGCTTTTAAACAATCGTAGTGCCTCACAAAATGCAGATCATGCGGCACAGCAGAGGCAGCAAGCCATGCAGCTGATCGAACAAAGAGGAGGTAAAAAAACCAACTGTTATTTGTTTGCCAATCTATCACTGTTTAAGAGGGGTTTCGGAGGAGCGACCGCGTCTCCTTGGGGTCCATTCAGCCCCCCTTTTCACAACGACCTGTAGCGTTGGCGGGGGGGGGAGGGGTTGTTAAGCGAAGCTCATTATATATTTATATCTATACTAATAAAAGGCAAAGCGCTCACTGACTGACTGACTGACTGACTGACTCACTCACTCACTCACTCACTCACTCACTCACTCACTCACTCACTCACTCACTCATTACTAATTCTCCAACTTCCCGTGTAGGTAGAAGGCTGAAATTTGGCAGGCTTATTCCTTACAGCTTATATACAAACGTTAAGCAGGTTTCATTTCGAAATTCTAAACGTAATGGTGATAACGGTTGACAACGTCCGCCGTGTTGAACTTTCTTATTTATGGCCCCATCTTCACGAAATTTGGTAGGCGGCTTCCCTAAGCTAACCGAAACCGATGTACGTACTTATTTCGGTGGTATGACGCCACTGTCGGCCGCCATATTGAACTTTCCAACGTCACTAATTCTCCAACTTCCTGTGTAGGTAGAAGGCTGACCCCATCTTCACGAAATTTGGTAGGCAGCTTCCCTGCGCTAACCGAAACCGATGTATGTACTTATTTCGGTGGTATGACGCCACTGTCGGCGCCATATTGAACTTTCCAACGTCACTAATTCTCCAACTTCCCGTGTAGGTAGAAGGCTGAAATTTGGCAGGCTCATTCCTTACAGCTTACTTACAAAAGTTAATCAGGTTTCATTTCAAAATTCTACATGTAACGGTCATAATGGTCGACAACGTCCGCCATGTTGAACTTTCTTATTTATGGCCCCATCTTCGTGAAATTTGGTAGGCGGCTTCCCTGCGCTAACCGAAACCAATTTATGTACTTATTTCGGTGGTATGACGCCACTGTCGGCCGCCATATTGAACTTTCCAACAGTCTTTGTTACTTATGGGCCCATCTTCAAGAAATTTGGTACGTGGGTTCCCAACGCTAACTGAATCTTACTTATGTAAATATACATGTATATGTCCGTAGCCTGCAGCTCGGTCACCGTGTGACGCAGCGTTGGGTCCCCCATCCCAATGCCTCCCACATTGTTGGCTGCCTGCCTATATAAGGCTGTCTGTCGCTCCGGTCTCTACATTCCCTTCCTTGCTTCGCTACGGGATTCACATCTCCCTGCTGATAACTACAACCTTTTTATTTAATCCATGGCTTCTCCGCTGTTTTATTGTTCGTTTATTACGATTATAGTTATTGTGTAGATATTTTAGACTTACTTTACATTGTTCAGGTGCCCATTTCCTTTATCATTCCAACCGTACCCCCATTAACATGTCTATC
>JANRMT010062792.1:12265628-12279688 GCA_026402145.1 Polypterus bichir lapradei
ATGATTTTAGCAAATGGCTGCAATATAACAAAGAGTGAAAAATTGAAGGGGGTCTGAATACTTTCCGTACCCACTGTACTATTTGAAATTAGAAAAAATCAAATTCTCACCTAGAGGATATGTTCAAAACTTTTTTAAAACCTGGAAGGAACTAATCATTAACATTTTAGAATAAACATTTATATTAGGAGGGGAAAAGACTCCTTTCTTTCTTTACTACTCACAATAGTTTTACTCTGGCTGTTGGCCTTCCTCTCTTTCTCATGGATGGGGGTTGATTTGAATTTAGTTTTGTATGGAATGTTATATGCTTTGAATAAATTCAATAAAATAAAAGTTAAACAAAAAAAAAATAATTACACAGGGAAAAAAACTAACAACTATGTATATAAACCGAACAACAATTCAGTCTCTTTTGAGACAGTGGACTCAATGCTTGAAAGGAATTTGCCTACAGACTCTATAGTCCTACTGAAAGACTTGCACTTCAAACTCACATGGAGAAAGACAGAGAAACACTTCAATTTCATTATTCCATGTTCTGAAAGAGAGGGGCAAGTTGTTGTTGGATTTCTATGCTTATCATCGCTTTTCCAAAATAAGCACAATATTCAATCACAAACTGGCTCATAATTAAACCTGTTGTCACTTTGGGTGAAATTTCAGGAATCACCTTTGTAGTTGTGTCACTGATCTGAGGCAATATTGTATGCATACTTGGGTGAACACAGATATTGCACTGTCAGTTGATCACACCTTGCTGGTTAGCTTGCTCTGATACACTATACATGGAGCTACCCAAACACTAATGATTCAAACAATTACAGAGGATGGTTTTTGTAACAAAAGAGAGGATGCTTCTTTTTCAAATTAGTTCAACTCTCATCTCTGAAAAAATTTCTTTTGCATCCCAATAGAGGTGATCAAGGGAAAGAAAGTAGCATGTAGTGGTATAATCTTAGAAGGGGCGTTTCCAGCATTATAGGCTTGGCAAACAAGGGCAGCTGCATCAGTGGTTGAGCCCTGCATCAGTGGTTGAAGAAGAGTATTAGCATCTCCAAATGTCTGGTTGTGGTTGTTTTTCTAGAAAAGAATGGCTTGTTCCAAGCATGCAGTGACTGATCAACTTCCCCAACTGGACATAATCCAGTAGCTCAGGTTTCATAAGTGAGGAAGGAGGTGTTTGTGAGATTGACTAATGAATTAAGTTTTGTTAACTAATCCAAGTAATGTGTTGCTAATGTTGCATTTATAAATATTTTCAGAACAAAATTATTATTTGCTGTTATTGTCTTAAAGTTGTGCTGTACATCTGTTTTTGCAATTAAATGTAAATTGTACATGCATTATATGGAAATGTCTCTGGATGGCTTAATAATTAATGATACAACTTCATAGTTCCAGGAGCAAGAGTCAGAATCGCATGCTGGCTACTGTTTATGTGAAGATTTACCAATTTGTTCTTTTTCTCTATATATCTTAGCTTTCCTTCCATGTTTCAAAAATCTTGTGTGTTAGATTAATTGACGACTTTTACAAGGCCTGTTAAGAATGAGTTTAGTTATATGTGCATATTTTGCCTACAAAATGGCACATTAGCCATGTGTGGTTCTTACACTGTGCCCAGCAATGCAGTGATTAACAGCTGCTTCCTCCTGCCCTAACATTAATAAAACAGGGTTTTGAAAGTACTTGTCCAAAACCAGAGAACAAAAGTTGATTATGGGTCATCAGATTTGTCCACTTTCTATATAATCTGGTCAGTTTACTTGTCCATGCCCATAGTGAATAACAAATACATCCTTCAAAAGCATAAAGTATAACTTATTAAATGAGGGACAAAGGAAAAAAGATGTATAATTAAACAAAGAAAACTGACATGAAAACAGTAAAGTGGCTAGAAAAGTTGCCAAGTGCATTTGGAATTAAAACTAGGCATTATTAGGAACAACAGAATATGTCAGTTAAAGGTGATATAAACTACTTTTGTCCTCTTTCCAAGATTTTCACTACTTTGAATTTATATGAAGAAGACACTTTCATTTTACTACTAGGACTAAAACAGAAATAGCTTGTGTTACTTTTAAATGCTAAACAATCAAATCATATATTCTGAACCATTTACGTTGGATCATGCTTTGCTTTTACTTAAGACATGCAGTTTACTCTTAAAAAATTATTAATAAAGCAGCCTAAAAAAATCACCACCATACCTTTATTCTGAGTGTCAAACATAAGTACAGTAATATTAACAGAGGGATTCTTGGGCTTTGCAACATGGATCATCTGTTTTGCTGACTTAAAGGAGTGTAAATAGGATGGTAATTCTTTTATAGTGACGTTAACTGGGATTGCTGGATCAAGTACAAGCATTGGAACCTTGATGCAGTGTGACAAAAGGCATTCAGGCTTCTCACTTTAAAATAAAAGAACAGACACAGTAAAAATCATGAAAACACATCTACAAAGATGCAAAAACAGATTTATTCTTTAAAAAAAAAGTTTATTCTCTAACTCAAACGAGAAAGCAAATGATCAAATTAATACACACATCAAAAGTAACCTGCATAAAAACACCACTTAATTCTAAAATTAAGAATTTACATTTACAGCAATGAATATGATGTAAACCAATCAGCTTTATACAGAAGTAAATTGCATGAAAATGTTTTGCTTGGTAAAATCAATTATATTACAGTAAAGCCTCAATTATCCGTTAGGTGTTGGGACCAATGCCGTGATCGATTAAGAGAAAAGATGGATAACAGAACAGCTACTTTAAAAATGATGTACTGTTGATTAGTGAATAGTCAAATTTATTTTCAAAAAATAATATATAATATTGTATTAACAAAATTAATTAATTCATACAACATTGTAACGATCAGCGTAATAAGGAAATACAACTCAGATGTACTGGAGTTTTCTATGTTTTACTTTGGAGTCTTTGTTCTGTAACAAATGGTGCCCTGTTTTATACTCCATTATCTGGATTACAGAGCACACTTCCAAAACAATAAAAAAAAGCTTTCCCTACCAATTAGTTTATCGCCTGCCAATCACGCTCCTCTTTTCTCTATACTGCAAACACTCCTGCTTATTGCCTCTTGATTATAATAACAGAATTTAAAAATAAAATTACAATACAGGAGAACATTAACATTAATACAGAAAAACACTACCGTCAGTGGTTTCCATTCAACACGTTCTTCAATTTTGTCGGCATCACACTATATCATTCACTGATGTTCTTCCTACTCTGTAAATTGAAGCAGTACTTGCAACATTTTTGCCGTTTTGTAAATGTTTAACAATTTCAGTTTTTTGTGACAATTCCAACACTGCATGCTTACGTTTATCAGAAATAACAATGTATAATAGATTTATTATAACAAAAGAGAAAAGCTGCAAAACGCTATTAAAACTAGAGGTACATAACAGACGCTGTGATTTCAAAATGCGTCCTGACATGTGGCACTGGTGAAGAACACTACGCGCTAGCACAAGGGAGAGTTGTTCAAACGTGCATAGCTCGCAGTGTTACCGCACAGTAGGAGTAGTATAGTAGCTGGTAGGTGCTGGGGTGCCATTTTTTTTTTTTTTTGGCCCTGACAGTTAACAGAGACTGATAGTTAATTGAATGATGAATAATCAAGTTTTTACTGTATATTAAAAAACTCAGACCAAATGAAAACTTCTGTATAGGAATACTGGCCTGCAATTTTCCCATATTATAGAGATTTAACAGCATCTCTTGGGAAGTCTAAACATCTGGCTACTTCATCTATGCATTTTACCTGGGATATTTCTATCTCACCCAAAAAATAATCTCTAGATTATTAATTAATCTTTATCTTCAATGTAAAGCTACTCTTATAATATTTAGTTTTATTCTATTTTCAAAGGTCTTGGCTTCAGCCAAATACTTCAACAGAACTACTTTCTTTTTTCTAATATGTACAATGTATTTGCTGGGTTGGGTTGTCGTGATACAGAAATTTCCAACTTTGATACTATACTGAAAAGTACTGATACTGAAAAACATTCAACACCAAAGATACGCTGGAATAGGTGAGGAAGACATGAGAGATCATTTTTTTAATTTATTTCAATAATTTAAAAAAAAAAAAAAACACTTCTGAAGACTTTTCAATTCTGCTTGATGACCCAACATTGTTAGGGAGGGAAACTACCTGAGTAAATATTCAAGAACAACAGAACATTACAGAAAGGGGAAAATTACATTTGTTTTAAGGGTTTTTAAATGTCTTTGTATGGAGTTCATGACTACCCAAAAACAAACTATTATTGTTATTATTGATATTTTATTATGCTTAAATCATACTTGCACATTTCTTTGCTAATAATATTTTGTTAGAGAATTTAATTTAATGCTATTAGAATACAGACAACCTGTCTGGCTGAAAACATAACTGAACACTTCCTAAAAAGAGAAATTTCTCAGCATAATTTAATTAGTAAAGTTTACTGTCAGCTTTCAAAGAAACAGCATTCAAAATAAAAATAACATGCAATACAGCTATAAACTACAGATTACAAAAGCAAACAACAGAGGAAGTGGCTGCATATGCAATTCACCAACAAAGCACATGTCAGATTAAAATGAAAAATAATGGGCCTTGAAGTAGCTGCACTAAATCTTAAGGGGCACTGAAAGCCACAGAACACATAAATTTGAAAGAAGCTGTTTTCCCTATTCATTTTAAATGGCAGCTTAGTGAGTGAGAGGAGCAGGGTGTGAGAGAGGTACGCACAGTAGTTTATAGGTCTGAAATCGCTATCAAAAGAATGAGCAAGCAGGAAAGCACATCTGATGGGGACAGGAGCAATGCAAAGCAAAACAAGTATTAGTACCATTTCACAGTTTCAGTAGATCAATATTTTTGATAGTATTCACTTTACTACATTTGAATAAATAGCTGTGCTATTAATCTACGCCTGACAGGAATGCTGTAAGAACCTTTTTTTATCTATCCTGACATTATCTATCTTGACACAAGTAGCCAAGCCCATAAACAGAAATGGAGATTGTTACAAAGAAAAAAATGACTTTCTCATGTTATTCAGAATATCAGAGAATATTGTTTAAAGAATATTGTTTTTTCCCTTTTTAATTCACATGTTATTGAGCAATGTGTTGGTGTATCAATAGTTTTCAAGTACCAACTTAAGAACCTCGAGTAAGATGAATAATGATCTTTTCACATAAAAATGTATATTTAAATCTTAAATATTTAAACATTAATCTTTTAGTATTTTAATAAATGGTGTTGTTTGTACAATTATGCAAACAAATATTAGAGAGGTGATTAAAGACTGTTTTGGAGTAAGTTTACATATCTTTCACATAGAGTCAACACTTACAATTATTTCCAGTGATCTAATTGCATTACTCAGGGTAATATCAAATGGACCAAGATTAGTAATTATAAACTCACAGTGATTTCCAACACTATACAGTAGGCATGTCAGCTGATTTTGCTCAGCTGGGAGAATCCTAATGCACTGAACACAATGCAAAGTGAAAGCAACATCTTATGTTAAATATTATAATAAAATGCCTTTCTTTTTTAGAATTTTGCAATAATAAATCTTTGTTATTATTGTTATTCTAAAACAAATTTGCCACACTCCTACCACTGATTAACCACTAGTTTTTAATCTATGTGAGGAACTATTTTATTATGGGCCTTTTATATATACTGTAGTTCTCAGAACTGGGAAATTGGGGAATTTCCTCTTTGAAATATTGCACTGATTGTATTTCTGATTATGTCTTCTATAATGTACTGTGAGTTTTATAGCTTTACATGTCTGAATGCTTAGTTATAACTTTTACTGGAAGGCATAATATTATGGAAGTTCAAAAAAATATTGCACGACACAACAACAAACAAAGAGTACATTTCTTAAGTAAATTTACTTTGCAATGAAAAATAACACTATCTCATTATCCTGAACTGGAGAAGCAGGTTAGATAGCAACAGTTTGACAGTTATATATTAATTTACAGCTTTCACGTATGTGCATCTGAAAAATGTATATTTGCTTTGTGAAAGAAAATTATAATTAATACCATTACTTTCCAAATAAATCACAGATGCATGGTAACATTCCTTGGAAAGGAATACAAGAATAGCCTATTTTTCATAACATTTTTTTGACTGTATTAACACTCAGACAACATACTGTACATTTGGTAATATTACACTATCCCAGTAAATTTATAAAATTTTGATCCCATACCTTTCTCACACAAGAAAGATTTGTTCATAATATAGATACATGGCTCAAAGTATGTGTAATTTTTAATCCTAATTAAGCTTGAAATGCCATACTAAATTGTGAATGGGTCTAACTTTCAGCTTTGACTACTGTTATAACTTTAGACTCATTTCTGTTGTATTTTAAACTTTAAGCACTCTATCCTTTAAAGCTTATTTTCATATTCTGACGCAAATTAAAAAGACCTTAATCACTATAAAACCTTAAGGAAAACGTTTGTGATATAAAATAAAAAAAAACATTCCTGATGAATCTAAAATCAAATATTTCAGCTATAATTAAGGTTAAAGTTAACACAGCTTACCTTGCTTTTGGCAGTTCTGTAGTATTCTTCCCCAACAGCTCCCTACACAAAAACACATGAATAAATGAAAATACTCATATTATGTTATGATAATCCTAGAAATTCAAACAAAGTATATGTTTTATTATATTCATTATGTGAGAAAAATCATTTACCTCTAAGAGAACTGTAAAGGGCTGATTTTTGGCTGTTTTTTTTTTTTTAAGGTGTCAGTATTCACTCGAGACCCTTTCTATCAGTAAGTACCAAATGGAACTGCCATAAATTTAGCATATAGTGATCTTCCATATTTGTTAAATAATAGCCTAAAATGAATTAAATTAATTGTGTCAATCATCAATCTGCACACAGTACACCTTAATAAGAAAGTAAAACAAAGTTGTTACAAATCCTTATAAATGTATAGCATTGACACCTTTTGGTATTACACTAAAATGAATGAGGTGGTATCCCATTACCTCTGACCATTATTGAGATGCTTTTACAATTTGACTGAAATTCAACTGTGTTAAATTCACCTAATTTAATCTGATGTAGAAAGGCACATACTTGCCTTTACAGGGAACCATACAGCCATGTGAAAACATAAGCAAATCCTATGAAATGTGGACATACAGTACCAACGGTCTAATCTACATTTAAGCAGTTATCTATATATAAAGGTGATAAAACAAATATCATGCCTCATTTAAATGTTGTAGTCCATTATATTTTTTAAATGAACATATACAGTCGTGGCCGAAATTATTGGCACCCCTGGAATTTTCCCAGAAAATGCACCATTTCTCCCAGAAAATTGTTGCAATTACAAATGTTTTGGTATACACGTTAATTTCCTTTATGTGCATTGGAACAGCACAAAAATACAGAGAAAAAAATCCAAATCTGACATCATGTCACACAGAACTCCAAAAATGGGCCGGACAAAATTATTGGCACCTTTTCAAAATTGTGGGTAAATCGTTTCATTTCAGACATATGATGCTCGTTTGAACTCACCTGTGGCAAGAAACAGGTGCTGGAAATATAGCAATCACACCTGAAGCCAGTTAAAATGGAGAAAAGTTGACTCAACCTTTCTGTTGTGTGTCTGAGTGTGCCACACTAAGCATGGAGAACAGAAAGAAGTGCAGAGAATTGTCTGAGGACTTGAGAACAAAAATTGTAGAAAGATATCAACAATCTCAAGGCTACAAGTCTATCTCCAGAGATCTTCATGTTCCTTTTTCCACTGTGCGAAACATAATCAAAAAGTTCACAACACATGGCACTGTAGCTAATCTCCCTGGACGTGGACGGAAGAGAAAAATTGATAAAAGACTGCAATGAAGGATAGTCCGAATGGTGGATAAACAGTCCCAATCAACTTCAAAACATATTCAAGCTGTTCTGCAGACTCAGGGTACAACAGTGTCAGCTCAAACTATCCGTCAACATCTGAACAAAATGAAATGCTATGGCAGGAGAGCCAGGAGGACCCCACTGCTGACACAGAAACATAAAAAAGCCAGACTAGAGTTTGCCAAAATGTACTTGAGGAAGCCAAAATCCTTCTGAACGAATGTCTTGTGGACAGATGAGACCAAGGTAGAGCTTTTTGGTAAAGCTCATCATTCTACTGTTTATAGAAAACAGAATGAGGCCTACGAAGAAAAGAACACAGTACCTACAGTCAAACATGGTGGGTGTTCTAAAATGTTTTGGGGATGTTTTGCTGCCTCTGGCACTGGATGCCTTGATTGTGTGCAAGGCAACATGAAATCTGAAGACTACCAAAAGATATTGGGGCGCAATGTAGGGCCCAGTGTCAGAAAGCTGGGTCTGCGTCAGAGGTCATGGGTGTTCCAGCAGGACAATGACCCCAAACATACCTCTAAAAGCACCCAGAAATTGTTGAAGACAAAGCACTGGAGAGTTCTGAAGTGGCCAGCAATGAGTCCGGATCTAAATCCGATTGAACACTTATGGAGAGATCTCAAAATTGCTGTTGGGAGAAGGCGCCCTTCAAATCTGAAAGACCTTGAGCAGTTTGCAAAAGAAGAGTGGTCGGAAATTCCAGTTGAGAGGCGTAACAAGCTTGTTGATGGTTATAGGAAGCGCTTGATTTCAGTTATTTTTTCCAAAGGGCGTGCAACCAAATATTAAGTTGAGGGTGCCAATAATTTTGTCCAGCCCGGTTTTTAAGTTTTGTGTAAAATGATGTCAGATTTGGCTTTTTTTCTCTGTTTTTTTTGTGTTGTTCCAATGCACATAAAGGAAATAAACAGGTGTATACCAAAACATTTGTGATTGCAACAATTTTCTGGGAGAAATGGCTCATTTTCTGGGAAAATTCCAGGGGTGCCGATAATTTCGGCCATGACTGGCACTGGCACATGTGGAAGAATTAAGATTATCCCTACATTTTTCAATACCTTATATACCTAAAAAATTAGAATCAGATGCACCAACTCAGGAGTGTATTCAGGTCAAGTGTGTGAATATCTTCGAGTGGTGCAGCCAGAGCCCAGACTTGAAACCAACTAAACTTCACAGGAAAGACCTGAAAATTGACATACTTCAATGGTCCCCATCAAACCAGCTAGATGGAGCTTTATTTAGCTTTTTACAGTAGCTAAATATGGATGATGGATGGATGGATGGATGGATGGATGGATAGATAGATAGACAAAAAACACACACACACTATGGTCTGAACGCACACCAGATAGACTAAAAAGCAAGACAATTAAAAAGAAACAAAAAACTTCTGACTTGGCAGTTATAGTCAGAGTGAGGCATTATGCTGGTGTATTGCCATTGGTAAAAAGGAGCCCCAGTAGAATTTCTTGAAACCAAAAATGCAGCTGTGCCAAGCATCATACCCCACAAGAGGTATTGACTAAATTGTTCAAATACAAATGTACTTGTGATATTTCAGGGTTTTTTTGGAATGGAGTTATAAACATTTGTAGAAACAAGTTTTGTTTTCCTTTTTATGCTATTATGTGCAGACTGATAATTGACAAAATTAATTTAAAACATTTTGGTGAATGGCTGTTATATAACAAAACAAGGAAAAAGCAAAACAGTTCTAATGCTTTTTGAATGCACAGTATTTGTCCCACAGGGACAAAAAGCTCTTTAAATAAAAAAATATAAATAGAAAAATAAATATATATACACACACAATATGGTTTGAACACCAATTCTTTTTAATAAAATTTCATGAACCAGTGATCAAAAGCGGAATTATTATAAACTAATTAAATAAGAATGGCTTGCTTTTATTGTTTCCACTTTCATCCCTTTAGGGCCAACGCAGCATAGACTCAAGAATCAGTTTACTTTGTTCACATATTTCAGTCAGATATTGTGTTTAATTTTGCTTGATTTGTAAAGCAAATCATGAAAGTGTAAGCAGTTATTGGTGCTATAACAAATAACGATTAAGTGATGGATGGCTTAGAAGTAACACTTAGTGTACATTGAATAAGAAGCCATGATTTATTCATGTTTTAGCAAATGCTAACAAATTGCAGATAACTGAAATGGTTATAAAACGTTATCTCATTAAATGCAGCTCAGGTATTACACAGTTTCAAATGCATGTTAGTCATCTTAAGTGCCATATTTTACCATGAATACAAATGAAGTCTAACTGATATCTCATAGTAGCTATACAGAAGTACAAAATGTTTGCAGCAAGCATGCTTGGCACACTACCTCATAACCCTTTGTTCTTCTTTCATCTGTTCCTTTAAAGCTCTGAGCTCTTTAATTAAATCCATATCAGTACCATTTACCCAAGTATAGACTACGTCTATTGGCATGGGTAGACATAACCTAAAAGCAAAGAAAAACGGGACAAAGAATGAAAAATATTCAAAACATTTTGCACTAAAAAGAGAGAAAAAATATGGGAATATAGTGTTACATAACACATTGCAATTTTTTATTATATTTTTTGCTTATATCATAAGAAACTTTTTCCAAACCCAACTTTAGAATTGTCAGGCCAGTTGAGAGATACAACAGAGTGTCTGTAGGTCTTTTCTCAATGAGCAGCACCTAGAAAATACCATTCCCACATCCTGTAACAGTAGCCCTGTGAGGATCTTAACTACATGTCCAAACCACCTCACCTCGCTTCTCTCAGTCACAAGCAGCAGCTCCATCTCTTAATGTTGTCCCATAAAGCTTAGGTCATCAATCAACCATGGACACTGAGCCCAGCATCCCTGTGCAGGAACCTAATTTTATCCAATAGCTTTGGTAATTTTATTCTTTCAGGCTACCCACAGCTTGAGTCCACAGGTGAGGTTTGGGTATGGGGAATTACTGGTAAATCAAAAGCTTCACCCAAGGACTTGGAAACCTTACAATAATATTAAATATAACATTATCAACGCTGTTTAATCTAATTCAGAGTTGGGAATAGCCTAGATCACATTTTCACTCTTAAGTACGGTATCTTCAAGGGCTGTGTCAATCAGGCTTTATCGGGGCCAATAACAATCATCGATACCATGTTAATGGATCGGCTGACTCTGATAACAAATCTATTTGTTTTTTTTTTTCTTTTAATCTTTTCTTTTAGCACTATGCTCCTGCCCAAACAGGGTGCAGAGAAACCTTATGTTCTATATTAAAATATTAACTATGGTATTTGTAGAATCAAACTATATACCACAGGTGTTAATCTGTTCATTTTTATTAGCAAAAAGGAACTCTATATTTTTAAGTGACCATTAACATTTAAAAAATCCTTTAAAATAGATAATTTAAAATAATAAAACATGTACAGAAAATATTCATCCATAATATACATAGATGTAAAGAAAATAAAATGTTTCCCATAACTACAAAATGTCATATTGCTTATTTTTTTCTGCAATGTACTAATCTGAAACAATGCTTAATTTTAAGAAAAGTCGTTTCACCTTATTGTGTAACAAAAATGATCAAAAATCAAATACAGTGGTACCTTAAGATACGAGTGCCCCAACGTACGAGTTTTTTGAGATACGAGCTGTCACTAGGTCGATTTTTTGCCTTGAGTTACGAGCCAAAATTTGAAATACGAGCCATCAAAGAGCTTGACGCCGCACATTCCGAGGAACTGACGACAGAGGAGTTGACGGAACTACAGATGCAGCAACATACGGAGGTTCTACAGGAGATCGGTATTGCAGAGGAGGTTATCTCTTAAGTGAGATAAAGGAAGTGTTTGCAATGTGGGAAAAAGTTTTGAACTTTAAAGAAAGAAACACCCTGAAAAAGTTACAACTGATTGTGCAGCGCCGCTGTTTAATGACACTTGCCTAACACTTGAATTTATTGAAAAGAAACCCTGAAAAAATTGCAACTGATAGTGCAGCGGCGCGATTTAATGACACTTGCCTAACATTTGACTTCATTGAAAAGAAACTCTAAAAAAAGTTGCAACTGGTCGTGCAGCGGCGCTATTTAATGACAGTTGCCTAACACTTGACTTTATTGAAAAGAAACACCCTGAAAAAAGTTGCAACTGATCGCGCGGCGGCGCTATTTAATGACACCTGCCTAACACTTGACTTTATTGAAAAGAAACACCCTGAAAAAGTTGCAACTGATCATGCGGCAGTGCTATTTAATGACAGTTGCCCAACGCTTGACTTTATTGAAAAGAAACCCTGAAAAAGTTGCAACTGATCGTGCGGCGGCACTATTTAATGACAAATGCCTAACACCTGACTTTATTGAAAAGAAACATCCTGAAAAAGTTGCAACTGGTCGTGCAGCGGTGTTATTTAATGACACGCCTAACACTTGACTTTATTGAAAAGAAACCCTGAAAAAACTGCAACTGATAGTGCAGCGGCGCGATTTAATGACACTTGCCTAACATTTGACTTCATTGAAAAGAAACACCCTGAAAAAGTTACAACTGATCATGCGGCAGTGCTATTTAGTGACAGTTGCCTAACACTTGACTTTATTGAAAAGAAACACCCTGAAAAAGTTGCAACTGATCGTGCGGCGGCGCTATTTAATGACACCTGCCTAACACCTGACTTTATTGAAAAGAAACATCCTGAAAAAGTTACAACTGATCGTGCAGCGGCGCTATTTAATGACACTTGACTTTATTGAAAAGAAACATCCTGAAAAAGTTACAACTGATCATGCAGCGGTGCTATTTAATGACACTTGCCTAACTCATTTCAGAAACATTCTAAAGGGGAGGACTAAACAAAGCTCCTTGGACAGGTTTCTATTGCAACGCCTTGAGAATGAAAGTGACGAAAGCGTGGCAAAAAGCAAAAGTGAAGTGAAAGAAAAAACATTACAATACGCTAATCGGCTTCGCCAACATCTGTTTATTTCTTTAGATTTTCTTTTATGTATTAGGTTTTATTTTGTTTGTATACAATATTTGTTCATTATAAATACATTTTTCTTATGTTGAAAACATTTAACAAAAAATTGGGGTTTTTTTTGGGGCTGGCACAAATTAATCACATTTCAATTAATTTTAAGGGGAAAATTGATCTGAGATACGAGCATTTTGAATTACGAGCTCGATCACGGAACAAATTAAACTTGTATCTCAAGGTATCACTGTATTTGTAAAAATATATATTATCACTCATAGAACCAAAAAGTTCTATCTTGGTCTCATCAGACAGAGAATCTTATTTCTCACCATCTCAGAGTCCTTCAGGTGACTGATGAGACCAAAGTAGAACTTTTTGGCCTTAATTCTAAGCGGTATGTGTGGAGACAACCAGGCACTGCTCATCACTTGTCCAATACAGTCCCCACAGTGAAGCACGGCGGTGGAAGCATCATGCTGTGGGGGTGTTTTTCAGCTGCAGGGACAGGACGACTGGTTGCAATCGAGGGAAAGATGAATGCGGCCAAGTACAGGGATAGCCTGGACAAAAACCTTCTCCAGAGTGCTAAGGACCTCAGACTGGGCCGAAGGTTTACCTTCCAACAAGACAATGACCCTAAGCACACAGTTAAAATAACGAAGGGGTGGCTTCACAACAACTCTGTGACTGTTCTTGAATGGCCCAGCCAGAGCCCTGACTTAAACCCAATTGAGCATCTCTGGAGAGACCTAAAAATGGCTGCCCACCAACGTTTACCATCCAACCTGACAGAACTGGAGAGGATCTGCAAGGAGGAATGGCAGAGGATCCCCAAATCCAGGTGTGAAAAACTTGTTGCATCTTTCCCAAGAAGACTCATGGCTGTATTAGCTCAAAAGGGTGCTTCTACTAAATACTGAGCAAAGGGTCTGAATACTTACTGTAGGACCATGTGATATTTCAGTTTTTCTTTTTTAATAAATCTGCAACAATTTCAAAATTTTTTTTTTTTGTTTGTCAATATGGGGTGCTGTGTGTACATTAATGAGGGAAAAATTAATTTAAATGATTTTAGCAAATGGCTGCAATATAACAAAGAGTGAAAAATTGAA
>JANRMT010062792.1:12298910-12309287 GCA_026402145.1 Polypterus bichir lapradei
ATGATTTTAGCAAATGGCTGCAATATAACAAAGAGTGAAAAATTGAATATATATATGTGTGTGTGTGTATGTATAGTATATTATGTTTAGCTGGCCAAAATTTGTAGATGATTACCTTTTGTACTTCAGTTATTTTATGAATAGTCATAGATTATTTTGGTTAATTTGAAAGTTTTATATTTTTTTTAGACTTCTGATAAAGACGCTCCTGGTGTGGTACTAATGCAAAATCTGGCATTTTTAAGTGGGTTTCCCTCATCCTTTAAGGAGACCGAACAACTCAGATTAAAGCTCCCACAAATTATAACTAGTAAAATTGAACAGGTAAGATTATTTCTTTAAATTTACTATTTTAATAATTTGAAGGACCTCATAATATTCTTATCAACATTATTTTCTACTTTTGTTTTCAACATCTAATATTTTATGTCATACATACATGTTTTCCATTTTGAAATAATTTATATTTACTTATTTAAAAAATACAAGTATTACTCAGAGTTTGGTGGAAATATTGTGTAGCTTTTTAAATGTTAAAGATGTATTAATTTGATTTTTACCTTTTTTTTTAACCACTGTTTTTTTGCCTCTCATGAATTAGACTACTAATTATGTGCTTTATAAAAGTTATGTATTTTAAGATATAACTAATTTTGTACCCTTTATAGAGCCACTTCAAAAGAACTCTGAAAATTTGAGGCATAATAAATTTCTAAAGAATGTGTCCTCTGTTTTTCTGAGCAACAGGATTGTAATGATGATTTTTTTTTTTATCCTTAGTTTTTACTGTCAATTTAAAAGCTGAAGATTTTAATTAGGCAGGAGACCATATACCTGCAGGGATAGTGAAGGTGGAGCTGCACCAGGGATTCATTTTGAGTCTGATGCTTTTCATGAGAGTGATTGAGGTGGTAACCAGAAAGTTGCATCAAGGATTGCAATGGGAGCATTGTATGCTGATAATCTTATTTTGATGACAGGAAAGGTGACGCTAAAATGAAGGTTTCTGAAATGGAAAGCTAGTTTGAGAGGCAAAAGGCCTAAATGTAAATGCCGGCAGGTGGCAGTTGGAGATAAAGTGTCATGAAAGAGTTAGGTGCATAGCCATGCAGCATGTATGGTAGAGGTACTGGTATAATCTCAATCCAGTACCTGGAAGTGGGTGCATAAAAGATGCAGTGGAATGAAGGGTAGTCTATAGGTTGCAAGTTCAACTTTTGCTGGTAGTATGTTTGAAGCAGAATGCTAATGTAGAAATATACAAAAATATAGATTTTTAGCAGTGGAATTTTATTATTAAAAGTATGGAGGTTCTGTTACATAGCAAGGGTCAGAGGTGCAAGTAAGACATTCTGACAGCCTAATAATGTCTGGAGCCTTTCATCATTTCTGGGCAGATCTCATCCACCTCCTGTGGCCTTGCCACTGTTGATTTGCTTAACTTCATCGGTGAACTCCCACAGAGAAATGGGCACTGGACTCCTCCACAGAAGGCATGCCCATCGGGTTCAGGTGCTCCTCAAAGTGTTCCTTCAACCATCAGGAATATCCTCCGTCGGTGTCAGCACTTCCACCCTTGCTGAGAACACCCTATTTGAATTCGTGCCTTCCATTTCTGAGGTACATGATGGTTTGCCAGAACTTCTTGGAGCACAATTGATAGTCTCTTTCCATGGTCACTCCAAACTCCTCCCACACCTGGGTTTTTGCTTCCCTGACTGCTAAGTCCGCAGCCCTTTTAGCCTGTTGGAACCTCTCTGCTGCCTTGGGAGTCTCATGAGCAAACCATAAATGAAAGGCCTCCATTTTCATCCTGATGACATCCCTCACATCTGGTGTCCACCATTGGGTCTTTGGGTTGCAACTTCGAGAGGCACCTATGGCCTTCAGGCCGCAGCTCTTTGCATCCACTTCCACAATGTAGGCATTGAACAAGGTCAATTTTTCTCTGTGTCCCAAGCTTCCCCTGGGATGTGGGAAAAGCACTATCATGGGTTGGAATTGAACGTCTTCTGGATAGAGGCCTTCCCTAGATGTTTTCAGTCCACCCTTGCTAATAGCTTGGGCTTTCCAAGTCTGTCTAGGCACCGCCCCCACCATCTGACCCATCTCACCATCAGGTGGTGATCAGTTGACAGCAAATTCGCTGATATGATTATAAAATCGATCATAGATCTTTGGTCTAAGGTGCTCTGGTATCAAGTACAATTATGAGCCACCAGTGATGTCTCTGCCATTTTTATAGTGTTATTTGTTTTATAATAAATAAGAATATTTTTAAGAATAAATAATCCATTTTTAAGAATGGATTTTATGAATTTATTGGTTTTGTTTTGCTTGTTTATTTATGACAAGATGTAATTTAATTATGTATTGCTGTTGCAGAGAAGAAATTGGTAGACTTCTTGCCTTTAGATGTCAAGTGCCATGAGGTATTTTTTTCCTGAAAGATGGAAATTCCTTCCAAGTGTGTCTTCTATTCTCAACTTTGTAATGATTTAACTTTACTTAGCAATGCCAGCTAAATATACAGATCATAGCATTTCAGATACTTGGTGATAGAGCACCATGCATTAATAGCAGGGGAATTAGTTTGAAATTTAATAGCTCTGCTCTCTGTTCAGAATTGGAGCAACTGTTTTTTGTGTCAGTTTGCCAAGGCTACCCAGTGAAAGGTTAACATGGTTTTTCCAGCCTTCTCATGTCACTCTCTGTATTTTACTTAACAGTTTGACAGACCTTTACTTTGATGAGGTGTCATTCCAACATGTTGATGTTGCAACTTTATTTCACCCATGTCAAGCATCTTTAAATTTAGATTACAATAAGTAGTATATTTAGACTGTATGATGAAACTGATGTAGACTGTCTCAAAGAGGAGAGAACACTCAGTTGATGGTCTCTGTCTGCTTTTGTAGTGTGTTTACAGATACTGCTTTCAAAGATTCAATTTGTTTTTTGATACCTATAATGGACATCACTTTTTAAGTAATCAATCACTCACTCGTTCAGTCTTCATCTGTCTTGATAAAAGTTGCTGTGACAGCACACTAAGTTGGTGGTTATGGTCTCTAGTTACTGAATTCACAGGAGAAGATCTCCCAGCCCAGATGAGAGAAAGTGTGTGAGAGAGAGCAATAATCTTTAGCATACTGTGATTCTATCTCCATTTTTCATTCTTGTAGTACTGACTTGATACATATGCTGCAGAATGCACCCATGCATCCATACCAGATACCTAAACTACAACCATGTTCCCTAATCAATCTAGAGTGGTCTTGCTCTAAGAGAGCATCAGAGAGCAAACTATTATTTTTCTGGACAATTTCTCATATTTGGAGGTGCCTTTTCTTGTAATAGTAATATTACACTGTACTATTAAACTTTCCAGTGAAAATTGGAGATCATGGTCTGTAGAGGCCAAAATGATAACCTCTTGCCCTTCAGTTACGAAATAGGAACAGATGGCAAGATATAGTATACAGGTAGTCGTCAACTTGTGACCTATGCATTTTACGGTCGGTACTGTGTCTTATAGGCAAATGACAGTTTTCACCACACCAGCTCTGCTTGCCATTACTCATTCATCTTAATCTCATTTTATTACCTGCAGTGGTTTCAATTACATTCAATTACATTTGTTTTACAATTACAGGGAAAGAGTGTTATACCGTGTTAGCCATTATGAATGTAGTAAAAAGTCAAGCAAAATGACACCTTTTATTGGCTGACTAAAAAGATTACAATATGCAAGCTTTCGAGGCAACTCAGGCCCCTTCTTCAGGCAAGTTACATCTTGGACCAAAGGACCAAAACCTGGATAATTTTTCTGGAAGGGGGTAGCCCCTCATCCTCCTTCTGTTGGCCCATACCTCTCTATAATAATTTCCTCATTCTGTGTTTGAAGATTGCAGAAAAAACTACATGAAACTGATTTCTCATCATCCCAGGAAGCACTAAATCCATATCACTGTGCGTTCTTTTAAGATGTGTGTGTATATCACTGTATGTATATATGCATGCATGTATGTATGTATGTATGAATATATTATATATATGCTATAGTGGCCTACAGAGGGCTGTCCTGCCGCCCAGACCCAATACAGATAGAAGCAGGACACAAGTTCTGCACGCCCTTTTTTTTCCCCTTAGGAAACGCTTTCCCTCATTTCCCACCTTCACATCCCAGTCCCAAACACCAACAAACACTTGAGCACAGCACACAGCACTTTATTTCTTTCTTTCTTTTTCTTTCCCTTCACTGTCTCTTTGCCTCCACTCCTCTTCGACAAGCTTTGTCCACCTCTTGCCTTCTCTGGCTCCTGGAGTAGTGGAAGCTGGCTTCTTTTATAGAGCACCCAGAAATGTTCCAGGCGTCCTATAATTTTATTCCGGCAACATTTCTGGGTGTGGTGGAACCAAGGACTCTGCTGTTCTCTTTGTGCCCCAGCAGATTTGAGCTTCCATGCTCAAAACAAATGGCACTGCTGCAACCCCAAGGGAGCTGCCCTCTAATGTTCCAGAGGAGGTAATTTCCTGAATATGTTCTCTCCCCCATTCCTTCCACTATATAGGCGTCCTGTCGGGACAAGGGCACTGGCCATCTGCCTCTATATACTGTATATATATATATATATATATATATATATATATATATATATATATATTATATGTATGTGTGTGTGTGTGTGTGTATGTATATATAAAATAGTTGTGTACCTACCTGATGTAACTAATGCATATATTAATCAAGACTGAAAACTGTGCCGCACTGTTCCCCCAACATGTTTCTTTGTTCCCAGGTGGGGTCCTACCTGTTTTCCTACCCAACATATCTTCACCTGCTGTTAATACAGCTTTGCTATTCCTCTCCCACCAATCCTCCATACTTTCAAAAGACTAAACTTCATTTAAACTTCATTTCATTTAAACTTTCTTCCTAAACCCATTCTAAATACCTTACTCTTTTAAACTCCACCACTTTATCATTGCTGCTGCTTACTTTGGTTTTATTTTTATATTCATTCTAATCTCCCAGTCCATCACCACCACTTTATGCTGCACTGTCACACTTTCCCCATTTATGACCTTACAATTCTGTTATCTCTTTCACCTGAAATGATCTACACATTAGAAAGTCTATTTGACTTTCCTTTCATTCATTACTGATTTAGTTTCTTTTCAAAATATTTAATTATTACCACATCAGATGAACTGACAAAATCTGCTATCCGCTCCCCTTCCCCATTTCTCTCCCCTACTCCCCACCTTCCATTTACCCTCTCTATTATCTCTCTACTCTTTCCCACATGACCGTTTACATCGCCACCCACAATCCCCTTTAATTCTTCCTTTACCTCCCTAAGGTCTTCGTCCATTTGTGGCCAAAAATTCTTCTCCTCTTCCTCACAACACACTTGAGGAGCATTTGCACAAATAACATTAATTAGAGTTTCACCAAGGTCCAGCCTCACTCTCTCACTTGTCATCTTCACAATAAGAAGACTAACTTTTATTTCTTTAGATACTGCTGTACACACACAATGTCTCCCTTACTCATTTGCTTCACTGCACAACAATTTAAAGCCTCCTCCCAGTTCTCTTGCTGTATTTCCCCTTCCATCTAGTTTCCTGTACACACAACACTCCCACTTTCCTCCTTTCCATCAAATCGACCAACTCTCTTACTTTCCCAGTCATTGTACCAACATTCAGTGTCCTTACTTTTAACCTTTTTTCCTCTCCCCTGTCATTTTCTACATCTTCTGGACTAACTTCTTTAACTGGGCCCACCCTTGGCCTGGTAGCCCTCTTTCACTTCCCCCAGTGTCAGGCGAGTCCCCTGTACGTCACCAATGTGGTACACCCTAGGAATGGAAAGGAAGTTGAAAGATGAAGGTTGAAGGTAAATGGGAAGAAGACAAAATATATAAGTTTTAATGACTATCAGGATGGAGAAGTTTGCCTGTAGGGAGAGCTACTGAAATTGTGGATACATTTAAATATCTAGGATCTGTGGTAGATCAAGTTGGAAAATTAGATGCAGAGATAACACAGAGTGCAGTGTGGATGGAAAAACTGGAAGAAGGTATCAGGAGTGTTGTGTGATTGAAGAATTAAGGTGAAGATTAAAGGTTTGGTTTTTAAGACTTTTAAGACAGTGTAAGACCAGCAGTGATGAATGGAGCTGAGACTTGGGCAGTAAAGGGAGCGCAGGAGAAGAAGTTAGATATTTCAGAAGTGAGATTGTTGACACGGATGTGTGGAGTTAAAAAAAAAAGGACTGAGCAAGAAATGAGACAATCAGAGATGCAGCAAAGTGGGAGAGAGATCTAAGAAAATACATGAAAGTAGGTTGAAGTGGTATGGATATATAATGAGGAGAGACAATTGGGGGCAAAAGAGTAAAGGGCATAAAAGTATAGAGGAAGATAAAGCAAGGGATGCCAACGTTGAATTGGATGGATATAGTAAAAGAAGATCTGAAGGAAAAGGGTTGACCGGCAAGGTGAAGGTTAATCAAGTACATTGACCCCACATAGAAGTGGGAAATGATGAGGAGGAAGGAAAGAAAAAGCCTTCAATGCATTCCTGAGTAGAAAACAAATTATAGATGGTGTACATTCCTTGGTCTCATTATTTTATAGCTTCTTGTGTTTTTAGGGCTGCTTGGTTACCTCAGTCAATATGTTTATCTTTGACTATTAAACTACCAGGTATGTAGTTTTTATGTGGAAATACAGCATCCAAACAACATTTACTTTCATATATTTTTAACATTTATTCTGGGAAACAAAATTGTTTACAATGTATATATCTAATCACTCTCTAATGTCATTGGTGAGACCTTTTAAAACCAAAAAAGCAAAATATTTTTTGTATTTATACTCTAAACAGTGCTGCGATAACAATGTCAGTCACATGGAATTAGATTTGATGAAACCTGTACAAGTAAGTACAACATAAGGTAGACAGTTAATTGGAACTAGTAATAACGTTTGAATTACTGGTCTCTAAGCAAAAACAAAACTAAATAAAAATACAGGCAGCATTGAGAAAGGACGGGAAATGGAAACAAGGTTTATCAGTTGCAGTGGGTTTTAAGCACTTAGCATTGCCTTTAATAATGTGTAACAAAAGCAATCAATGGTTACACATATGGTATGTGATAGGGACATTAAAGTTTTTAGTTAATTATGCTTAAAATAAAAATAAAGTGAATATTCTATACAGTGGTAATTGAAATGCATACCCCAGTGACACAGAATATTTGGCAAGTAATTTCTCTACAAAGACCCTAGATATCACCAAATGACAAAATAACTTAATGAGGACTTCAAGGGCACTAAGAATGCCATGTCCTAGTTAGTATTGGTAATATGTGCTTTGATTACAAATTAATACATATTGACATTACAACAATTACTACAAGGTCATAAGTAATGCTCAGATATTTTGAGGCACCTGAGGAGATGATGAATTCCATAGCTTCATAATATTAAGGGGACCATCTGTACACAGTGTTTTAGTATCTGACATACTACAAATTGTAGAGGTAAAACCTTGGCTCAATAAAACCCATGTCCTACTTCAGAATTCTAAATGTATTTGGCACAAACTTCCTCCACTCTGTGGTCGAAAAATAGATCATTCAGTGTTAAAATTTATACCAAAAGGTTTAGAACTAGATGATACCTTCATGTCAAGCTTTTGTTCTTCATAATTGCTTCAGTTTTACTTTAGATGTACATCTGCTTGTATATTTACTGAAGTATGATAGAAGGATTCAAGTGTACAAGGTACAGTATATGTAAACCTTGAACTTAAAAGTAAATTTAAGTATACTGCAGTGTGCAATGTACATGAATCCTAATAATTACAGTAGATTCCCAACAGAGGTAGACGAGAAGCAACTCACTGTTAAGTCAGTGACTTCTGGTTGGAAATTAAAATTGAAAGACACTTGTACGAAAAATGGTAGATGAGAGAAGGACCTTCTTCAATTAATTTATAAAAATATCCTAGTACTTGCACTTAATTGGTGTGTTTGTTTAATCTGAATAATAAGAGACCCTGTTCAATAAGTATTGAGTACCTGTCACACTGCAGTACTTTCCCAGAAAGTTTTAGCCTTCATTTGCAAAATCTTAGGCATTCATTTACAGTCAAGTCATACACCTCTAACTACCAGTAGTGTGTATTGTGACATCACCAGTGACAATAACATTGTTCTATACAACTTAACACAGCAAAATAAAATAGGTTTTAAAACAGATGAGTGCTCAACTGGAAGTACAATGCATACAATTGCCGCAAAGAGATAAGAGCCCAATCAATTCTTCAACACAAAGAAAAGAAAAAACAAATGGCAACCTCAAGAAATGAAGGAAAACAAGTGTTTAGAAGCATACAAACAGAGGAAAGATTCATCAAACTTTGGAGCCTGCAGAAATGTTTATTTCACATCTCAGTTTTGTTGCACCACAGCATATGGAGTAATATACTGTATATATACACACACACACACAGGTTAGCTGGTTACCACCTTTTTCTGTAGTCTTTTTACTTGATATAATGTTAGTTTTAATTGAAATGAATTTTAGTTCATCTTTGTTTTATAACCACTGTAATTGTTTTCTTAAATTAATTAAATGAATGTTAGCGGTAGATGTACATTAATTCACATTAATGAACAATTCATCCTTTTAGTGTTCTTCATGGGTTTATTATTATTTTGCATTATCTTCAAATATTTTTTCTTTTAGAGTAAGGTCTTACAAAAATAGTAAAATCTTTAAAAATGCATTTTTTTCTTTCTTTTCCACATTTCATATAGTTTCAACTCTATTCTGAAGCCAGTATCGCCCTTCTCCAGTTAAATAGGCCAGCGGATTATTCTGAACTTGCTCAGCAAGCAAAGAAGAATTTAACCATAGATGGAAAAGAACTTGCAGTCAGTCTTGCTTACTTGTTATGGGACTTTAGTGCTATCAGCCAAGTAAGTTTTATTTGCCTCAATGACTATTCAGTTTCTACATAACTCAGAAGTCTACTTAAGTGTCTTCCAGGGCCAAAGTAAAATAACATGATCTGATACACATTTTGTGCTCATTATCATTATCAAAAGATAATATTTTGCTGAATGCCATTCCTGTTATTTAAAGCCTTGTTAGAGAATTAGGCAATAGTGCTTCTTTGCATGGCTTAAGAAAAATTATGACACATACAATTTAGCAAAAAACATTTTAAGAAATCTTTCATAATAAATTTATGTCTTGATTCATTACAGTTTACATCATTTAGACTGCATAATTTGATATATGTGAATTTTATATGCCTATTTCTTTTGTTTTTCATAATGGTTAATTCAAAATAGCTATTTAGACAAATAGCACCTTAAAATTGCACAGTTGCATTCTAAGGAAGTTGTAGATATGATTTAAAGTTCAAAACATGATTGTTTATTTTAAATTTAAACTAACTCATAATATAATATGGTATGTGATATTTAATTTATTATCATTCAAGTGTGTGTTTGAAAAGTAATGATTTGTTGAATGATTTTTATTTGAACCTTTTGAAAATAATGAATGCAATAGGTTGATCTTGGTTAAAAACGTCTCATCTTAGTGAGTTATTGTGTTTACTGATTAGTAAATGATTTACAGACCTTCACCTCAGAAGACTGATAGCTGTTGTCTTATAGTGTCCTATTCATATTGCTTGTCTTAAACTTGCCACTACTTTTGTTTCCAAGTTTTGAAGAATAAGGAAGTTATTGCAGTATTTTTATCAATTCAATGCACACTAGATGACTTCCTGTTTTCTGTCATCTGCCACTAAATATTACATTAAATGAAAACTTTAAATCCTTAAATCCATCAAGGTGACCAGATAGTAGTTAGCAGTCATGTCAATATGGCTGGCTATTGGCAATCCAGCAGGTATAATGTAGTCATCCTTTAGAGGCCATTAATGCCTCCTTGATTGCTTTACAAATTTTTAAGAATGTGTAAGCGTGGTCAAGGTGAGAACCTCTTTTAGGATATGTTCACAATTGTTGTTAGTACTTATTTATCCTTTAGGATTGTCAAAAACAGTGATGAATAATAGATGACTGCAACAAAATAAACATCAGCATCAGTCTAATCAGCGCCATTGTTCCTCCTTAATACATTCTTCTGAACAGTACCCGAGGCAATGTAAAATACAACTTATTTTCTTGTTTAGAGCTCTTTACTGAGTGCTGGCATAGAGTGCTGTGAATAATGCTCATTTAAAATACAAGTATAGATTATACTAATTGCTAAATACAGTACTATTACACATATACAGTGGGTACGGAAAGTATTCAGACCCCCTTCAATTTTTCACTCT
>JANRMT010062792.1:12319287-12343568 GCA_026402145.1 Polypterus bichir lapradei
TTGAGATAGGAATTTTGGGTTTTCATGAGCTATATGCCAAAATCATCAATATTAAAACAATAAAAGGCTTGAACTACTTCAGTTGTGTGTAATGAATCTAAAATATATGAAAGTCTAATGTTTATCAGTACATTACAGAAAATAATAAACTTTATCACAATATGCTAATTTTTTGAAAAGGACCTGTATATAATAGATAGAGAGAGAGAGAGATGACAACAACACTCATATCAATGACAAAACAATTACATTAACAATCATGTTACGTTATTTTTAAAATACAGTATTTCCTTTTCTTTTTCATAACTTCCTTAACACACTACTTCTCCACTGCGAAGCGCGGGTATTCTGCTAGTATATATATATATATATACACACCAATGTAATTGTTTTGTCACTGTTATGAGTGTTGCTGTCAGCAAGGAATTGATTATCATTATTTCTTTTAGTCAGGTTCGTATTTGGAGGATGAGTTGTGTTCAAGTTATATTCCGTGTTTGTCAACCGTCGTAAAGATAACAGGTTTTATTCATCGAAGTTCTCACTACCCAAATCGGTACTCGTGAATCTAAGATGTTTAACAGGCATTCCCAGTATTAAGTTGTGGATTTGCCTGCGAATATTTGGCGGTAGCGTGTGTATGAACTTAATTTAACCTTTCCCAGTCCTGCAAAGTCAGTTGACGTTAGCCGCTCGGAGTACATGCATCGAAGCTTCTCAGCTGTGCTTGTGCTATCTCGGGCGATCTCACGATGTCCATGGCCTTATTTAATGTTCGCTCAGACCTGGCATACCAGCAATTTAAACTCTGTTAGAAAGTGATCAGAAGTCTCGTTTAAACCCTGCGTCTTCTCATTAAACTTGTATCTCGCAAATATCGTATGCGTCGTGGGCATGACAAACGCCAGCGGCAGCCTGTCTATGAACTTAATTTAAACTTTAGGTTAACACCGTGCTTTGTTTCCGAAGTAGCTGCACTCATGAATACGCTTGTATGTGTCACTTGCTTCATATTCTTTTGCTGCCTTCTCAATTGTGTAATGCGTTTTTTTTGTTCAGCGCTCTTTGAAGCTCTTCCTAGTTTTCTATGTACTTGCGTCCCGCATCATCACGCCTCCCACGTAACTCCGCCTCACACGGCGACCGAGCCGCCGGCTATGGCCATATATAATGTCAAAAGTAGATTCCAGTTATGACAATTACGCGTAGAATTTCGAAATGAAACCTGCTTAACTTTTGTAAGTAAGATGTAAGGAATGAGCCTGCCAAATTTCAGCCTTCCACCTACACGGGAAGTTGGAGAATTAGTGATGAGTGAGTCAGTCAGTCAGTCAGTCAGTGAGGGCTTTGCCTTTTATTAGAATAGACTAGCTAAATACCCACGCTTTGCAGCGGAGAAGTAGTGTGTTAAAGAAGTAATGAAAAAGAAAAGGAAACATTTTGAAAATAACGTAACATGATTGTCAATGTAATCAATGTAATTCTTTTGTCACTGTTATGAGTGTTGCTGGCATATATATATAAGTATGTAGCATATGCAAATTTAAGAAGAACTTATTCTTAATAAACAAGACTTTACACCTAATAAATCCCCCCCCCAACCCCCTGACCACACGGACCTAGCCACCCCTCCCCACCCCCGTAAGTTATTGCTGTATATTGCCTTTGATTCTTGTAAGTCTAAGCATTATCCTCTGATGAAGGATATGAGCCTGCCAAATTTCAGCCTTCTACCTACACGTGAAGTTGGAGACTTAGTGATGTGTGAGTGAGTGAGTGAGTTAGTGAGGGCTTTGCCTTTTATTAGTATAGATATATAGATATGTGTGTGTATATATGTAAAAAAGTTTACTTGAGGTTTTTGCAAATTTTTTAAAAATAAAAAAACTGAGAAATCACATGTACATAAGTATTCACAGGCTTTGCTCAATACTTTGTTGATGCACCTTTGGCAGCAATTACAGCCTCAAGTCTTTTTGTATATGATGCCACAAGCTTGGCACATCTATCCTTGGCCAGTTTCGCCCATTGCTCTTTGCAGCACCTCTCAAGCTCCGTCAGGTTGGATGGGAAGCGTCAGTGCACAGCCATTTTAAGATCTCTCCAGGGATGTTCAATCGGATTCAAGTCTGGGCTCTGGCTGGGCCACTCAAGGACATTCACAGAGTTGTCCTGAAGCCACTCCTTTGATATCTTGGCTGTGTGCTTAGGGTCATTGTCCTGCTGAAACTTCACGCTTGGTTTGTGCTCTGACATGAACTGTCAACTGTGGGATCTTATATAGACTGGTGTGTGCCTTTCCAAATCATGTCCAATCAACTGAATTTACCACAGGTGGACTCCAATTAAGCTGCAGAAACATCTCAAGGATGATCAGGGGAAACAGGATGCACCTGAGCTCAATTTTGAGCATCATGGCAAAGGCTGTGAATACTTATGTACATGTGCTTTCTCAATTTTTTTATTTTTAATAAGTTTGCAAAAAACAAACAAGTAAACTTTTTTCACGTTGTCATTATGGGGTGTTGTCTAAGGAAAAAAATGAATTTAATCCATTTTGGAATAAGGCTGCATATATATATACACACACACACTGTACATAGAGTATACATTTTTTTTTTTTATTATTTTTGAGGTTATGGTTTTCTGTAGGTATTAAACGTCTTTAAAATGTTTAAGAGAATTCAATTAGCACTTTTTGAGGAATGTGTGAAAATAACAAACTCAGAACAGTTATTGTTAAAGATATTCCAGGTTTCATCTGTGGGAAGAATGACGCTATTAAAGTAGATTTTACATATGTACATTCATCACCAGCTTCCCTCTTCTCCAAAAGTCCAAGCAGGATGAGGATATTTCTGCAAGCCGATTTGAAGATAATGAAGAACTGCGCTATTCTTTGAGATCTGTGGAAAGACATGCACCTTGGGTGAGGCATATCTTCATTGTGACCAATGGACAGATTCCTTCCTGGCTGAATCTAGACAACCCTCGAGTTACCATTGTAACACATAAGGTGAGCATATTGCTTCAGCACTTCTTTTTTTGTGCCTTGTATATGTGCTTGTAACTACATTTATTTCTGTAAGAAATGCGGTTCCATTGAAACAACCCTAACCAAAATACGTATTTTGTTGACATTTGAAGTACAATAGTAAATACAGCTTTAACAGCAAGCATACTAAAACAGTGTAATTTTTATGAAAATGTTATTGTAATTTACAGTTACAACTTATTTGGGGATATTAACAAAACAAGTTAAAATGAGTTTGCAAATACTTTAACATATCCCACTTTTCATTTAATTCAATAAAATGAGTGAAAAAAGGCAGCTAAAGTATTCCTTTCATTATTTTTATTTCAGAGAGTCTCCTGTGTTTGGGTAGGTGTGATTTCAGGCTCCTTCAAAGTTTGTTTATCTGCACATAGCTAATTATTATGCATGCATAGGGCATGCACCTTCTTCTCTTATACTGATGTGGCACTTGAAGATCGACCTGCACATTAATGAAAATCCTTGAACAAACTCTGATTAATGACTTATAGCATTCCATTCATCAACTTGACTTATGGTTTTAGCATCTTGGTTCGGATAACCACTTGTATTTGCTTAATGGCTTGTAACATTTCTCAGTCGGATAGTTTTACTGCCTAGTATTTGATAATGTTAAGCCCGATTAAAATTATCTTCAAAGTTGCTCACAAACCCTGTTGACGGCTGGCAATTCTAAGACTTCAGCTGCACCTAACAAAAGTAGGTGGACCTACTCTATACAGTGGTCTAGCCAAGCACTTTGGATATATGCATTTAACACAATTAATATTTTAAAATCAGTACTGTTTATTATAAGACATAAGCAGAGATAACTTATTATTTATGTTGCATGTGTTTCATTATTGTGGCCAAAAAGGTGACCTGAGCTATGCGAAAGCAGTGCCAACCACTGCATTACCGTGCCTCTGTGAGATCAAAGAAGAAAGAAAACAGTCAAAGACGTTCAATCATATATTTCATCAAAACAAAGCAGAAGTGACGAAATCTCAATTAAAAGTCAGAAAAAATATGTAGGTCTTTTAAAGGCAGATAATTTCAAACTGGCATGTCATGATTGAAACTGCTGGCTCATTCTGTTTTTTGAAGTTGCTCTGAAGGCTCTCTAACCTGTTTGTGCTGATGCTTTATAATTTTTATTCAATTAAAAGGGTAGAAACATCTTTTAAATAGTAACAAATCTTTAGTTATTATTACATAGAATCTCCTCTTTTGGGGGGTTTGGTTCATGAGGCTCCTTCAAGGTTATTTTCTTGCCATGCCATATGGCTAATTATTATGCATGCATTGGGCACACACCTCCTTCTCTCTTGATGTGAAACTCGAAGATTGACCTGCATATTTGGCTACAAGCACAGATAACTCGTCTCACAGAGTCTATAATGCAAATGATCAGCATTAAATACCCGGGTGCCGGTCCAAACAGTTTTGGCTGTTGCAGCTCTGGAGTAAATAGCACTGGCCTCACAAAGCAGCATTATGGTCGCTGCTATTTAAAAAAAAAAATAAAAAAATTCTCCTAAACCGGCCGAATTATCAGTAAATAATTCAACAAACAATCGCAAGCGCTAAGACAGCAAATGAGGTGTGATTAATGCTTTGGCAAAATTTGCTGATCAACACTATCGTCTGACCATTGACAAAGTGAGAGTATTTTTAGAATGCAAGTTAAGGAACTAAGACTGCAATGCAATGTGGGAAAGTCACTGCAGCTCTGTTCCCCTGTTGCTTGTACACTCTTATGGTATGCAGTGGAACAGCAAACTCTTTATGTAACTTTACTTAGCAGGGAACTTCTTAGCTGGGGAAGCTAAAGTGGCATTTTGCAGGTGCTCCCTGCTACTTAATGGCCTCTTCTTATGCACTAGCCTCTTTTATTTACTATATAAATAAATGTTGTTGTTTAAATGTTGTGTTGCTTGAGCTGTCAACCTGGTTTAAACTAAACCATTTGCAAACAGCAGGCCTATCCCTACCTGTTCTAAACCTTTCCTCTGTTGATCCTTCTTCATTTTTTTTTCTCCTCATACTCACCACTGCCAGATGACAAGGGCAGAGTTGATGTAAGCATGCCTAGAAACATTGGTGGAGATTTTGTGGATTTTATTTATAATTCAGAAGTAGTTTTGGCTAATCAAATGAAAGTGCTGAACATTGTGTTACAAGTTTTTGCATATTGATTTTTATTAAAACGCAGATCAATATTGAAAATTTGACATATTGCCCAGTCTTATACACAGCTTGAGGTAGAGTAGCGTTGGATCTCCCTACTCATAAAAGTTTAGTGGTATTTAAGGGAAAGAAACTCAAGATAGTTTTAGGAATAAGACAAAAGAAAAGGAAACCTGACAAATGAGTGCTGGAAAAATGTGTATATTGACAGATGTCCATTATTAATAAATGCTCCTCATTAATATTTTCTCTATTTAATATGCAATTCACATATAAATATACAGTGATCCCTCGCTATATCGCGCTTCGACTTTCGCGGCTTCACTCCATCACGGATTTTAAATGTAAGCATGTCTAAATATATATCACGGATTTTTCGCTGGTTCGCGGATTTCTGCGGACAATGGGTCTTTTAATCTATGGTACACGCTTCCTCAGTTTGTTTGCCCAGTTGATTTCATACAAGGGACGCTATTGGCGAATGGCTGAGAAGCTACCCAATCAGAGCATGTATTACATATTAAATAAAACTCCTCAATGATATATGGTATGCTTCCTGCGCGGTGCTTTGCACATTTTAAAGCTTTAACAGCCCGTATTGATTTTTGATTGTTTGCTTTTCTCTGCCTCTGTCTCTGACATTCTCTGCTCCTGACGAGGGGTGTGAGCAGAGGGGCTGTTTGCACAGAGACTGTTTGCTTAGAAGATACGGAGTCCTCTAAAAAATGCTGAAAAGACTACCTTCACATTGATCCCTTCATTGCAGTGGCTTTATCGCGGTGCTTCGTTTACTTAAAAGCCCAACAGCCCTATTGATTTTTGTTTACTTTTCTCTCTCTCTGATATTCTCTGCTCCTGACGGCACTCCTTTGAAGAGGAAGATATGTTTGCATTCTTTTAATTGTGAGAAAGAACGGTCATCTGTCTTGTCATGGAGCACAGTTTAAACTTTTGACTAAAGGGTGTTATTTCATGTCTAGAGGGCTCTAATAATGTTAAAAAATGTATTTAGAAAGTCGTAAACAGGTTTTCTATGCTCTAACTGCGAAAATATTTATAAATAAAGATTTATAAATAAAGAATCCTACTTCGTGGAAATTCATTTATCTGTCTGGAGCGGATTAACCGCGATAAACGAGGGTTTACTGTATAACTGTGCGGAGAATATTTATAAACAGTGTGGGAGAGTTTCTAAGGGCTTAAAATATATAAAAATATCCATACAAACATATGGTTTCTACTTCGCGGATTTTCACCTATCGCGGGGGGTTCTGGAACGCAACCCCCGCGATCGAGGAGGGATTACTGTACTGCAGTTTTAAATGTGATTTTCCAATTGGCTCTAGAGCCTTAAATTGGGAAGTGGATTAAGGTATTTGCTTAAAAGGCAAGGATGTAGTTTAGCCAAAATAAGATAGCAGAAAGTCTGGAAGGTGAAAAGGAGAGTTTTGGTGCTTATGATACTGTTTTTTTATTTTGAGCAAGAGGGTGAGCCACCCCAATTTATAAATGCCAGCTAAAACCTGATTAGTTTGGTGTAGTGGTGCAGAACTAGTTTGCTCTTTGTTTTGTTATTTGCTATTTTTATCTTATTTAATCATCCACAGTGAATTTGAAATTAAGCAATCATTATTTTATTGAAGTGTAGACTTTCAGCTTTAATTTAAAGATTTTACCAAAAATATTATATGAGCCATTTAGGAATGACAAACATTTTTCTGCATACAAAACATTTCCAGGTCTGAAAAGTATTTGGACATTTTACTGAGAAGCTGTTCCATAGCCAGGTTTTAGCTGTTAGCTTATTGTTTAATGTATTATTAAGCAGGTAAAAGGTCTGGAATTGATTCCAGGTGTGGAAATTGCATTTGTAAGCTGTCACTGTGAACTCTCAACATGAAGTCTGAAGAGCTGTCCATGCAAGTAAAAGCAGGCCCTTTAGAGAGACAACAGAAACATGAGGAATGGTCAAATCAGCTGTGCCAGATAAGGACGCCTGAATGGTCCACAAGAGGGATGATACCTCCCCTGGGCCACAAGAGGGCAGCCGCCCGGGTCTGCTTGGGGGCCAGTGGAACGGAGCTGGGAAGCTCATCCCTGTTGGAGGACGTGGCCACCGTCAGGGGGCGCCCAGACGGTTATGGAACCCTGGATGGCAGCACTTCCGCCACGCCAGGAAGTGCTGCCGGAAGAAATCCCAGGGGCACCCGGAGTGCTTCCAGGTGCTCTCCTGACACTTCCGCCATACCAGGAAGTGTCATCAGACAGAGCACCTTGAGCCCATCCGGGTCATTATAAAAGGGGCTGCCTCCCTCCAGTAGAAGAGCCAGAGTTAAGAGGAAGGAGACGGAGCTTGTGAGGAGGGGAGTGGAGGTCAGAGGAAGAGAAAGAAAGAAAAAGAAAGAAAGAAAAAAAAGAAAGAGAGACAGTTGTTGGTGACTAGGCATTGTGGTGCTGGGAAGAAAATAAAAGTGTATGTTTTGGACATTCTGGTGTCTGTCTATCTGTGTCCGGGGGCTGGCTTTCCACACAGTGATTTGGTACATTCTTAAAAAGAAGGAACACACTGGTAAATTCAGCAACACCAGAAGGTTTGGAAAACCACAGAAGACATTGTTTTCTAATATTTACAGAATTCTTTTCTTGGTGAAGAAGAACCCCTTCACAACATTTAGCTAAACCAAGAACATTCTCCGGAAGGCAGACCTATTATTGCCAAAGTCTACAGTCAAGAAGTCTTCATGAAAGTAAAGACGGAGTGTTTACCACATGGTGCAAACCACTGGTAAACCTTAAGCATATGAAGGACAGATTAGACTTTGCCAGAAAACAGCCTGTCCAGTTCTTGAACATTTTTCTTTGGACAAAGGAAACTTAAGATCAGCATATACCAGAATGTTGGAAGGAGAACAGTATGGTGGAGTGAAGAAACAACTCATGATCCAATGAATAGCACATCATCTGTGAAAAATGGTTGAGGCAGTTTTATGCCACGAACATGCATGGCTGTGAATGGAAGTCAGTCACTAGTGTTTAATGATGATATGACTGCTGGCAGAAGTAGCAGAATGAATTCTGAAGTGTAGAGGGCTATACTGTCTGCTCATATTCAGCCAAATGCTGCAAAACCAGTAGGACAACACTTCACAGTACAGATGGACAATTGGACAAAACATACTGCGAAAGCAAACCAAGTGCTTTTCAGTGCAAAGTAGTTGAATATTCCTCAATGACCAGGTCAATCAAATGACCTCAACCCAAATGCACATTTATTTTACTTTCTGAAGACAAAACTTATGGCAGAAAGACCAATGAACAAGCAGCAACTGAAGACAGCTGTAGTAAAGGCCTGGCAAAGTATCACTAGGGTGGAAACACAGCACTTGAGTATGACCACGGGTTCCAGACTTCAGGCAGTCATTGTCTGTAAAGGATATTCAGCCAAATATTGAAAATAATCATATTTATGATTATGTTAGTTTGTCCAAATACTTTTGAGCCTTTGGAAATGGGGGCTATGCAGAAAAATGTCTGTCATTCCTGAACAGCTCATACAGTATTTTTGGTAAACCCCTTAAAATTATAACTGAAAGTCTACATTTCTTAATGATTTCATTTATTTCAAATCCATTGTGGTATAGTACAGAGCCGAAATTATGAAAATTGTCACTGTACAAATACTTGTGGACCTAACTCTTTTAATGCTTGAGGCTGCAAGTATTGGGATTGCTATCTGTACTTAACAAATTTTTTATGAAAATAATTAAGCAATCTATTAAATCTTCAGGTAATTCCCTTGCCCATTCTCCACTGGCTCCCTAATTTTTTTTAGCAACCCTGATGACAGTTGGTTAACTTCCTGCCTCAATTTGCAAGCTAGACAAAGGATTAATTACTTCCTGGAACAATGGAAACTTTTACCATCTGATATGTGAAAATTGTCATACTACATAGTTACTCTACTCTATATACGAAATCCCATTTAGCGTACTAATAACAAATGGGTTTTACCACACTAACTGTTGATTTACATGAACTGTCTATAAATCTGCCAGAAAAGCGGTGGTGTACATTAATACTCAGTTTCACAGAGAAATATTGGGGAAACTGGGAGCGGTTCCAAACTTTAAATGTTTACATCAGTGTGTGGACAGGGTGACATGCTAAGTTTCCACACATGTGTGGAAACTGCATGAACATAATATATATTACAAAATCATGCTTATTTTCAAATACATCTCTCAGCAGTTTGAGATCCAGGAAATAGAATTTATGTGAAGCTAGAAAAATCTTTTTTGCAGGTTTAAGAAATTAGACTTTTCCATTCTATCTTTAATGAGCATGCATTGAATACTTCATCCAAAAAAATAGAAAACACCCTGTGTTTAGAGGCATCATTATTTTACCTTGAGAGCCTTGGACTTAAATGATTCATCAGGTTTGTGTTTAAACTCTGAACAAATGTGTATACTGCATGAGAAATATCATGCTTTCAGTAAAGTATCACTTATGGCATAGGCCAGTGCAGCCTTAATGTTTCTTAACTGCTGAAAGTGTTGTGAATTCTGTTTCTAATATAGTTACTTGAAACTCATACTTTGATGTACATAATTTAGTAGACAATAGTTAATCATTTGTTGGTTACATAACTTAGGTTTTTTTATCTGCACTAAATATTGAGAGCACTAAATAAAGTGTAGTAATTCATTACTAGAAACTGCAGTTCTTCTGTAATGTCAGTCAGTCAGTCATTGTCCAACCCGCTGTTTCCTAACACAGGGTCACGGGGGTCTGCTGGATCCAATCCCAGCCAACACAGGGTGCAAGGCAGGAACAAATCCCGGGCAGGGTAACAGCCCACCACAGGACACACACCCCAACACACCAAGCACACACTAGGGACAATTTTAGGATCGCCAACGCACCTAACTTGCATGTCTTGAGACTGTGGGAGGAGACCTACACAAACATGCAGAGAACATGCAAACTCCACGCAGAGAGGACCCGGGAAGGGAACCCAGGTCTTCTTACTGTGAGGCACCAGTGCTACCACTGCGCCACTGTGCTGCCCTCTTCTGTAATGTTTTAGATGCAAATGTTTGTATCTCAGCCAGTATTTACTACTACTTTTTGAAGTGGTGTGTGCTGAGGATTGGAGGCTTGGTCTCTATACTACACACGTGATTAGTTTAAAATTTTGGTAGTTACAAAAATGATAAATATAGCATAGATGTAACACATGAGCACTTGTCTTTTTTCCACTTTATTTTCCAACATCTGCAATAAATGTATTTGTGTAATTGAAGTGAAGTTGGTAGAAGTGGCTCCCCACTCACTATGTAAAGTATTTTGAGTAGTGAGAAAGGCACAATATAAATGCAGACAATTATTATTATTAATATCCTTTATATGATGAGTGGTGGGAAAATGCACCCTCATTTTTAAATACTCTCCTACTTCATACTACTTTAAGATGTATGGTCCTTGTTCCAATTTGGTTGCAAGTTTCTAGTTAACCATTTCCTACATTTAAAAGAAAGAAAACACGTAAAGGAATGCTGAAAATAATTATTCACTCAACAATATGGTGAATTCACTTCATTATATTGAATTATTTGTGTGTTAAGTATATTGTGATCATTATAACTTCCAGGGAAATTTTAAGTATGTTTTTTTTTTTGTTTGTTTTTTTTTTTTATAGCAATACAGAGTTTTACGATATATGCTGCAAAATTGAGTATTTTTTAAAAACCTTTTGAAAATATTCTTTGATTGTATGTTTTATGGCATGGCTTGGTGAAGTTACTTTGTTTTGGCAGTCTAGACATTGTTATGTTAATAATTTGCAGAATCCAACAAATTGGTGTTCTCTAAAGTAGTGGTGTAAAGCAATTGTGTGTGTTTTTTTTTTTTTATAAATGTACCTGAATTGTGTGTGTTTTAACTTTTAAATCTGTTTTAAAACTTTTCAGGATATTTTCCTTAATGGAAGCCATTTACCTACTTTCAGTTCTCCAGCAATTGAAAGCCACCTTCATCGGATTCCGGGTCTTTCCAGAAAGTTTATATATCTGAACGATGATGTTATGTTTGGCAAAGATGTTTGGCCAGATGACTTTTACAGTCATTCTAAAGGACAAAAGGTAGGTTTCTATAGCATTCTCAAGATTGTAACGTTAAAAATTAAAGGAAAAGTCTGGCATTGTTTAGGATGAAGTTATTTCTTTATAGTCATGGTATTTAATAATTTCCCACATAAAATTGCATTATAAAGTGAAACTAAAAGAAAAAAAATCCTTGTCTGTTCTTGCAGCTTTCAATGGGACTAATGGGTACAAGAGCTCATGAGTGATGGAAAAAGCCTTAAAATATACTGAATATGTCCATTTTTCAAGTCAAAAATGCTATCTAGCATTGAGCTGTGTCTTGATTATAAACATTTTGTTAAACAGAGTGTGTTGTTTTAAGAAGGAAGAAGAAGCACACAAAGCAAAACATATAAAAGAGGACTTTGCCCTTTACTCTGCTATTCTCCCTGTGTCAGAGGTAACTTGTATGCCACTTTCTTCCCCCGACTTTTTGCCAATGGCTATGCATTAGGACCACAATATCAGTTGGCATTTATCTACCTTAACATTCAAACTGTATTAGTGATCTGTCATGCAAGGTACAGCTGTTAGATCATGTAAAGAAGGTAATAGTTTACAGGCTCAGGAACTGTTGTGTCAGTGCTGCAGCCACCACCAGAGTGGAAGTATTCAGTATGTTGTGAGGCTTTTTCATTCACCTATGGACTTGTGTAACCTAAAGCCCCATTGTAAGCTTCAAGAACAAACAAGTATTTTTAAAAATGTATTATAAAGCTCTTTACCTTAGAACACAATTTTATGTGGCAAATTAATATATACCATTGTTGTGAAGAAATTACTTAGACTTGGAAAAATAGCAAACATATCCTTTAAAGAAGGAACTGTTCATAACTCTTGAGTTGTAATAATGCAACGTCTGCCCCTCAGTTTGTTATTTCACAGCCTTAAAATAAGCTACATAAGGTAAAAAGCCAAACATCTGTAATATTTTAGTTAATGTAATCTTCACAGATCTGTATAGGGTAAGAGTTTCTTATTAGTGAGTTTCCTCATAATTCTTTGAGGGGATATTTGGAACAAAAAATAGAAAATGGTATGGCTGTGATATTTGCATGCTGTTTTTGTATTTTTTAAATATATTTTGTGGATCAGAATTAAAAGCATACATTTCAAGTCTGTCAATTTTAAGTGCAGTGTTTTAGATATAGTCCTTTGTGTTGGGATTTGATCTGAATAATTCTAATTGTTTCATCTTAAGGTTTATTTAACTTGGCCAGTGCCAAACTGTGCGGAGGGTTGTCCTGGATCCTGGATAAAAGATGGCTATTGTGATAAAGCTTGCAATAACTCTGCCTGTGACTGGGATGGAGGAGACTGTTTAGGTAAAAGGGAAATTACATTTTAATATGTTATATTTTAAATCTGTATTTCTGAAATTATTTTTATTTATTTAATTTATTTTATTTTATTATACTTTATTAATCCCGAAGGAAATTACTTGGTTTTTCGCATACCCCTTGGGGTCAGAGTGCAGGGTCAGCCATTGTACAGCACCCCTGGAGCAATTGAAGGTTAAGGGCCTTTATACCATCTATTTAATGTTTACCTGACAAGCAATGAAAAAGATGCCACTAAAATATTTTTAGGGCCATAATTTTTGCTGCAAATTTGGGAATGAGCAGGTGACTGGGGAAAAAAAAAAAGTTTGTGTTATTGTAATGCCATATATGGTTACATTCATTCCTATATGGGGATAGTTATATTGGCCTTTGACTGTTTTATTTAAATTAGAAGTTAAGTTCAATTTTGAAGCTGAACATATTTTTCACAATTCACTAATTTAATTTGCTCCAGACACTTGATTTCATAATTGAATTGGTGTTTAGTAATTGCAGGCTTTCTCCAAATTTATGAACAACATGGGGATGCAAAGAAAGTCTTTAATACTCTTTTGTTTTATGAATCATAATGAAGATGATTTTTGAGTATACTTAGAGCAATTTAGTTGTTCCCAACATAGATGCCATTTTATTGGTATCTACTGGGTTTTCCTTTTCTTGCCTCTTATATCCATGCTAATCCCATGTTTTTTTAATCTTTTTCTTCTGTGTCATCTTGTGATACTCCGTGTAGTGAGAAGGTTGGCACCAGACCACACTTTGGATGTCATGTAGTTTAGGACTAACTGTGATCAGACTTGAGAGGTGATGTCAGAGCCTGGTTGTAGTTGTAGTCTGGAAGTGGAGTCTGTTGAAGAACTGGATGTAGAATTAGAATAGCTTCCTTGATTGTCTCCTATGTGAGTGTGTGTGACACAAACTCTCTGCCATACCCGCAAACCCCCCCACCAAGTCCAGACCATTCGGGTTGGGTGTTGAAACAGAGAGGTTGTGAAACCAGGAAAGGGCATCGGCATTGGTTTGGAGGGAACCCTGTTGGTAAACGATAGTAAACTGATAAGGTTGGAGGTTCAAGAATCTCCTTGTGATTCACAGGTTGGATTACTTGTGAACGGCCTTCCACTGTATGTCAGCATGTTCCATGACCAAGTTGCCTAGGAGGTAATACCTCAGTTGTGTAACTCCGCATTTAATCGCCAAAGCCTCTCATTCCCCCACCTCATACCCGGTCTCCCTGTCCAACAATTTCTGGCTTAGGGAAATCACGGGGTGTTCAACACCGTTGATACTTTAGTTCAACACGGCTCCAAGTCCTGTGTCCGAAGCATTGGTCTGGGGAATAAAGGGCAAAGAAATGTCTGGTGGTGTTAATATAGGTGTTGACGTCAGGTCACAAAATGCAGCATCCGTCTTCTTATCCCATGCCACATTGTTAGGGGTCTGCTTCTTTGTGAGGTTGGTTAATGGTGCTGCTCACTCGGTGAAGTGAGGTACGAACCAGTGGTAATAGCTCGCTAACCCCAGAAACGCTTATACTGGATAGGGCTATTTGAGAATGGCATCAGCTCTCAAACATTGTGGTCTAACCATACCCATACCCACCAGGTAGCCTAAATATTTGCCCTCAGTTATCCCAAAGAAGCACTTTTTTGGGTTAATCTGGAGACTGGTTTCACTAAGTGTATGGAGCGTGGCTTTGACCTGCTGTATGTTTTCCTTCCATGTGCCGGAATAGATGACCATGTCATTGAGGTAGGCAGCACTGTAGGCATTGAAGGGCCGGAGCGCTTTATCCACCAGACATTGGAAGGTCATAGGGGCCCCATTCAAGCCAAATGGGAGGACACAATTACTATCAGCGTCTACTAAGGGTACTGAACAGTCTTTACTTCTGCAGAGTCTGCTAATGGAATTTGCCAATAGCCTTTTGTCATGTCAAGAGTGGTGAAATATTGTGCTTTACCAAGCTGTGACATTGGGTAAGCATCGAGTTGGGATACTAAGTCGTTGCAAAAAATCCAACTTCTATTAGGCTTAGAGACCAAGATAATACGGCTGGACCAGGTTCTATGGCTTTCTTCGATCACTCCTAGTACCAGAATATGCTTGATCTCAAGTTCTACTTCAGCTCTTTTTGCCTCTGGAAGACTGTAGGGGTGTTCTCTGATGACTACCCCAGGTTCTGTCACAGTATCATGCTCAACCAGAAAGGTCTGTCTTGGCTTATCACTCACCATCTCTGGGATGGACAGGATAACTCCTTCAAGCACCTGTTGTTGATAATTGGTCAAATTGGAGCCGAATTTAAGGACATTTTTCTGAGCAAAGAGCAGGGCTAACTGGAAGAAAGATCTAGGTCCCTGTCCTTCCACAGTTTCAGCAGACTGATGTGGTAGACCCGCTTGCTCAGCCGACATTTAGGATGTTTCATCAAATAGTTGACAAGTCCTTAAACGAGATCCTGCTGCTGGAAGGATCGTGGAACAAACAGCAGTGACTGCACCTCACTCTTGTGTTCTGCTACCTGGTAAAGAAGGTCATTGTTGATTACAAAGTGCGGCTCTTGTGGAATGGAATGATGTGTAAGTTGGCTGTGTACCAGGACGACTGCATTTTTGGCAAACTTTAAAGAATCATCTTTCCATTGCTCCTATTTAAAGGAGGCCTGCTTTTGCCTAAATTGAAAATGTAAAGTAGAAAGAGAGTCATGGCCAATCTCAAGGAGTGTGGTTTCGAGTCATGGTGATCTTTGATGACGTTTCTGCCTGCGACGCTGCAGTTTCCGCCACATCACGCTGGGCGGCATTCTGACCCAGTGAAGCCGGTTATAAACATGGCATGGAGGCAGTCTGGAATGGGACTTCACCGTACACTACTAGACCCAGCTTAGTTATAGGATTGGGTAAAGTGTTACTGCTTTTAATTTTAGACCAGTCCCGCCCCAGGATCACCAGATAGGGAGGTTTAGGAAGGACTGCCATGGAGAGTTTTTGAAATAGTGATTCTCCTGAATTGATCCTGCAGGATGTGGTCCCATGCCATTGAATTTCACCATGAATATGGGTTATACTGGTCTTTTCCTTTAACTACTGTTGTAGCAGCACATACCGGTGAGCTACAATAGAGATGTTGCTTCCTGAATCGTATAAAGCTGTGACTCGTTGCCCATTTCCAGTACTACCCGTGTAAAAGGAATCGACAATGGGTTAAAAAGGGCACAATACCTTTCTTCTTGGGCCCAGGTACAATTCATCAGCTCGCTGAAAACCTGAAAGGAGGGAATGGTGACTCAGATTTGGTCCTACTCTAAGGAGTGGCAGTTATAGTATTTTAGCAATTTTCCAAATGAGGAATCTACTCCCAGTGTCACTAGGATTTAGGAGAGCTTGTGAGCTGTCAGGTGAAATTAAAGTGTTGCTAAAGTTAAGTTTTTTAGTCACAGGAGAATGTAGGTTTGCAATAGCGATGATTTGTGCATGTCACAACCAACCATTTCTCGAATTTTGCCAATTTTTGAACGCCCTTTAGATGCATGAGGTAATAATCAGATTTATACATTCCCACACCACTTGAACTGAGGTAATGTTAAAGCAATTTGCATTCATGTAGATCTCTGTTTTTTCCTGGAGTTCTTGATGTGATTGACAGCATGCACATAAAGATCATTGCGCCAAGTGTAAATAAGCATACATATGTGAATTGCAATTGATGTCACAGTTGTCAACGCATAGGTGGTCTAGGATGTAAACTATATTGTAGCCAGCATTTTGACCCTGAAGATAAGTGTGGTTGGATTGGTGATTAACAAGGAAATGACACACTGGCATGTTGAGCTGTGCAGTCCACAAACCCCTCGAACATTCGCGTTATGCTTTCAAACCTGAGAAGGTTCATGAAGGCAGGCAGTGACTCCCAGGGCATTGGACAAATAGAGCCTCACAGAAGATAAGGGGGAATTGTGGAGAAAGACATGGCACGTGACTCTGGAAGATAATTAGGAACCCTGGAAGAGTGTACATAACTTCAGAAAAAGGGAAGGAATAGCCATGGCTAGTTTTAGTAGTTGTTAATTAACAAGATTCTACGTGACCGTAACAGCAGAAATGTAATTCTTCTGAAAGTACAGTTGTGGATCATTCATTGTTAAACATTGTTCATTATCCAGAATATGCACAAAAGAGCAAATAAGCCGTCAGCTCTCTTGACTTATAAATCACTTTGAGAATGTTTATGTGTGAGGGTTCATGTGTGCACTTGTGTATGCCTCCTCGTATATGTACAGGTGCATCTCAATAAATTAGAATATCATTGAAAAGTTAATTTATTTTACTAATTCAACTCAAAAAGTGAAACTCGTATATTATATAGATTAATTACACGCAGGGTGATATATTTCAAGTGTTTATTTCTTTTCATTTTGCTGATTATTGCTAATAGCTAACGAAAACTGATAATGGATAAAACAGACTGGACTGTTGCTGAGTGGTCCAAAGTCCTCTTTTCAGATGAAAGTAAATTTTGCATTTCTTTTGGAAATCAAGGTTCCAGAGTCTGGAGGAAGAGTGGAGAGGCATAGAATCCAAGTTGCTTGAGGTCCAGTGTGAAGTTTCCACAGTCAGTGATGACTTGGGGAGCCATGTCATCTGCTGGTGATGGTCCACTTTGTTTTATCAAGTCCAAAGTCAGCGCAGCCATTTACCAGGAAATTTTAGAGCACTTCATGCTTCCCTATGCTGACAAGCTTTATGGAGATGCCGATTTAATTTTCCAGCAGGACTTGGCACCTGCCCACACTGCAAAAAGGATCTATACCCGGTTTAATGACCATGGTATCACTGTGCTTGATTGGCCAGCAAACTCGCCTGACCTAAACCCCATTCTCTGGGGGGTATTGCCAACCAGACCCAACAATGCAGACAAGCTGAAGACTGCTATCAATGCATCCTAGGTGTCCATTACACCTCAGCAGTGCCACAGACTGATTGCCTACATGCCACACTGCATTGTTGCAGAAATTCATGCAAAAGGAGCCCCAACCAAGTATTGAGTGTGTACATGGACATACTTTTCAGTAGGCCAACATTTCTGTATTAAAAATCATTTTTATTGGTTTTATGTAATTTTTCTGAGATACTAAATTTTGAGTTTTCATTAGCTATAAGCCTACACAATGCAGTTTGTTTTAACTGATCAATTTTTTTTCTAATGTTGTCTTACATAGGTCTCGATATGCAGGGAGGATATCTTTGATCCTGGTTGTTCTGAAATGTTCTATCTTTGCAGGCATGCTGTCATCCAGGAACTGTACACAACATAAAAAAACATTCACATAATGTTCAGATAAATATTGTAATTTATGGCATGAAAATCAAAGTTTGATTTTCCCCCAGACACACACATGCACATATAAATATCACACTAAAATCAACTTTTCTTGATGTTTTGAACATTGTAGAATCAGAATCTGAACTTAACCCAATAGTAGATTTTTGACCCCATCTTCATGCTTCATTTATATTGAAATAAAATTTGAGCATGGGCCCGACATGTTTAACTTTTGAATTACATTCATTTCTTGAAAAAGTTTTGGCTTGTTCTTTGTGAAGAGAATTTTATTCTAATTTGAGATAATATAAAACATCACTTTCCTTTTGAGTTATAAGTAAGTGCATTGTCATTCTTCCAGTTGAGCAAAATAAGTCATTGTGAGAATAGTGTGATATAGGATATTACCGCCAATTTTTCACAGGAGACTCTTAAGCCATCTGGTATTACTCCAAATATTAGTGGTAGGACTTGGGAGTGATCCTAAATCTTTTGTGTATCTAAGAGATATACAAAAATTCTGGTTTGCATTTACGGTGTTCTTGAAACATGTTAAGTAGGTGATTGATGACATCGCTCACAGGCCAGATCTTGCCCTAGTATATATGATTGATGAAAAATGTTAGCTGAATTATGGTGTGCTTGGTGTTTATTATACTAAAATGTATTTTATAAATGGCCCCAAACTTTTTGAAGTATGTAACCAGAAATTGTTTCCAAAATTATAAATGTCTTGATCATCCTTATTCTAAGAACTGTAGGTAGACAAAGGTCAGAAAATTTTTACATGTATTTAATGATGGATACAATGTTTCAAATTTAGAAATGAAATCAGATTCACATTGTCCCTGTTAGCTTCAGCATGAGAAGGTGCTGTTGACTTGTGCTGACCACTGCCTTCAAGTAAGTGTTAACTATCCCCCAGCTACCATGAGCTTTCCTTTACACTGTCCAGTAGTGAGCTGCTTACACACTAAATGCGGTAGAGATCTGCTGAAAAATACTGCTAACATGTAGTAAGTAATTTAGGAAAAATATGGTGTGTAGATTTTTTGCATGCTCAAAATTAATAGCATTTGCTTTCTAATCTCTCGAAAGTTTCCAGATTTTATTCAGAATTTCATGTCTTTGTGCACACCATAAAATAATGTGAAACTTACCCAGATTTACAAACTAAATTGTTTTGTCATTCTAGAGTCGAATCAACATAACCTTTTTGGGTTTTTTTGGTGGCACCTTTCTACAAATAGAAAATGAAAAGTCTGATAATGCTCTGATTAGTATTAGTGCTGATTAATATTATTCTCAACTATGTGCAGTGCAAAGTATGTGAATGATGGAATCCCCAGTAACAGCTATTCATCCCAACTTTGGGGCAACTCCATTGTGCAAGCCAGCATTTACAGCAGCCCATTTCAATACACAGTTGCTAGCTTGATCTTTCATTATTTCACCTAGTTTACAGTATACTCGTAGTAAACTGAAACTACAGATTACATTTCAAAATTAGTTTTGTTTGACTTAGTTATGTTCAGACATTCCGAAATAGGTTATGTATATCAGCATGCTTGAATATCCAAGACGAACACCTCCATTGCCTGCTCTCCAAAGACATTGTATGTAGTTTATAACATATAACAAAGAGGGAGAATAAGCAGACATAATAGGGAGTACCAGCAGTTATTTTGTTCATCTCCAAGCACTGTTGTTAACAATATTTTTACTTAACTTTGCATGGCAAATACAGTAAGGTTCTTGCCCAAAATACAAGCCTACTGTTTAATGGAAACAAATTGAGATGAGAGCTGCCAGCTAATTATGAAAGGACACATAAGATAGTCAAGGAGACATACATTAATAAAGTACAGATGCAGTGAGAGATAGCATACAAAGCAAAACAAAAGTGAATACAGTGCAACCATTTTTGGCTTGCAAGCCACATAGACTGTAAAAATGATAGTGAACTTGGCAACTATAGTACTGAAAAAAACTAAACTACAAGCTTGTCTGTCATATGTGCCAGATTGATGGAGTACTACTGAGGTGGTTGTCCTTCTGACAGGCTCTCCATCTCAGCAAAGGACTTCTGACCAAGGCCCTTCTTGCCTGGATACTCAGTGTGGCAGGATGGTTGACCCTAGGAAGACTTCTGGTGTTTCCAGAACCAATTCCATTTCACCGTTATTGGGGCTGCTGTGCCCCTGAACGCTAAAAGCTTTAGTAATCGTTTTATGCCCTTACTGTGATCTATGCCTCACCATAATTTTATCATTTAGGTTTACATGGAGTTCCTCAGTCTTCATGGCTTGGTTTTTGCCCTGACATGCAGAGTGAATTGTAGGACCGTATATACATACATACATACATACATATGCACGTGCCTTTCTATGTCGAATCAGTTCACTTTGCCACAGATGGACACCAGTCATGTTCTAGAGACATCTCAAAGATATTTAATGCAAACCTGATGCTCCTGACAACAATTTGGAATACCACAGAAAAGTGTCTGAACAGTTAAATGAGAGGTTTCTGTTTTTGATTTTTAATAAATTTGCAGATCTTTCTGAAAACATATTTTCACTTTGTCAATTGTCTGTATGGGTTATTAAATGTAGATTGCAGCGCAAAAAAGGCAAATTTATTAATTTAAAATTAAATCTGTAACACAGTAAAGTATATCGAACGTAAATGGGCCTGAATACTTTCTGGATCCACTTTATATACTGAATGTATATACGTAGGTAGATATATTTTGCCCCAGTCATTGCTTGTTCAAGTAGTGTACAGTAGCAAATAAAGTGTACTTTTTTTCTTTGATACAGGGGCTGCAGGAAATGCTCGCTTTGGTGGAGGTGGAGGAGCAGTAGGTGGCAATGTTCCATCCTGGCAGTTTGGAGGGATTGGTGGGATTGGCGGTCAACCCTACTGTAGCCAAGGTTGTGCTAATTCCTGGCTGGCAGACAAGTTTTGTGACCAGGCCTGCAATGTACTTTCCTGTGGATTTGATGTTGGAGATTGTGGACAAGGTAAGTGCAACTCTTGGATGATGATGTAGCTATAATCTGCTGCCGCATACATAACAATTTTATTCCTTTTAAAAAAACATCAGAATAAATATCAAGCTTATAAAATAGTGCAAATTTTCAACTGCTATTTGAAATAACTTTTGAAAGTGTGTGTTGAATACTGTAAAATCTATGTACTATTGAAATAGCTGTAATAAGTAAATGATTTAAAAATATCACTTAAATTTGAAAGTAATGTTACTTAAATGTAATGTTCAGCACACTTTTCAAAATTTTTGGAAAACCATTTGAATATAGTTTATTGAAATTATTATTTGAATGTATTGAAATTAACCATTTGCTTTTGTCTTTTGCTTAGATCATTTTAATCAGCTTTATAAAGTTACTTTAAAACTAAACCAGACACACTACTCCATTCCTCGTGGAGAAAACAAGCCATACTTCAGCTTTGCTGGCATAGCAAAGCGGATTTCAGATGCAGCAGTTAACGATAACTCCATTGTACGCCATACCTCTGTTGCCAACAAATGGAAGACTGTTCACTTGATTCTTTATGAAGGGATGAATGCAACAGTACTGCATTATAATTTAACTTTTCAGGATAATCATGATCAAGAATTTAAAATGCAGCTTACTGTGGCGGTTGATACAAGAGAAACAATAAAACCAAATGCAAGTGGGATTCGCACCGATTCCAAGAGTAGTATTTTATCAACAACGTCTCCACCTGAAGCAGAAGTTCTCTTTGAAGACATTCCTGAAGACGGAAGGTTTCCAAGGATTCAGAAACGAGTTTCAGATGAATCCAGCTTATTAATTTCAGTGCCTGCTCTAAACATATCTCTTTTGCCAATTGAAGTTCAAATCTTATTACAGGAATTAGATGCAAAACTGCAACAGGGAGACATTACACTTAAAGGCTACAATCTCACCAGAGCTTCACTTCTGAAACCTTTTAAATCAATTGCTGAGTTCCAGAACAATACGCATAATCTGAATGTGCCTGAGAATAAGGCTTCTAAGGAGAAAGGAAATGTGAAATTAAAGCAAACAAGTAAAATATTAACTGGAACAGATCCCAAAAAAGATACAGTCCAACTGAATTCATCAACTGTCAAATCGGGACTTGTTGACCTCTATAAGACTACTGCTATTCATGTGACAATTGATTCTCAGTTGTCTCATATCAAACTTCAAAATGCCTCTACTGCAAAAGAAAATTTAAATAGGCTTGAACCTGAACATAAGCCAACAAACAAAAATTTGTCAGCAGCTCTCATTGGCAGTAATTTAAAAGTGGAAGAACTAAGTACGAAAATGAACGAGAAACAAGTTTTCACTGAAGAACTATTAGATGACAAAATGAAGCAAAATGATAATCCAGCTATGGGACGTAGACTTCAGTATTTTTCTCCTATTCATGGAGGTTTTCTTCCCTGGGAAAAAAAAAAATATTTTTATGATTTATTAGAGGTTAGTACTGTTGTTTATATTTATTTATATGTTGTTTTATACAGCTTATACTGCTATGTGTATATATATATATATATATATATATATATATATATATATATATATATATATATATATATATATACACACACACACACACAGTCTTATGAAAAAGTTTGGGAACCCCTCTTAATTCTTTGGATTTTTTTTTTCAATGGCTGAACTTTCAAAGTAGAAACTTCATTTTAATATATGACATGCCTTATGGAAACAGTAGTATTTCAGCAATGACATTAAGTTTATTTGAATAACAGAAAATATGCAATACTAGGCTGACCCGCCTTTTAAGGCGACTGACTTTTAAGTTGACCACTTCTTAAGGCAATTCAGTATGTAGATCAATTTGATATTTTATACAAACTCATTAATTTGGTTATATTGCATTTGAGCGGTATTACTTTAATACTCGTAGTTTCTGTTATTTTTGTGATGAAATTTAACTTTTTTTCTATATTGAGGTCGCCCTTTTGAACCCCCCTGATATTTACTACGCGGTGAGGCATTTGTACTCCATCAACATTAATTATTTCCAGAGACATAATGTTGTCTATTTTTCCAGCGCATCACGCACAAAAGCAAGGGAACGATGGGAGCACCAGAACTCTGCTCACATCATGTTGCTTCGTACCGCAAGCTGCAAGTAGTAAGTCTGTGATAAGCGGAATACCGCTACGCTTTCCACTCACGGGACGGAAGGACAATCCCGACCGCTTTTATATAGTAAGAAAGAAGAAGAAGATATCACACAGTCTGGAGTAGAAAATCATCTTTTACCTGGAAAAATGAAACTACAAATCCCATCGTGCATTGCAAACCGTGCTACTCGCACAGTCTGGAGTAGAAAATCATCTTTTACCTGGAAAAACAAAACTACAAATCCCATCGTGCATTGCAAAATGGAGGGGGCGTGTGTGAAACTCCGCGCCTGCGTAGCACTCACGGGACGGAAGGACAATCCCGACCGCTTTTATATAGAAGGATGCTTCATAACAAAATTAGACAAGTGCATAAATTTGGGCACCCCAACAGAGATATTACATCAACACTTAGTTAAGCCTCCTTTTGCAAATATAACAGCCTCTAGACACCTCCTATTGCCTTTGATAAGTGTCTGGATTCTGGATGGAGGTATTTTTGACCATTCTTCCATACAAAATCTCTCCAGTTCAGTTAAATTTGATGGCTGCCGAGCATGGACAGCCTGCTTCAAAATATCCCATAGATTTTCGATGATATTCTACTTAGAGTCAGATCAGGAGCTTATTCAGTGCGTGCAAGAACATGCAGGTGGCCAGTTGCTGTGTGCTACAACATTATGGTGGTAATCAATGCACATGTACGCACAGGAAAGTAAACTGAGTCAGTGTCACCCCACCCCGCCCCTCCTGATCTGACTCTTAAGTAACAGCGGCAGCATAAATTCACACCCGATCTGACGCTGTATGTTTTCAAACAATATTGCATTACTGCGATGATGTTTTCACATATAGTGTCTCTTTCTTTCAGGTGTGTAATAGAAACCACAGCATAGAGAGAAGTGTGTACATTGTAACAGGTGCACACGTTGTAAATATAGGAAGGACGATTCTTGCGTGTGTGTGAACTGTTAACATTTGAATCTGATGATTACATATAGCGCTGAACTTACTGCTCTGTACTACAGTGGGATGCAAAAGTTTGGGCAACCTTGTTAATAGTCATTATT
>JANRMT010062792.1:12363568-12404179 GCA_026402145.1 Polypterus bichir lapradei
GTCCATAGCCTGCAGCTCGGTCACCGTGTGAGGCAGCGTTGGGTCCCCCATCCCAACGCCTCCCACGTTGTTGGCTGCCTGCCTATATAAGGCCATCTGTCGCTTCAGTCTCTACATTCCCTTCCTTGCTTCGCCACGGTATTCACGTCTCCCTGCTGATAACTACAGCCTTTTTATTTAATCCACGGCTTCTCCGCTGTTTTATTGTTCATTTATTACGATTATAGTTATTGTGTAGGTATTTTAGACTTACTTTACATTGTTCAGGTACCCATTTCCTTTATCATTCCAACCGTACCCCCATTAACATGTCTATCGAGGTGATCACCATCGATCAAAGAACTGTCACTTACCGAGTGGTTTCCATGCCCGGAGATGGCACCTGCCTTTTCCATTCTCTTTGTTACATATTGCTCGGCCATATCAGGCTCACTCTTGATATCCGGAGGAACATTGTGTCTTATGTATTGAATGACTGGGACAGGTTCAAGGTGTGGACTGATGACGGTACAGGAGATAATTATACCACACAGTAGCACTATAAGAGTGAAATGCTTAAGTGTACCGAAATGGCCAAATATTTTAAACCTTTGGACAACCGCCAATGCCTCTTAAACATCTTAGATTCACAGGTGACGATTTCAGTAGTGGACACTTTGATGTTTAGAAATGTTTAAACTCTCAAAAGCTGGATGTGAAGTTATCAATCAAACTGGTTGTATGCTTACAACGCTTGACAGATGCCGAATGTCTCTTCAACACAAGTCCTACAAATACTGTCGTAATTGAAACAAACCATGAAACTCAAACCGATTATGACAGCAGCAATCCAAGCTGTGAGATTTGAGACAAGATTACTGTTCACATGGCCAACTGTACGTTGTATGCTCAAGAGTAAGCTCAGCGCACAGCTACAGCTTGGTCATATTACAACTGAAGGGCCGAACTGACAACGTGGCATACAAAGAGATCCTTAACAAATAATTATTGGTATATTTTCCCTCAGTTTTAAAAAGGTTTAATTGTCTTCTTAATAAAAATGTTAAGGCAGTACTTCGCCGCTGCGAAGCGCGGGTATTTTGCTAGTGTATATATATATATATACACACACACACATACTGAGGATACTTTATACATAAAATGTATGTTGTCGTACCTTGCGTAACTAAATAACCTTTATGGCACAATAACAATTCAATACATTTATAGTCACTACAGTATTTGGATTTAATAATCGTCATGTGGGAAAAGGCTGACTCACATAAATAAGTAGAGCTGAATAATGCAGTCAAGGAGCTTTTGAATTCAGCCGAGTGAAAAATGACGGCTGTCCGATTAACTGCAGTTTTAGTTCCCTCTCCTTTGTCTTTCTCAGATCGCTTGTTGGAAGGATGTCAGTTTCGTAGTTTTTATGAACAGTTCGAAAGTGCCTTTCCACATTTTCCTTCTTTGGAATAGCAATGATAGATTGACAGATCAGACAAACGTACTTCGATTGTGACATTGTGAGAAAAAAATCCACTTCCAATTCCATATAAAGCCCATACCCTCCCCAAACAATTTTTTTTAAATACCTTCTTTAGTCGTTATAACTTTGGAAGGCCTACTAGATCACAGCCAGAGTTTTGCAGTAGCTCGCATGTTTGATCGTGCGTGTGGGATGACCAGTGTGTTAGAAGAGAAAAGATCTCAGACTGGCCGCCCTGTATGTCAATCAAGTGGCAAATGCCATAGAGAGGATATATGATAGACTAACGTTTAAAAAAATTTTTTTTAATTTTTAAACCTGTCCTAGATGCTTACGCTTCACAATAATGGCATTTGCTTTTGACTGGGGCAGATCAAACAAAGAAGAAATTTTGTGTACTGACTTGTGGCAAAGGTGGCACCCTATAACTGTGCCTTCAAAGTCACTGGGGTCTTCAGTACAACCCATTCTAATGCCAGTGTTTGTCAGTAAAGATTGAAGGACTATGTTCTTGATTTTATGCACCTGAAAGCAATGAGTGTGACTGAAACACCTGAAATTCAACATTTGGAGCAGTGTCCACAAGCTTTTGGCCATATAGTGCATATGTGTGGCTTGACCACAGATCCCATTGTGCATGCAGAATAGCCAGTTGACTTTATATCTGAGTGGACTTTTTGCCGGCATTCTCCATTCTTTTGTTAGTACAATATTTGGTGAAATAACTAAAAACTTGGCATTATACACCTGTGGTATATCATTTTGATTTAAGTTTTTGAATCCTTCCTTTTCCACTGTTTAAATAGGAAATATGTTCTTAGCAGTGTGCCCTGTTGTAGTGTTTGTTATTTCTTTCCAGGGTTTTTTTTTTTTTCTTTCATACGGGCATCCACAAGCAAATGACTTTGTGTTTGTTGATGGACTAACTGTATAAGTTAGTTTAACTTTTACATCATGCTTTATATCACAAGAAATTTTGGGTCACCTTTTCAGACATCTAAGTATATACTCGTGTTACTGGAACCTAATCCATTTTTCCCATAGCATTAATGCTTTTGTATCTGCGGTTTCAATTTCAGTGAGATTTTTCAGGAACATAATGAGAATTGACTTTTAAGTGAGCACACTAAAAAGCAATTTAGTGTGGGCACATATGGGATTGGACTAAATGTCAAGAGATTGCAGTAGTAATATTTATCATTAAGTACAATGTATGTTATCATTGTGAAAGTCCTCATAAACAAAGAGTTCCCTTTTCTACCAGTGTGTTAAAAAATGTATGTATGTATTGTATGACCCTTTTAATAATTTTTTGCTTGATTTTTCAGGAAGAGAAAAGGCTCCAGACAGCTCTAGCATATCAATTAGACAATAAAAATGTTGGCAGAAAGCTGAAAGACACATTTGCAGATTCCTTGCGCCATGTGAATAAATTGCTTAATCGCAAATTTGGGTTTACATCTCGGAAAGTTCCTGCACATATGCCTCACATGGTTGATCGCATTGTGATGCAAGAACTTCAGGAAATGTAAGTGTACTAAATAAGGCAGCTTACTGTTGAAATGTTTTTTAAAGAATGCTGCAAGTGTGATGATTATGATACTGAATTTTAAAGTTATCATCACTCTTGATCCTCCTTAGTTCTGTATTTTATGCAAAAATGTGTAATTAATTTGGATGGTAGAAACAAATAGGTAAAAGTTATTCGCATGCTGAAAATAAATAGAAAAGAAGTTTGGAAACAATGTTTCAGTGTGTCAGCAGTTTCATGTTGTCTCCATCCTTATTTTCTGATTTTTAAGCATGCATAGAATCTTTATCTATTGTTTCAGGTGAGGTCAGACAAAGGTATTTTTTTAAAATAATAATTTATTTTATTCATTTTTGGTTACAAAATCCTATAAAAGATGAAAAAGTTTAACCTGATTAGTCTTGTGTTCAGCCTTTACATCGACAAAGAGCTGAATTTAATTAAGAATTTGTAGACACTTTGACACTCTGTGCTTAATTTTGCTGCAATGCTATTGTATTTCTTTTTGTATTTTTAGGTTTCCTGAAGAATTTGACATAACATCATCTCACAAAGTACGGCATTCTGAAGACATGCAGTTTGCATTCTCCTATTTTTATTACCTAATGAGTGCTGTGCAGCAGTTCAATGTTTCACAAGTGTTTGATGAAGTGGATACTGATTTGTCTGGAGTCTTGTCAGATAGAGAGATCCGTACTTTAGCTACTAGGATTCACGAGCTGCCTCTTAACCTTCAGGTAATTCATTCACTTTGTACTGCTTTCTTCAAACTTAGTTGCTGTGTATTGTAAATATTCCATTTATTGTAAGATTAAAATTGATCTTTTAAGTTATCATTTAAAGAAATTTAATTGAATCACAATTTATAGAATTGAAAGTATGTTTTGGCAATCTGTCTATATCCAAATTTAATAAAAATAAATTTAAAGGAACACTGAATAATTAACTGTTTTCTCAAGACATATCATGATTGTCCAATTTGTTTTGAATTTGCATATATATATTTTTTTTTTGTTATGCTGTAGGACTTGACTGGTTTGGAACAAATGTTGATAAATTGTTCAAAAACACTCCCCACTAATATTACAAATGTGAATACAGTCAATCCAACGCAAGAAGCTTATTATGATCCTAGCATGGTAAGGGGTTTATTTTAAGTGTTTTTATTTTCTCCCTTATTGATACAAGAAGCACTGACTTCTTTACCTAATTAACATAAGGTGTCTAATTTTAATTTGAATGATTAGAAATGAAATTCTCCATGTTTTGAGTGCATTATTAGCAGCCTGGTTAGATCTGTTCATGGTGAAGCAATAAGTAAGTGGTAAAATAACCATTTAAATAAGTCAATATTATGTTCATTCTGACATGACATGACATGAAAGTTATAGCTACACGTTACATTCAATACCTCAAAGAAAGTCTGCTGCAAGCAATGATTAGGCTGGGTCTATTTTAATTTGGACAGAGTGTGCACATAATTACAAAGCGCAAAACTTGCATCTAATAATAATTTAAAATAATGGCAACCTTTCTAACATTTTATTTTCAGTATATTAAATTCCTGCTCTTCTCTCCAAAGAGCACTGACTGTGCTTGTTGCCTTCTAGCAATCATAAATTATGAATACTGGACAGAAACGGCACGACCAACCGTTGAACGTGAGCACATTTCTCAGAGTCCCACACTCTTTAGTTGTTTCACCCAAATTTCCAATGCATTGCTGCTCAAGAAACTGACACATTTTACATTTTTTACAAACTGTCATTTTTTTCATTTTTATTATGTAAACCACATATATTAAAAATGCAAATACATACATAAAAATGTTTTTTAAGAATTAGTGTTAGTCCTCTTGGGGGTAATGGCAAAGACAGCTGGTGCCAACCATGCACATGATGATGGGAAGAATGTACAAACTCCTAACATATAGTGACTATGCTGGGCACTAAAATGGGTCTTTTACAGATGTGAAACTGCAGGCATTGCACACCAATGCCACCCAAATGTAAATGTAATTCATATAAATGCAAGAAGTGTACATCTTATGACAGAGTTTTGCATTTTCTTTGCATTCAAAATAATGAACTTATTTAATAATGACCATTCTTAGCTCTCTGTTACTTCCAATTTAGCTATGTTTTATTTTAAAGTGCAAATAAAATTGACATGAGAGAATTATACCCTTAAAGGGAGCAGATATATTTAGATTTTATTTTATTCCATCGGGTTACAAATCAATCATATAAACTTTGTTTCATGTGTTCCTTTTATTTAAAAATTATTATAGCAAAATACATTTATTTTTAAGGCTAGCTAGCTTGTTGTCGGTATACACACAAAATAAGTTGATGTGTCAAAAGCACAATTCTAAATAAATAAATAAATGCACATTGTCTTGTTTTTGGACTAAATTTATTCCATTGTCTTTTAAATTAATCAGGGAGTGAAGAGAAATCTGTAACCGCTTATATATTTTGTATAAAATATAATCTTTGCAAAAAAAGGAAGCATAGTTATAAAATAAATTATCTTTTTATTTTAAAATGTCTCTGAGTAAACACGTCTTGACTTATTGTTTGTCTTCTCACAAATTCCTAAAAATGGCCAAATCTAGCTTCAGATGATTTAATAGCTTGTAGAAATGCCTACAGATATGGTGTAACAGTCATGACTACCAGAAATTTCGGCTGTCAGTTATTGCAGATATGTTTTGTCTTTGTAATTAATCATTCATTAATCAGGTACACTTGACAAGCAACACCTGACTTTAAATAACTTCTTATTTCATATAGAAGCAGTTAGGGTGTACAATAGAGTGTCATCATTATACCTGTACAGTAGGAGGAATTTGGGAGCATTTAAAGATGCCCTGTACGACCCATGACCCCTGTTTAATCGCTGATTGTTTGCATTTCTGTATTTTATGGTAGTAAATTTATCCAGGAGTCGGAAACTCTCATTAATTAAATATTAAAGGTGACAATTTGCCTTCATAAATGTTAACTTTTGAAGATAGCTAAGGATCATAAAGTACATAAAGAGTAGAAGTCTGCATTTTATGCATGGTGTAATTATAATTAAGATTATGGAGCTATATAGTTTGGGGTTCTGATTTGTTAGCTTCATTTTTAAAATATTGTTCTGCTTAAGTATAAAACATAGGTAAAACCCCAATTCCAAAAAAGTTGGGATGCTGTGTAAAATATAAATAAAAACAGCAATAATTTTCAAATCTCATAAACCCGTATTTTATTCACTATAGCACATAGAAAACATAACAGATGTTGAAAGTGAGACATTTTACTATTTCATGAAAAATATTGGCTCACTTTTAATTTAATGGCAGCAACAAGTCTGTAAAATTTTGGGACAGGGCCATGTTGAGGAGACCAGTTGCTGGACTTTTGGGAGAGGAATGTTGTCCCATTCTTTTCTGACATAGGATTCTAGCTGCTTAACAGTCCTGGGTTGTCTTTGTCATATTTTTAATTTCATTATGCACCAAATGTTTTCAAATGGTGAAAGGTCTGAACTGCAGGCAGTCCAGTTCAGCACCCAAACTCTTCTACTGTGAAGCCATGCTGTTGTAATAGATGCAGTATGCAGTTTAGCATTGTCTTGTTGAAATATGCAAGGCCCTCCTTGAAAAAGACATCATCTGGATGGGAACATACTCGTATGTTGCTCTAAACCTGTATATACCTTTCAGCACTAATAGTACCTTTCCAGATGTACAAGCTGCCAATTCTATTGGCACTGATACCATCAGAGAGGCAGGCTTTTGAACTGCTGATAACAAGCTGGGTGGTTCCTCTCAAATTTTGATTTGTCTGACCACAGAACACTTTTACACTTTGCCTCAGGCCATTTGAAATGAGTTTTGGCCCAGAGAAGACAGCAGCGTTTCTGAATCATGTTCACATATGGCTTCTTCTTTGCATGATAGAAGCTTTAACCTGAATTTATGGATGGCGCAGTGAACTTTGTTCTGGAAGTGTTCCTGAGCCCATGCAGTGATTTCCATGACAGAATCATGCCTGTTTTTAATACAGAGGCCTGAAGGCCTGAACATTAAAGGCATTCATTATTGATTTTTGGCCTTATCCTTTGCACACATATATTTCTCCAGATTCTCCAAATCTTTTGATGATGTTATGAACTGTAGATGATGAGATATTCAAAGTCCTCCCAATTTTACATTGGGGAGCATAAGTTTGAAATTGTTCCACAATTTGTAGACACAGACTTTTGAAGATTGCTGAACCCCTGCCCATCTTTACTTCTGGGAGACTCTTCCTCTCTAAGATGCTCTTTTAATACCCATTCAGTTAACTTAATTAGTTGCAAAATGTTCCTCCACTTGCTTTTCTAGCTTTTTGTTGCTGCCGTTCCAACTTTTTTCAGACATGTTGCTGCCATCAAATTCAAGATGAGCTAAAATTTTTCATGAAATAGTAAAATGTCTCACTTTCAACATTTACTATGTTTCCTATGTTCTATTGTGAACAAGTTATATGTGTTTATGTGATTTGCTAATCATTGCATTTTTCTTTGTTTAAATTTTACACAGCATTTTTGGGAATTGGGGTTGTACAATTGTTGCATGATTGTAAAGCATTGTTCTCATGCTGGATAAACTTTTTTTGTCACTGTGGCATGGTAGTATCTTTTTCTCCTCCAACAATAAAAAAGGAACCAGCAAAGACAACATTTTTGAGGCAACTGAAGCAAGCAAGCCTCTTGTCTCCCATTCTCATCACATTTATAGAGGTACCACTGAGTGTGTTCTGACCAGCTTCATTATGGTCAAGCAACTGCAGAATGTCTGACAGCAGAGAATATTATCACAGTGCCTCTTCCTTCTGTAGAAGATGCATTCTCCAAGGGCCGTGGCCACATGGCTTACTGCATTGTGTAGGACCTTTCTCAAAGATTCTGCATTCCTTTGCATCCTGAATAAAAATACTACAGCATCAGAGCCATATTTGTAAAGTAGTCGGATATTTTTTCCCCCCAGGCTGTAAGCGTCCTCAACAGATTGTTCACACTGTGCTGTATTTGCATTATGTGTACTCAATGAGCGCTGAGCTTCATCATTTTGTCTGTCTGTATACTTATATATAGTTAAGATGATAGTAAAGTTTACTTTGGCTTTGAGTAAAGAACAAGTCAGGGGGCGTGGTTAATTTAAATATTTTAAAACATTACCCATAGTGTTATGCGGTTCAAACGGATTGGTGAGTTAATGCCAACAAGATAAGGGAAATTGAAAAATTTAATGTCTTGGGGTGTTTGCTTGGTCGTGGCAGTGTGAGGTACCAAGAAAGAAGCTGTGCTTTTTGGCTTGTTCAACAAAGATGAAAACCTGCTGCATTTCACTGAATTAAGAGGCATACCTTTGTGCATAATAAATTAATAGTACATTTGTTATTTGTTAAAATTATATATATATATATATATATATATATATATATACAGAACTGCATATTTCAGTCTAAAATGTATTAACACATTAACAAACCAGTATCTACTGAAGCTTTAATCAGAATCTTTAATTCTACAGTGATATGGATTTTTTGGTCATCCTTCCTGCTCATAGATCATGTACTGTACATACAGTATGCATTCACTAATGTAGTTTTAAACAGGCGAAAAATTTAAATTTTGACTTTTTGTTTAAGTCTAAGACAAATATAAATACTCTGTTCAGACTCTGTTCACGTAAATGGAGAAACTACATCATTAGCATTACCATTAGAACATTATAAAAATTGTGACGAGAGCAGTCCATCTAGTTCACTCATCTATTTATCTAGATTGTCCAAAATAACATAAAGTCGATATATGAATTTCCCTAAAGTATTACTCTCTGCCACACTTTTTCATTATGTATTCTATGTGTGCATGGTTCTTTGCAAGAAGAAAAACTTTGTAACATTTCTGTCCTTAACAAGTTGCCATCTGTCTCCCTGTGTTAATGTTGCAGAATTTATTTGAAAGTAACAGTCTCAATTCACTGTACTAATTCTTTTAATAATTTTAACCTCTGTTTGCTTAAACTAAAAAGATTCTGCTTTTTTAATTTCTCCTCAAAGCTCATACCCCTTAGTCCCAGAATCAGTCTAATTATACTTCTCTGGACTTTCTCGAATGCTGCTATGTCTTTTTTCCTCTTTAAATATTCTGCTTACATTACCTTCTAGCACCAATGCTAGCCAGCTTGTGATTAATATACCCAAGTTAACTAGTAATATTTTACTTCCCTCTTTACTGAGTAACCAACATGCTTATTTACTGTTAACAGATATGAATCCAGTTAAACTTTAGTGGTATGTAGAAAGTTAGTACTGTAGTTGTTGCCCACAGCACTCCAGCAAAAACTGTTGTAAAGGGAAAAAGATATGCCCAGTCTCCAGAATGAAGTTTTAGAAGCAACTTCTGTATTTCTGTAGTTTCACACACAGTCAAAACACAGCACCAGTAGCAGGGATGTGTCTGTATATAATACACACTCTCTGCCTTAGCAAACTAAGCTCTGATCTTATTGCTTTTTTACTTTTCATTTTGAATGGTCTGCCATACTTTGTGTCAAAAATATCTCGAATGTTTATCGCTGGTTATAGTTTTTTTGCCTGATTTTAGCCATCTCTTCTAGCTGCTACTGTCTTTCTTCTGTAGAATAGTAATTTAACTGTTCTGTAGTCCAGTATTTTCTATTAAAAAAACTATGTAGTATTAATGTATTTTAAGCTTCAGTAAATTAAAAACTTACAACAAATATGTCCACTAAAAATGAGAATATTATCTTTTTTTTCATCATTTCAGCCTCCTGTAACAAAAGGACTTGTGACTAACTGTAAACCTATTACTGACCGAATCCATAAAGCCTACAAGGAGAAGACTAAATATAAGTATGTTTATGAGTGTTTATTTTTATTGGAATATGGTTAAATATTGAGATGCAGATATAAATAAATGTTTAGATGAAACTTTTATCTTCTACTAACATATCTTTTTAAAATAAAAATTTTCTGCAATACCCTATTCTTTTTGTTCATGCTGTATTAAGACGAATTTGCCTGTTGTGTAGCTAACACTTTATTCAAGAAGAAACAGTTCTCAGTTCACTTGACTTGTTGGAGATATCCATGCATCCATTATCCAACCCACTATATTCTAACTACAGGGTCATGGGGGTCTGGTGGAGCCAATCCTAGCCAGCACAGGGTGCAAGGCAGGAAACAAACCCCGGGCAGGGCGCCAGCCCACCGCAGGACACACACACACACACACACACCAAGCACACACTTGGGACAATTTAGGATCGCCAATGCACCTAACCTGCATGTCTTTGGACTGTGGGAGGAAACTGGAGCATCTGGAGGAAACCCACGCAGACACGGGGAGAACATGCACACTCCAGGCTGGGATGACCCGGGAAGTGAGCCCAGGTCTCCTTACTGTGAGGCAGCAGCGCTACCACAGCGCCACCGTGCCGCCCTGTGTTGGAGATATTACCAGATAAAAACAAATTAAAAAAATGACAGGGTCTCCGTCATGTTCGTACATACTGTATATTTCTGTGATATATAAGTTATCTTCCTAAAAATTACTTTCTTAAGTGAATACACATGATCCTGGTGGCAGATGATAATATCCTAGGGTAGCTCTTTGGGGACATTCACCTTTTTCCTTTCTTGCCCTACATATGTTTTCTCCCAAAGACCACCATTCATTCTTTATTTTACTCACCTTTCATCAGCAGTTCCAGTGGTGGTGTCTATCAGGACATGCCATGTTGATTGTTTCCAGCCTGGTTAGGAAAATGTGGCCAACTGTATTTCCTAGCTAGGAGCTCTATCAGAGTTCCTGCCCTCCTGTGACAGACTATATACTCTTAATGTATATTCTTTGCATCTGATGCCATTGATAATGATATTTGTCATTATGTTGACCATTGGACAGTTTCCAAGGAGGCTTGGAAAATTCCAAAATTGTTGTTAGACCAAGTGGACTTATCTGCTTTAGCCCAGTAACATACGAGGTGTGGCAGAAAAGTAATGAGACTGGCAACACTGCAAGCGATCTGGAAACGCTGTGCTGTTGTCCTTGATAGAGCACGTGTATCAGTACCCTCCCATAGCTCAGTGCGAGTTTCAACTCCTTCCGTTAACTACGTGATTTTTGTGACTGCTATTAGCGAAGTTGTGTTTTTGGTTGTGCGTCACACAAAATGGAACAGCGGAATTTGGAGCAACATTGTGCCATTAAATTTTGTGTTAAGCTTGGAGAATCGGCAAGTGTGACGTTTGAAAAGTTAAAACAGGCCTATGGGGAATATTCTTTATCCCGAGCTCAAGTTTTTCGCTGGCACAAATCATTTTTGGAAGGCAGAAAACACATTGAAGATGAACACCGTTCAGGGAGGCCTTCAACTTCGAAAACCAATGAAAACATCGAACGTGTGAACACTCTTGTGAGATCAGACCGTCGTTTAACATTAAGAATGTTGAGTGAACAATTAAATTTGAACAGATTTACCGTTCATCAAATTTTGACTGAACATTTGCACATGCGAAAGGTCTGTGCCAAAATGGTGCCGAAAAACCTCACAATTGAGCAGAAGGACAATCGAAAAAAGAAGTGTCTTGATCTTCTTGACAGAATCGCTAATGAGCAAGATTTCTTTAGTCGTGTGATCACAGGTGATGAATCATGGATTTTTGAATACGATCCTGAGACCAAGAGGCAAAGTCAGGAGTGGCACACTGCAAACTCTCCTCGACCAAAGACAGCTCGAATGAGCAAATCGAAGATCAAATCAATGCTGATTTGTTTTTTTGACAAAAGGGGAATCGTCCACAAAGAATTTGTTCCTCCAGGACAAACTGTCAACCAAGTTTTTTATAAAGACGTCCTTGAAAGGCTCAGAAAAAGGGTCATTCGCGTGAGACCAGACATTGCAGACAAATGTATGCTCCATCATGACAACGCCCCATGTCACACTGCCCTCTCCATAACAGAATTTTTGACCTCAAAAGGCATTCCTGTGCTTCCCCAACCCCCTTATTCACCTCACCTTAGTCCGTGTGACTTTTTCCTTTTTCCTAAACTGAAAAATGTCCTCAAAGGACGTCATTTTGGGACTTTAGAAAACATCCAAAAGAGTGTAACGGACATGCTGAAGACCATACCGGTTGAAGACTTCCAGCGCTGCTACCAACAGTGGGAACAACGTCTCCATCGGTGTGTAGCTGCCCAAGGGAACTACTTTGAAGGGGATAACATTGATGTTTGAAAAAAAATAAAAACTTTGGTAAATAAAAAATCAGTCTCATTACTTTTCTGCCACACCTCGTATCAAGCTAGGAAGGCAGTGACTCCTGTAAATAAACAGAGATTGTGAATGGAATTGAAGCTGTTTGTTTTGTACCAGGCACAGTAAACATAATTTGTAATGATCTGAAGCTTCAGAGGCTATTTGCAATTTCAGGCTCCTGGTGCATTTTTTGTATAATGTTTACTTGTATGTTTATGCTTCTATTGGTCACTTCGATCTCTTTGCCCCTTCCAGTGTGTGTAATTCTTCTCCAGGTCATTTTTTCCTCTGTATTGTTAGTTAGACATAAAAGACATCTACCATTCCTATGGCAATGATTAAAGTTGTGCGACTGTTAACTCCCACCATTTTGTATCAGCCCTATATTGATGATCTGATACTGTTTTCATTCTCTTTTTTTAACTTTTTGTTTTAGAATCGTTGTAATCATGTCTATTTATTATGAGATGATAAATGTAAATCAGCTATACAATCAATAACTTGTAAGTTTCCTAAAATCCATAAGCAAGTTTTAAGTCGGTAGTAAACGGACAATACTTTTTTAGATTATATTTAATCCTACAGTGTATCTATCATGCCTCTTGCACAGTGATTAAATAATATACTGCAGTTAAACTAAAAAATCCAAAACAGTCTAGTTATTTGTTAATTTACTGTTTTTTAGCCTTGCTTTTGGCATTTTATCATATTATTGTCATGATGAAAATATTTATTTTGCTTTTTTTTACAGATTTGAAATTATGGGTGAAGAAGAAATTGCATTTAAAATGATTCGAACCAATGTTTCCCATGTTGTGGGACAACTGGATGATATAAGGAAAAATCCAAGGTATAGGAAGAATTACATTTAAAAAGTGTGTTCACTTTCTTATGGAATTTAGAAACATTAGAATATTTTTCCGGACCTAACAAACTTTTAATAGCCTTCACAACAAAAAATATTGTGTCCATTTTTCTATAGTATTTTGCTTGTGCATTCTTTTCTTTAACAAAGGTTTCTGTGAGTATCAATAACCATATGAATGAAATGGGCATGTTTTAGATAAATTCATTGGTTGACATTCCATGTGAATCTGTCTCCTATAGTGCATATTTGGGGACATTTTAAGTTTTTATCCAAATCCTGTATTAGAGGTGGATAAAAAATTCAGTATAGCAGAGGTTTCTAATTCTTGGTAGAGCAATAAACTGAATTTTTTAAATGTATTTTCACATTTGGTACTTGTATAATGAAATGCACTACAGTATGTTCAGCTTTTTCTTTGATGATGCACTGGAGACATTGCTCCTTTTTGTGAATATGAAAATAACCTTTTGTTTCAGAAGAGCAGTGTGTTAACAAGTGACATCAAAAACATGGCTCTCTATCTACTAATAAAAAGGGCTGCATCCACTTTTATACGGAACTCTTTGTAAATTCTGGTATTCGCTAAGTGGTAGTCATTATTAAATGACAGGTACTTTGGCACACTGAAAAGCAGGACGTTTATGGCGTTTTCACACCTACTTCATTTGGTGCGGTTTTATCAAATGCTAATGGGATTCCCACGAAAGTCATTTTATTTAGATTGAAGTGAAACATGCCAGTTTCACTCAGGTGCAGACCAAAACAACAGACTGAGACCCTTACGAAAGTGAGGTCTCTGTGCAGTAACCACGATTTAAAATGAGATTGATTTAACTACAACAAATACTGTGCGTTATGGGTGAAATTGTGAGTACTGAACAGTGGTAGACAAAGTGCCATTTGTTATTGGAGAATCTCATTCACAGCATAGTGAGTCAAGGGTTAACATGGGGGATTAAAAACAATCAGAAGGTAAAAAATATATATACACATGGGTACAAATGTGACACAATTCAAGTGAACAACTCGCACAATTACCAGTCAAGCAGAGCCAAGCTAACACCTGATATACTGTATGCCCCTTGTACATGCATATAGCTGTGAGACCAATGATCAAACCCCCCTAAACTTATAGGTTGGGCTTTCTCTTAATGTAATTGCCTTTTGGGAGTGATGTGGATTTAGAAACATACTGACTTTGAGATATGTAGCAAATGTTCAAAATTGCAAACTTAACATCATTAACAAATAGTTACAGGAGTTATGACAATAGACATGTCATTTGAGATGACCTAGGTTACGTTCATGTGATGACTACAGGAGAGTCAATGGGTAACATCATACAGTTAAATTAGCCTGATTCATTTACTGTCATAAAACGGAAGTAAATCAGTGTATGCCTTTGACAGAGCTTGCCTTTTCTTACACACTCTCCTATTTGAAACATGTCCTTTTCATAGCATGCATAGTAGCGCATGATTTTCAAGTTGTCTCCCGGTTGTGCGACATTAGGTGCCCTGCGCATAGAGTTGTATTTTCTAAATATACTAAATAATTATCGTAAATGCAGCGTTGTGCAAACACAACTGTTGTTGACCCTTCATGATATTTTTTCCTCGGAAAAATGTTTCTGCCCAATGAGAGCAGTGCATGATACACACATGGACTGTTTATTGATGTATCTGGTTTATTTAAAAGTTTACAGTGTTAAATACAACCAAACTAACTAGAAATTGAAACAAAGTAACATATGAGTAACAAAGTTACAAATGGATTTAGAGTGTGACAATAATTTTAGATTCTTGTTAATATTCAAATTTCATTTACTATATATAGAAATGCTTTTAAACTTTAAATGTTAAAAATAAAATGTAAAAACATGCTATTCAATATTTCAGATTTTCACTTCGACATGTTGTCTTTGCATGTCACTTCCAGGAAGAAATGAGGACATTAGTGCTGAACCTTAGTAATGTTACTTAAATATGCAGAGCAACTGTACTGACAACTATAGAATTAAAATCAGTGGTTGTAAAGGGCCAATAATTAGACAGAATTCATGGGTAGAAACTGTCAAATAAACCAGCTCATACTAATACAAATTCATTTGTATAGGTAACAGTGCAGCTGGAACTAAAATCAGGGAGCACAAAAAAATAACACATGTAAGGAATAATCTAATTTATATATACCGAAGAGCAAAGAAGATAAAGCTTGAGTAAACTGTTTGATAAATACTAATGGACTAATGATTACTTTGTTCTGGCTTTAGAAGCCCTTCTTATTCTTGTCTCCTGCTGTTCAATGAAAATTGGTAGACTGCTTCAGGTTGTTTTTCTTTTTTTTTTTTAACCAAGTGTAATAAGACACCAAAATATATGATATAGCTCACTATTTATATAAATAAAAAATGATTGATTGCGGTAAAATCATGGACTGAAATATTTTTTTTGTAATTAATGTAAATGTAACCTGAATTAATTTCCTTTTCTACTCCTGTTAGAATGCATGTACAAATTCAAATTCAATTCAAATATCTTTAACATTTTATCATTTAATGAAACATCACATATATGTTAATGAAATTTTAAACTGTCCCAGTGCAACTGTGACTGTGATGTGGGATATGTATATGTGAGTAGGCCTCTTAATGGACTGACCTCCTGCCCTGCTCATGATGTTACTGGGTAGCCTCAAGCTACCCTTGACACTGAATCAAATTTAGTTAGTTTAATTGACAAAGAACTCTCCTTAACAATACTCATTTATTTTAAAGCTTGATTTTTCTTTTTAAACTTTGTTTCAGGAAATTTGTTTGTTTAAATGACAACATTGACCATAGTCACAAGGATGCAGCTACTGTGAAAGCTGTATTGCGAGACTTCTATGAATCAATGTTTCCTATCCCTTCACAATTTGAACTGCCAAGAGAATATCGCAATCGCTTTCTTCATATGCAGGAGCTACAGGAGTGGTAAAGTGTCTTTAGAATCTATTTTTATAATCTGTATAAACTCTTAACTTAATTTTAAAGTATTGGTATTTCTATGTTAAAAAAAGGAATCTAGTTGTATTATGTTTTAATACTGTTGAATCTTTACTCTGTTGTTGTGTTATATGCAGGAGAGCATACCGGGACAAGTTGAAATTCTGGACACACTGTGTTCTTGTCACTTTAGTTGCCTTCACTGTATTTTCATTTTTTGCAGAACAGGTAAGACACAAGATATTACTGAAATCAACTGCATTTGATAGCAGCTGAGTTAAATGGATTAGATAGTGGATGAATACAAGATAACATACACACTGTTTATTACCATATACTGTATAAAGGTTTACCACTACTAGCACTTTGGTGTGTTTAATTTCCCACCTAGCTGCTAGAATTGGATATAGCTTTCTGGTACTATGTAATGGAGTATGTGGGATCAGTAGATACAAGTACAGGTAAAACTAAAACTTTCTTAAGAAGGATCACTTACTTAGAATATGTTACCTGTGCAGGAAATACTTGAAAGTTCAAAGTTACTGTCAATTGCACCCTTGTAAGACATTCATATATTTTTACCATCTGTGAAACACACTATTTAATGTATGGAATTCACATACTTGCATCCTGTGAATAGTTGCATCACAGATGTAATCTCTCATCAAAACATCTCTTTTACTGCATGCAGACTTACAGACTTTAGTAAAATAAACCTGACCAAATTTAATTTATTGCTTAATTTCTTGATTGTTCATTCAGCATCTCAACAAAAACCTGACCTTTAATTGATTTAAAAAAATTACAAACAATTGATTTCCTCAAATATATGTGTGCCATAATTATTGGCACCTCTTCATTTAATACTTTGCCCCCTAGCCCCCTTTGCCAAGATAATAGCTCTAAGTATTCTCCCATAATATTTAATGAGGTTGAAGAACACATGGCAAAGTAGGAGAGGATTCAGGAATTAGTGAATCTTTTTTATTAAGATTTTGAGGTCCATGCTTGTGGACTGTCCTCTTCAGCTCAGCCCACAGGTTTTCAGTGAGATTAGGTCAAGGGTCTAGGATGGTCTTGTGAAAACCTTGACTTTGCAAGCACTGAACCATTTTTGTTTTGATGTGAACTTTCGATCATAGTCCATATCTTCAGATACTTGATGGAGTCCATGATATCAAGTATCCTACCAGGTTGTCCAGGGTCTTTGTCAAAAAAGCACCCCCACAGCATTATAGATCCTCTACCATACTTCAGAGTGGGGTTGAGGTATTTTTCTTCATGCTATCATTCCCTGTAAACCAAACCCAACTTTGTTGCTCAAAAACACTCATTTTGTTGTATCTTGACTGTTGAACTTCGTTTCATTGGAAAAATTCCAGTAACTTTTGGCAAATTATAGGCCCTTGAGTTTGTTGTTTGATGACAACAGACACATTTTTCTGCAACACCCGAACAGTTTGGGTTAATGTAGGTGGCATCATTTCATAGTTTTGAAGTCTTTCTGACCCTAAGATCCAATCGACATCTGCAGTTCTCAAACTGTGGCCCTTAGAAATTCTTTGGACACACAAACCATCCCTCAAATTTTGTGTGGAGTCAGAGACCGACACATCATCTTCCAGGCTAACTCTTGACATCTTTAGTTACTTTAAACAAACTAATTATTGTCCTGGTAGAGCCATTTAACTCTCTTCTTGTAGCAGTTTCTTAATTGGTGCAGCTCAACAACCTTTTGTTGCACATCATTCCTGCGTTATCAAGTCTATCCCATTTTGATGAATGACTAAGGCAGTTTGACCTCTTTGTCAACTTATATTTATACCTCTGTGAAACGGGGAGTCTCATGGCTTTACTGTTCCTACTCACTTGGATGAACTTAGTTGTAAAATATGAATGTGAATCTACTTCAGTTAGGTCTTACTCATCTGACTTTCTAGGAATGAAAATAATTCAGGCAAAAGTATACTTGAGAAAAATAATTGTTTTATGATGCGAATGTGTTTATCTTTTTTGCATAGCCCATTTTGTTTTTACTTTCTAAAGGTGCCCTTACTAATACAGGGCACTAAATGTTTGAGAGATGTTGTGCGGTACCTGCTTTACCGGGTCATGTTTTAGGAAAAATCCCCTATTTACACTCTTTTGGAGCAACGTTTTTTCTTATTTAGCATGCATTCATGGATTCTAATCTGTAATTAAGCCTTGAAGTCAGCAAATTAATTAAAGTTGGCTTATGAGTAGGCCAAAATATAAAACCGCATTGGTTCTGAAATACCAGCCAGCAAAAAGTTCCTTCTGCATGCTGATGATCCCAATCCAAGACGACCGGTGCTTTTTTACCAGAAAGTTGTACTTTGAACTTTCAGTATTTAAGGGTTAAGAGCTTAAGGACATTTAAAAGTGTGTGCATATTGGTTTCCATGAAATCTAACCATTGATTTAAAAACTGTTGAAAGATGTGTGGCTATATACAGTATCAGCACTGTCATTATTGCACTAACAGTTAAAGCACTTTGTTGTGACTCATCACTGCAGAATGAAACACAAATCAGTCATTTTGAATTGATGACCTACAGAGAGTCTGTAGAATAGCATCATTCAGCTTGGAAGAAGACATTTAAGGTTACTCCTTCAATGGGAAAAGACATGTCCACTGTCAGGATGTGTTGGGATGCGCAATTAGTGATTGTGGCAGACATTATTGTGCCTCATGTTCAGACAAGTTAACATAGATATAGATCTGCAGATTATAAAATCTTTAAAAACTGTAGAAGCATTTAAGAAGAGTTTTGATTCGCATGGTGCTAAAATCCTCCAGCACTGAAGTTTGAAAACACTACAGTCATTGTAAAAAGTCAGCTGGAATGTTCTTCTCCGTCCATCTTGCAGTCCAGATCTTGTTCCCTGACTTTTCCCTGCTTTGGATCCCTCAAAGATACCATTCATTAGAAAGCTTTTGAGAGTGTTAACAAGGTTATTGAAGAAGTGAACTGGCTACAAGTGCAGGATTCATACAGTGACAAATCATCTGTTGAAAATGATGTAGATAGATGAGGCATGTAGCAAATACATCTGGCTATCTGTTAGTGTGTTCAAACAATTCCTGTAATAAACAACTGTTAATAAAACAAATGTATGGCAAAAATGGTATGGGCAACTCTGTTCTGCAGTATACAGTACACCCCCAAAATTCGTGGGGGTTACATTCCTAGAACACCTGGTTAGGTTTAGGTTAAACCCTAAATATGCCCCCAAAACACTTTAATTTCATTTCAACCTCCGCTTAATACATTACATAAAAAAAGAATGTAAAGGTAAACCCGTTTACTGTATAGTACTGTACTGATATGTCACCTGCAGTGCTAGAATGTAAAATACCGATGTTACCGCTATAAGTACTGTAATTCATGCAAGCACATTTTCATTGCCAGAAGCCTTAGAAGGTGCAGAGCGTTTCGATGGCATCTTGGGGCCTTAACCCTTAAATTGCCACATACTTCGGGGTTACTGCATCCCTGGATGCCAAATACATTTTTGCTGCACTTTTTAAGTAACGTCACAATTCACAAACAAAAAGTGAAATTTTAATGGCACACATTTTTTTTCATGCAAAGAGCATCACAATTACTGCAACACTGATCATTTTACACACTGCTAATGAACTGTAAAAACTGTTTAAAAAACTACTGGAACAATATGTCCAAAGTGCAACTGACGCCATTGATGAAATTCAGTAAATCACTGAGCCAGCTGTGCTGAACTGGCTGCATGCAAGCACACAGAGGTAAGCGCTGATGCTGACAGGCTAGTCTAGTGCAGCGGCTCAATCCCAGAGACAGTGAGGCTGCAGTGCTGCAGGGGCCGGCAGTGATCATGAGCGGGATACTCAACGAAAGTATGGCACTGACTGATTGGCGTTTAATGAATGTATGATGCCGAATATACTCGGCTCCTACATGCTGGCAAATGGCACTGGGAAACGACTAGAGCTGGTTGTAGCGGTATAAGGATTAGGAAGAACAAAACGGGAAACACAAGAAAACTCAGCTGGAGATGCGTCACAGGGCAACAGTCAATCAGCAGCAAGGAGAAATGAATAACGCTGTAACGGTCCAGTGCCGCTAAGATTCACATCATCAAGAAGACAGTGATTTATTTATTTTTAAAGTGGAGACAAAAACAAAGCAAACCGGTAATCAAACAGCAAATAAAGAATGTAATGAAAACAACAATACCACCCCTGTTCCCCTTACAGCGATTATACATTAAATACAAAAAAGCACCAACAAAACACACATATGAAAAACGGCAACGGATGAAATGTAATGATGAAGATAGATAGTCCAGAGATCCGCACGTTGAATGGGAATGTAAAGATGGAGCCCTACTGGTAGTTCCTGAAATGGTGAAGACGGGTGGACGGGTTTAGGAGCGCTCCTTTCTTTGCAGGATGGCAATGAATCCACTTACAGTCCTCTTGTACACAGGCAGACAATCCAGACCCCAACCACAAAATGATCCAGGACAAAACAAATAAGTACAGGTAACCCAACATAAGGCAGGCAGAGAGACAGGAACTTGAAACACAAATTACAAACACTTTTTTTTTTTCGTTTGGTCACCGGCCCCCTTTTTAAAAGCCGCGTTGACATCCTTTGACCCCAACATCCCAGCACCCTCAGCAGAAGACCAATCACAGCCACAGCAGGGACTGCCGAGAGCACCAGTTTCAAATTCTAGTAGAGTACAACGCTCTTGGATTGGCTACTTTCACCATCCCAAGCTGCGTTTTCCTCTACGGTTGTTTCCTGTTCTCTCTACAGTGCAGTATTGTCACGTAAAAAGCCATTAAAAATCGTGGAGGATATTTGTGGTTTCCGCTAACAATTATTAGTTTCTAAGGAAAAATCCGCGAACGACTGCAGCTGCGAACCCTGAACCGCATTTTCGCGGAGGTCTACTATATAGTATGTTGAACATCATGCAGGTGCCTGCTATCTTAGCTATGGCAATTGAACATAAAATTATTGTCTAGTTATAATATCCTTTTGACATTTCAATATCTTGAAGGGAAAGCTAATTGTTGCTGTGACGTGCGAGAGCTGTTAACTTGTTTTCAGACTGGTGGCTAAAACAAATCATTTTTTAGTGCTAAGCAAATCCAGGAATCAATAGTGCTATGCATTTGTTCTTTCTTTTTTTGTTTTAGAATGACTGTCCTTGTTTTAATTTTGCCCACATCTACCTTAATCCTTGTAACTTTTCCTGTAGGTTTACATTTTCTGTGCCTATAATGAAAGTAGTTTTCTGTTGTAGTTATGCAACCTGAATGTAAATCTTCCTGTAAAATGCACTGTATGTGGGAGTTTTAAATACAGCAGCTGCAAACTGTACTTACTCCAGTGTAAGTGTTTAACCATTACTCAGTGGATAATGTGTGAAAAATGACGTGGGCCTAAATTCATGTGGGTCATTAAAATTGGGGGGAAAAAAAACAATTTTTGCAGTTGTTTTCCTTATGAGTTTGAATTGTTTAACGTTACATAAACCTGATACCTTGGGAATTGATTAGCTTTTCTCTGTTTTTCTTTTTAGCTAATTATGTTAAAACGTCAGCTCTTTCCAAGAAGAAGAATCAAAAGGGATGTCAATCCAGAACGAGTTTAGATGGAGGTGGAACAATTTACCTTTTGTACATTTTGAGCCTGGCTTACCAAATAAGACAGCAAAAACAAAAATACAAAGCTGACTGAAACAAGTGCCAAGTAATAAATCTCGAGAGACCTTCTGTTGAGCACCAACTTGTGAAGGAAAACCCAGGAGACAGAAGTTCTTTAGGGATCCCTGGACTGCCAGTGAATTGATGCGTCAGCCATTGAATCCTACAGCCAGTCTCCACAGTAGGGTGCAAGTCAGGGTGGTGCACTTCCAGGAGGGAGTAATAATTGGACACTGGAGCTGGCAGAAGTTTAGATGGTTGAAGTTATTCCATTTTTATATTTTTGGAACCAACTGAGCTCTTTAGTTTCTATGCTGAAATGGAGTTCCCGAGTTGATAAATCAATGCACTCGAACATGTTGTGTTCATTTAAAATGGACCAGCAGAGGTGGTTTACGATATAAAGTGCTGAACACCTATAGTAGTATAGCTAAAAATAAATAATGTGTTAATGCACTCCACTCTTTATATTTTAGTACAAAAAAGCATTTAATTGTTGCTGCCTTTCCCTTATTATTATTTTAAATAAGTGCCTATTTTGTTGTTGATTTATTTAAAGAGCACTGGTATGTAATCCAGCTTCTCCTCCAACAAAAAACTATTTTATTATATTTTTCCAAAGTAAAGATTTATTGGGTAATGTTAAAACAATACTAAATCATTTTTTTAAAGAGTATAATTATATTTTCCCCTACAAATGCATTGTGTTTGGAGAATTGACTATTCTAGACTGTGTTACTTATTGTATTGACAACAAAGCCAGATATGTGAATTTCTCCTTTTGAATGTAAAATGAAGCAGTGCCGAGCTGCAGTATCTTATCAGTTGAACGCCGAGATAATATGAATGTCAAGTAGTACTTGCCTGAAACAAAGTATTATTTGTGGTGTCATTTAAAATGCAAATGTGTTATTAGAAGCAGTTGTATTTTTTTTATTCTGCAGCTATCACCTTTTGTCAGATGTGCAAAATGGTGAGTAAAACTATCTTGAAAAGAGCAGATCAGAATAGTCGATATTCAAACAAAAGTCATAAAACTTTTAGAATGAGTCAAGAGTTCTGATGATGACTACAGTTTTAAGTTAATTATTAATATTGACTTCTACAGTAAGTGCATTGCCTGTTGTATTACTTTAGACATTTTGTCATTTTAATGTCATTAAAGCATATAGTTTTAGAAAAATATTCATAGTTTGGATACATTTATCTTAAACTGGGGGATACTTCTACATCAAATGGTAAACAAGCCTACAAAATCTCAAATTTCAAGAATATAGTGTTAAGAACTGAAACTTATTCATAGAAATGAGCATCTGATGGAATGTTTGTGGTCATTTTGTAACGCATCACTGAAAATTATGCTGACATTGTTTGCCATATCATTCTTTCATTTTTAGTATGTGCTAATGGAGGATATGCCCTGTGTGTTTCTAGCTATTTTCTTACGCTTTGAGAGTTAAAGTAGTTTGTCTTTGATTAAGTGTATTCATGTTACTCTTACTACATTTTTTTATACCAGTCCACATACATGAAGAACATAGCGTTATTGTGTAAATTAGTCCTCAAAGGAAACTTACTTTAATGAATAAAGCAAATATGTTTGTAAGTATGGTAGTCAGAATAGTTTTCTTTTAATCACAGTCGTGCAGAGAATCTTATTTTTAAAGTAAACAACAGCATAAAAATCATGCTTTATAATTTGGGGTAAATTGCCATTGCTAGTAAGTATCGTATTTTATGGTGACAGATATGGTGTAAAGCTGTAAACCCAAGAGGATCAGTGTTTGAACGGGGAGCTATACAGAAATATTCAAGGGGAGAACATTTTTTTTTTTTTTTTAATGAAACTACTTATGAAACACTCATCTGTTTCTACAGATGCAGATTATCCGATTTATGATTAGTTTTTGTTCAGTAAGTTCCATTTTGGCAATGTTCAATGATGATAACGTTCCTCTGCCCATGCTGACTAAGTAAGGATAGATCTGCTTGAGGTGAAGAATCGCTAAAAATCAAACGCAGTTTAAGGTTCTGTGCAGAGGACAGGTGGGCACTTGGCACCATATATTCAAGATTTGCAGCAAATACAGTTTTAGGCCAGTTTGGAAATACAGTATGTGGACACAAACAGTGTAAAGTTCTAATATACAAAACCTGTTATTAATTTCCTCCTCCGGGAATTATCAAGTTAGAAAAAGAATGCATGCTTGTTATTGATTGATGGCCGTACGTCTTTCAGTTAGAGAGTTGTGTTGCCTGCCAGTGGATATTTGACTTTGTTATTTTCCAGTTGCACTGTAATAATAATTTTAAAATAATTTTTCACAGCTCCTGCATTTTGAATTGTAAGAAGAGGTAATCCAAAACTGCCATGTTACTTCAAATGTCCATACCATTTTTATTAAATTATCATAGAAACATTGTACTTGTATTCACATTATATAATATTCCTAGAAATGTGCAATTAATTTTAGAAGAAAACAAAGTACAAATCATTGCTGTATTTTCCTGGTATTTATTTTTTACTTTGTAGAAATTGTCAAAAACATTCTAAATATCAGGTGCAGTAGCAGAGGTACGCAGTTTTCAGATGAGCGGAGTTGGAGGTATGTACTGGGTGTCGCATCGCAGGGTGGCATTTGATTATATGAACTTGTTCATCTTTTAATGGTCATTATTTTCTGTTTATTTTGGGTAAAGTAACATTGAGGGCTAATCTTAATAAATTGTTTTTTATGCAACAATTTATGTGTAAGCAGATTTTATTTTGTTTCCTAGCTCTTGTTTTCAGTAGTCTTTTCAAATCATAGATTATATAAAGAAACAACATAGAGCAGTGATGGAAAAAATATACAGCATTTGTCCAAGTTAAATATGAGAAATGTCTTCTTGCTGGCAGACGTGTGTAGAATGTGCTAGAGGCAGATTACTGAAGCACAATCAGCACATACACATCTTGTTTGGTGACTGAGAGGAGGCCATTCAGCCCATCAGGCTCATTTGTTTAGTGAATAGCTACAGTAAGCTCTCCAAATATCTCATCCAGTTTTTTCTAAAAGGTGTGTGAAGATGTAACTCCCTACAACACAATGTAGGGTGCTCATGATGGGGTGTGGGACAGTGTCGGTGGTCACTGAGTGGTGCATCTTGGGGGGAATTTGGATGGTATTGGTGGGGTCTCTCCTCTACGGGCTGTCAGGGAGTTAAGTTGGCAGCCGCTTGGCCGTGTCTTCGGGAGGTGTTTGCTTGTAGCCGAGGGCTTCGAGGCAGCAAGATAGGGCACAGCAATGGGTCTTTGAAGGCTGTATTTGTTTTTGGTTGTTTTTTGTTTTGTTGCTTGCTGAGGAGGCGCGGTTGAGGAGGACCAGTGCGGGTGTTGGGAGGTGTGCATGGGTGATCAGGTGAGCGTGTGGATAGCTCCCAGATTCAAAGGTGCACGAAACACGTGACAGGGGGGTGGGTGTCCAGGTCCCTTGTCAGCTGATTGCTAGGAGAACTTATAAAAGCCTTTCGGGGAAGTGGAAAGGGGGGATAAGCTGGGTGAGCAGGAGGACGTATGGTGTTGCTTGAGAACAGGAGTCGGTTAACAATATGAATCTTTTTGAGAGAAGGACCCTGACGGAACAATTGGATGGGTGCAATTTTTACAGGATATTTTTCTTTTTCTTTGCCTTTTTGCAATTCACTCAATCAACTTTTGTGACTGTTTTTGCCATTTATTGCACAATAAATTGCACTTTTTTTCAAATTACATTTCTGTGTTGGCATCTCTTACAGTTCCACTGACCTCGGTCCCTCTATCAAAGACTTGCGGTCTGACAGTTTTATCTGTTAAGGACCCGAGTGCCTGACAAGGTTGTTAAGGGTTCTTCTTAAACTGCTTATCTCAGTAGTTTGTTCCGAAATCCCACAACTCTTTGCGTAGGGAAATGCTTCGTGACTTCAGTTTGAAATGCACTTCCCCTTAATTTCCATTGATGTCCGTGATCTACTCAGCATCTTTGAGGATTTTAAATACCTGGATAAGGTCCCCAGTTAAGGCTGTAAGTTGCTCTCTTGTCAGCCTCGGTAAGGAGTTATCTTAGTTAGGTTGTCAATTTTGGGGAAAACTCCTCCACTTCTTGAAGGTGGTCTTGACATATTTTCCATGGTAAGTATAATTTTTGAATTGTTTTATAGGCCCCTCTGACCTGCAGAGTATACCTTTTAGCAGTAAGAACCTGTAGGTTTCTTGTTTTGAGAGCTGTGATGGTCAGACTGCTGTATTACGAAGAAACCTTCAGTGAAATCCTACCAGAAACTCTGTGTCATTCACAAATATGCCATATAATTGAAAATAATAGGATTTATTGTCCTACGGATCAAAACAAATCCGGTTTCTTGCACTGTTGAGGATTTTTCCTAGAAAGTAACAGTTGTCTGGATGTAGTGGTGTCGTCCGTGAGCTCCAGCTGAAGCGTTCACTTTCCATATTATGTACAGTAGATACAGGAGGACACTGTGGTTTACCTGAAGGTGTTTTTATACATTAGAAGTGCACTAAAGTAACATTGTGAAGTCATGGTTAGCAGAGGCAAAAGAAATTTCACTGTGTGTTTGTATTCCAATAAGAATTCTTTCTGTATCCCTGATTTACATTTCCTTATTTTTGTACTTTACTTTTAGGTGCATATACTATAAACCGATAAGAAGAAAAGCCATAACTAGCCCTGTTCTTGACATAGTTTTAATGCTGGATGTTCTTATACAGTCCTTTCACGCAGTCTTAACATGACAGGCCTATAGAAATACAAACAAGTGGCAAACAGGCTGTCCTAACGTCAAGCAGCTACTTACTCTGTGTTTGAGACCCGCTGAAAGAAACGCTGCAAACTCTGAACAGGCGCTTTACTGAGCAGAAGTTCTGTAGCTGCACTCTGTGGTGAAAAAGCTCGTCCTTTATAAGTTGAGGGCTTTACACATCCAGACATGGTCATGTGTGCCACTTCTGTTCTCGGTACTCAAATGTGGCAATTGGTGCCACGGCCCACCTGCCCAGTTGTTTGCCTGCCCATGGTAAAGTCATCCCTGATGGAGGATCGCAGGAATCATGGGAAAGAGGGGTCCTTTCATCGGATTGGCTGGCCCAGCACTGTTTCAGCCGTGGAATGGCCAAATGGGGGAGGCAGCTTGATGGATGAGGTCTCCAGGACACTAAAAATATCCAAATCTTATTATGTGATATTATCTACTGTTAAATTCCGCTCCGTACTTCTAAAATTTTTATTTTTATGCTGTATTAAGGATTTGTTCAGTTCTGTGTATTGTATTGTATTGACCCCCTTCTTTTGACACCCACTGCACGCCCAACCTACCTGGAAAGGGGTCTCTCTTTGAACTGCCTTTCCCAAGGTTTCTTCAATTTTTCCCTGCAAGGTTTTTTTGGGAGTTTTTCCTTGTCTTCTTAGAGATTCAAGGCTGGGGGGCTGTCAAGAGGCAGGGGCTGTTAAAGCCCATTGCGGCACTTCCTGTGTGATTTTGGGCTATACAAAAATAAACTGTATTGTATTTAACAAGTCATTTTACCTCCGCATTCAATTCATGTCCTTTGTATTTCTTCAGTTAATTTGTATTGAAAAAACTGCATTAGCATTCGGTTTAGAGCACAGTTATAAGAAATGCTTGTAATTTTTTGTGTCAAATTTACACTCTTAAGTGTATCTGAATTCTGACGGTTAATAACAAGCACAGCAGATGCTTTTAGTGTTACTGACTTGTGTGCGTATTAGTAAATAATAGCATAAATAGCCAGAAAACGAAAACAAACAAAAAATGCTTCAAAAAAAAATCTCCTGCCATTCCTGCTTTCTGGACGGATGCACAGAATCACAAACTAGAAGTAGCAGCTCGCTTCATTAATGAGTAACAAAGAAGAACTGCAGCCACAGGGGTCCTGATCAAGACCTCACCAGGACACGGACTTGACTTCTATGTACTAATGTTCTAAGTACTCGCCCACAGCTTATTTTCACTTGAGCTTCTCTTTCTGCTAGGAATGTGGCAGATCAGACCAAGGACATCCTTTGCTAAACTCTTCTTTTTATGTGTTTGGTGACAGGTGTGCTCTTGGGGATAAGAAAACCAAGGTCTTCCTCATGAGGACACTTCTAACCCCGAGGGATGGAGGTTCATTTCTGAGGACTTGGCACAACACTCGGGAGTGATCTATTCAGAGGTAACCACTGCTCTTATTTCAGAACACATCTTGACATCAAAGGGCAACAGGAAGGGCTTTCTGTCATCGCTGGCAGCAGCTGTCACCACTTTGTGCTTGGGTTACTCACAGCTGACCTGTCCCTTCCATGATATTTGGATACAATGATGAAAAGTAAATTCAGATCTCGCATTAGACATGCTCAGGGAAAAAAAAGGAAAAATCCTCCAGACGTTTGCCCCACATAGCCCGGCTGTGGAATCATGTGGCCTTTCAAGTGACACGAGGTGGGCTTACGCTATGGAAAGAGCTGCATTTGCCTTACAAGTGAACTTTTCTGGCAACACATAAAGTGGGATTCATTACACCACAAAAAGCTGCTGTGATGTATTTCATGTAGGAGCAGATTAGCCGGCTTTCAAAATGGACTTTACACAGTGGATGATGGAAGTCATGTCCAAGATACATTTGGTTGTACGCATCTCCACAAGTTCATTGATGACCGCACAGTCCCTCCATCCACTTGTTGAGATCAGTCTTTCCATGATTAGATGACATTAGGTAGACTTTATTAATCGCATGAGGAAATTTAGATGTATACAGTGGTAGAAACATAAAAAAACAAAAGATGTAGACCCATGGGACAGATAATACAATGAATCAATAAACAGAAAAATCAATAAGAAGTACATATTGTGCAGAATAGCAAACTGAATACAAGTGAACTTTAAGACTAACAGCATTTAGTTAGGGATGTTGGTAGGAAGCATTGAATCAACTGATAGCAGTGGGCAGGAAAGACCCTCAGAGGTGCCTCCGTGGTGCACACCATGGTAGAATGAGCCGTCGCTAAAACTGCTCCAAGAGACCTCCTAGAGGGGATTTTTTTTTTTATATAATGGCATCCAATTTTGCCACCATCCTCTCTTCATTAACAGCTTGCTGAGTGTCCTCATTGTGGAGGTTTTTTTTTTTTTGGAGATTGCAGGGACATCAAGATGATCCAGTCAATGAGGCAAACTGGTGTGAAAGATGCTGGAAATATCAGAGAACATGAACCTGAATGTGATGCTAGCTTTGTGTGGATGGAAGTGGAGCATCGAGATAAGGGCATCCTGCTCGTGTGTGTGTGTGCCTGATAGGCAAACTACTGAGGATCCAGATGTTGTGAAGCCAGGGCTCAGCGCTTTTGCAGGACTAGCCTCTCAAGGGTCTTCATGATATATGAAGTAAGGGCACACACACACACTTAGACCAGTGGATTGTAGTGCTGCCAGGCCACCCACAACACACGTCTTTGTCATACAAGATTAGCTCAGAGTAGACAAGTATGTGGGGAGAAAATGCAATTTCCACACAGTGACCAGGGTGGGAATCAAACTGGAGCCCCCAGAACTGTGAGACTGCAGTGCTAGCCAAGTTGTGATGACACCAGCTACAACACCAGTAATGCCGATTTCATACACAAGGCGGAGCTTAAAGTTCTTTACAAGATGTCAAAGAAATACCAGCTCACCCAAATCTCTTAGGAATTTCTCACATTGAGTTTTATATGAGCTGAACAGAAAACTAGGTTAGGTGTTAAATTAAGTAACTTTTATTTTAAGCTAAAAATGTAATGCTGTGTTCATATTCTAGACACCAAGGTCATAGATTTAAAATCTAATAAGATGCACTTTAAATTTAGGGTGGCACACTGCTTGGTGCTTAGACTTCAGGAGTTTGAATCCAATGGCCGGTTGTTGCCTTTGTGGAGTTTGCAAATTCTCTTCGTCTTTGTAGATTTCCTCCTGGTACTTGATAATACCACCCACATCGTGAAAGCCATGTAGCCTTGGTAAGTAATCAGATTGGCTTTGCAGGGGACTGGCACCGTGCCCAGTACTGCCAGGTTAGCCTACTGTTCTCTGCAAGCCTTAAGTGGATGAAGCAGGTCTGATGTTAACTGACTCGGCTTTACTTTAGCAGGCCGGTTCACTGCAATACAAACAGTAGATGAATGTTCACTTCAGACCAGAAGGTGGCGCCAGTGGGCAGTCCTGGCTCAGGGAAGAGGAATCCAAATTGTATGAGGGTGCGCTTAGGTCTCCTAACACGATGGTCAGCACATGTGAGTGGGATTCTTACAAAATGCCTTTTTTTGTGAGAGATGGTAGAGGGAGTTTATTTTCCTTGTCTGTCCATTGCCTTCAGCGGTGCTTCTTATAATGTAAAGTGCTAAAATTTGATTATCTCTCTGCACTGTGCTTTGGCCTTCCATGTAGCCACCTGCATTCATCCAGATTTTCCGTGTACTGCAGTGTTGTTGGGTGGCCCACCCTGTGCTGCTGTCTAGGATGCACATATCCATCATGTTCTGGCCCTGCTTATTCCAGGTCCAGTTTCTGGACTCACTGTTGGTGTTGCAACACCAGCATCTGTATTTATGTTGCATTCCATTTTTTATTTGTAATTCTTGTAAAGTGTGCCAAGCTTATAATAAGAATATGGCAAAATTGAAAAAATAAAGCAATGCTGCTAAAATTGTGTGCCATATTTGAGTGGTAATGCCATGAGCTAGCAGAGTCTGGGAAACTAGCAGTGACAGCTGCACCGTTCTACTTACAGGGCGTCCTCATCCAAAGCTGAAGGACGCTCGTCCCTCTGCCCTCCTGCATTATTGTGCGCTCTGAAGGGGGGCTAAAAAAGGACAGGCGTGGAAGAAATGGGCAGCTGGTGCCCCTGCTTGAAACTGTCACACGAGGCACTTGGCAGCTTTTAAAATCAATAACAGGAATTCCATTTTGTAGAACTACAGTTGTTTTCCCGTGAAAGTTTTAGCAACTCAAATATGAGAGGATGCAACACGTACCGACGACAGTCTTTAAGGTGTCCCATGTCTGTGCATTTCAAAGCACAACTGAATGAAAAAAGTCCTCTGCAAAGTAGTCTACATTTATTACAATTTTATAAAACCAAAGTAATTGATCATGTAAGTATTCACCCCCTTCAAATCAGGATTTACGTCATGCGCCTGTGTGCGGTCAGTGTGTACTGCTCTCTATCACTTTTGCACATCTGGACACAGGCATTTTCCCAATCCTTCTTTGTTAAATTGCTGAAGCTCTGTCAGTGCAGCCAAAAATTCCTGGATGGATTAAGTTCTGAACTCTGATTCTCCCACTGCAGGACATCAACATTGTTTTTTCAGATATTCCCAAGCTGCTTTAGCTCTGTGTTTGGGGTTGCCAAGTCTCCCAAGGTGCAGGTTTCAACACACAGTTTTCCTCCAGGATTTTCCTGTATTTTGCAGCAGTCATTGTATCTTCTACTCTCACAAGCCTTCCCGGGCCTGCGGCAGGGAAGGATCCTGCTTCATGATGTGGCTGGTGTTTATGATAATGGGTAGGGTCAGGTTAATAACAAACATGGTATTTAGGCTGATGGCCAAAGAGGTCAATTTGGGTCTCATCAACCTACAGCACCTTCTGCCAGCTGACTTCACAGTCCCTCATTTTACTTTTGACAAGATGGTGTGTCGGTTTTGGTTAACAGTGGCTTTCTCTTTGCCCCTCTCCAATAAAACTGTCACTGGATAAACATCTGGGCAGCAGGAGCTCTGTGCATAGTCTCTCCACTCTCAGCCACTGTAACTTGTAACTTCTTTAAGGTTCACGTAGGTCTTTTGGTGATCTCCTGTGCTAGATTTTGTGGACAGCCTGCTCTAGGCACATTTCCAGCTGTGCTGTGCCGTGCCATACTCATTCCATTTAATGACTGATTTAACTGGATATTCAGTGACTTGTAGCTGGTATTTTCTTGTCTCCATTCCACAACTTCTGCTTTTCCATGACCTTTTCACAGAGTTTCTTGGAGTGTTCTTTTGTCTTCATTGTAAAGGTTAGGCCACCATAATAACTTGCTGCAAGTTAGACCTTCCACTTAAGGTGCATTTAGACTAAAATCAACTAAAACACCCAGACTACAGCCAGATGATCTCCGCTGACCTAAGCATATGACTTCTAAAAACAAATGGTTGCACCATTGATGATTTAGATGCATATAGACTACAGGTTCAGGTCAGAGAATCTCACTGACATTGCATGCAATATGAGCTCCTGGCCAGGCAGTGGGGGAAAAACCTTTGCATGCCTTAGCCATCCCTGACAGGCCTGTGTGATATCCAAACAAGCTTCCTCCACTCCATGGCCTGGAGGAGGTGAACACTTTATAGGGTTTAGAAAAGGAGAATAAGGAGGCAGAAAGATACAATACAATACAATACAGTTTATTTTTGTATAGCCCAAAATCACACAGGAAGTGCCGCAATGGGCTTTAACAGGCCCTGCCTCTTGACAGCCCCCCAGCCTTGACTCTCTAAGAAGACAAGGAAAACCTCCCAAAAAAAAAAAAAACCTTGTAGGGAAAAATGGAAGAAACCTTGGGAAAGGCAGTTCAAAGAGAGACCCCTTTCCAGGTAGGTTGGGTGTGCAGTGGGTGTCAAAAGGAGGGGGTCAATACAATACAATACACAGAACAGAACAAATCCTTAATACAGCATAAAAATAAAAATTTTAGAAGTACGGAGTCCTGGAGACCTCATCCATCAAGCTGCCTCCCCCATTTGGCCATTCCACGGCTGAAGCAGTGCTGGGCCAGCCAATCCGATGAAAGGACCCCTCTTTCCCATGATTCCTGCGATCCTCCATCAGGGATGACTTTACCATAGGCAGGCAAACAACTCGGCAGGTGGGCCGTGGCACCAAGTGCCACATTTGAGTACCGAGAACAGAAACAGAATAGGTGAGGGTCAGTATTCAATTATAACTATCATGTTTTAGTGCTAATGACTAACAACAGAGATGCAGTCTGTACAGTAAATCAGCAGCTCTAGTCAGGATATGCTAAACTGAAGTAGTGAGTCTTCAGCCGGGATTTAAAGGCTGAGACCGAAGGGGCATCTCTTATAGAAGCAGGAAGACCATTCCAGAGTTTAGGGGCCCTGTAACTAAATGCTCGACCTCCCACTGTTATTTTATTAATCCTTGCAATCATAAGCAGACCGGCATCTTGTGATCTTAATGTGCGCTCTGGTTTGTAAGTCATGATAAGTTCAGACAAGTAAGTCGGACCTTGGCCATTTAATGCTTTATATGTTAAAAGGAGGATTTTGAAATCTGCCCTAAACTTAACCGGGACCAGTGTAAGGATTTAAGAACTGGAGTTATGTGTTCATATTTTCTTGTTCTTGTAATAATTCTTGCAGCCGCATTTTGGATTAACTGGAGGCTGTATAGAGAACAGTTTGAACAGCCAGTGAACACCGCATTGCAGTAGTCAATCCTACTAGAGATAAATGCATGAATTAATTTCTCAGAATCCTGTTTATTTAGAAAGCGCCTTAATTTCCTAACATTTTTAAGATGGAAGGAACATGTTTTGGACAGCTTTGTAATATGTGCTTTAAATATGTTTCTGTACTATGACCAGTGCGAAAACCAGACTGGAATTTCTCAAATAAATTGTAATGCGTAAGGTGTGACTGAAGCTGACTGGCGACTACTTTTTCTAGTATTTTAGAGAGAAACGGTAAATTTGAAATAGGCCTATAATTATTTAGTATGTGTGGGTCTGGGTCTGACTTTTTAAGTAATGGTTTAATGACTGACACTTTTAGTGCATCACGTACGGTGACATGCAATAATGAACTATTGATAATGGTTAGAATAGGTGCTGCAAGAACATCCATGGCACTTTTTACTAGTTTTGTTGGCACTGGATCTAGGGAACAAGTAGTGGGCTTCATTTTAGAAATTAAACTTAAGACTTCCTGCTCAGTTACAGGATTAAAATTATTAAAGTGCTGAATGCAATGTGGGACAGGGTCTGCTAAGCTAGTATTTGATTTGTACTGTGATGCAGAGATCTGGGATCTTATATTTTTAATTTTCTTATTGAAGAAGTTCATAAAGTCTGTACTGCTAATATCTGTTGGTATTTTGCACTGTTGATCTGAATTCCCATTTGTTAATTTAGCCACTGTTCTAAACAGTACCTGAGGATTTTTATTATTGCTATCTATTAATGTAGAATAGTATTCTGAGCGAGCTTTAGAGAGGGCTTTTTTATATTTATTAACACTCTCTGTCCATGCAATTTGAAAGACATGTAGCTTTGTTGTTCTCCATCTGTGCTCCAGTTTTCGACACTCTAATTTAAGAGCGCAAGTATTTTCATTAAACCTGGGAGTGTTTCTATATGCTTTGATCACTTTTGTTTTAAGGGGAGCCACTGTGTCCAGAGCATCTCTCAAGGTCACATTATAATGTGATGTTAGCTGATCTAAATTGTATTCCACATTTACATTTGATGTTAACTGATCTAAATGGTTTTTCACAATTACACTCAACTTACTCAAGGTATCTATAAATTTTGAAGCAGAATTACAATCTAGATGTTGCACTGTCTGTGTTTTAATCTGTGAGTGCGTTGGCAAGGGCAGGACTAAATCAAATGTAATTAAGAAGTGATCGGAAATAACTTCATTTAATGGAGTAATATTTAAATTTTGAATTTCAACTTTGTAAGTTATAATTAAATCTAATGTGTGGTTATGATTATGAGTTGGACCTTTGACAATCTGACAAAATCCTACTGAATTTAACAAATAAGTAAAACATTTGCTAAAAGTGTCAGTTTCCACATCAATGTGTACATTAAAATCCCCCATCAGTACTATGTGATCATAATTTATAGCCAAATCAGATAAAAGGTTGCTACATTCAGTCATGAACAATGAATTTGGCCCTGGTGGTCTGTAGACTAGCACTATAATTGTGTTGGAATTTGTTTTAACTCTTTGAGGGCTAAATATTTTTTCCAAAGATCTCAGTTTCCTGAAATTGTTTCATACATACAATAAATCAACATAAAACGTCTCTTGCTGTGCATGCTGTAGTTGATATCGATGTCTGTTCACGGTTTCTGGCAGCTGCAGTTGTGTGGGGCCAATGGTGGCAGTCGCAGTGCGATGCGACACAATCTGGTTTGTACCTCGTGTCATTGTAAGTGGTGGTTCTCCCAGGCGAACATTGCTGTAAGCGTATCAGCTACATAGACGTATTCAGCACCACGATCAGCTGATGCTGGTACCTCACTTTCGTTTTCCATCTCCAACTCCTGATAGTCTTATTTAATGATAGCATGTAAAACATCATCCATGGAGAATTTTGCTTTGCCCATTCACTTTGGTCTCTCGCCAGATCTTTTTGCTACTCATGCACATGCAGGAAATCAAGGTCCAATCACTGAAGCTAACTTTCCTTCTAGCAAAGAGAGTCAAACTAAAATATAACAGTGAGTTTAGTCGCAGTTTATAGCTGATTCCCGTCCTGTACCCCTGAATTTTTGACAAAAGTCGACATCAGCCCTGAAAGAGTTAATATTTAAAATGAATGCCTCAAAGGATGTAAAGTTGCCTAAGATGTGGCTGAATCTAGGGTTGTCGCTGAACCAGAGCTGCCTGGTAGAAACGGACATTGTCACAAAGTACAAAAGTAGGATGGCCTCTCTAGTTGCGTTGGCTCCCCTCTGGTCAAGCTGATATAAATGATCTTGGAGACCATTGAGGAAGCCAGCAGAAGCATGGCGTCATATGGACCAAGAAAGGCATTTCGGTGGAGGACCCCTCTGTGGCTGATGGCAGCACATACTGTCATATCCCCCCCTCGCTAGCTCGAGCCATTCACAATGGCCCGTTGGTCATCCACAAAGATGAGCTCATGAGGAGTGTGTCTTGCTTGTATTTCTAAGGTTCTCTACAAAAGATAACACACACTACAGTAAATGACTACTCTGAAACGCATTGTTAGAATACACAAAAAAGAAGGCCATAGTTTGTTCTACCCTATATATTGCTGTACAGTACTGTAATACATACTGTACCTACACTCAGATACTTCACACAGTATGAGAAAATAATGGCTGCAGATATTCCAGGCATTGGTTTTCAAAAGGAACACGATAGGCTTGTTTGATTGTCATCCATCTATCTCTATCTGTCCAGTTTTTTTGAAGAATGCGGTCAATTGTGAAAATGCTGACTTCATGAATCCCTCAGAAGATTTCTTGGTCCTCAATAACCCTTCTATTCTATCTCCCGCAAGTAAACTGTGTTGTTGACTTTAATCATATTTATCATTGTCCTCTTTTGCGCTTCAGAAAATAGGGTTTTTCAGCGTCCACCAGGTGGTCATCTCTCAGTTCTGGAAAACAAAATACTACAACTACTAACTGTAAAACCGTATATTTTACAAGAGAAACACACAGTATTTGAAATGGTGCAGTAATTCAATGCACTTCAGCCAGCATACAGTCCAACAGAGCAAACATCTACAATACATATATAGTAACAGTGTACAGTACTGCACAGTTACAGTAGAAAGCAATATGTAAATGACCCACCTATTTTCCTCTCTTAGGCCAGGTTTATACTTTATGCGATGCGATGCATGGTCCAGAGGATGTTCCTGCTACGCAAGCGTTTTACTGTTTATATTTGCACACATACTTTACGTAAATCTGTAAGAATCCACCAGGTGGCAGTGCGAGACAGTATCATAGTGAGAACAGGTTCGGCTTCACTGTGTTGTGAATTGCCTAGAATACCCATTAAATTCTGATGACACCTTACTGCAATATCTCTGAAAAGGATGTTTAATGATTAAATCCATCAATCCAGGGATGTGTCCATTCCAGTAAGCATTGGGCACGAGGCAGAAACAATCCCTAGACGGGGCATCAGACCATCACAAGGTGAATACAAGCACTCCCATACAGTAGCATCATTTTAGTGTCACCAAATCTGCATATCTTTGGAAGATAACCGGAGCACAGTGTGGAAACCCAGCAGGAAAACATGTAAACTCCAGGCAGTGAATACCAGCGACGTGACTCCCTGCGAGACAGCAGTGCTGCCACTCTGCCACCGTGTCACCCCCATGTGTGTAATTATTAACAGTATTCATTATTTAAATGAAATTAATGACTTACCTGTAAAATGTAACATACATACTTTAATGAATGTCATCATGAAAGTAATATCAAGTATAAATCTAAGGATTCTAAATGTGCAGAGAGTTAGAATATCATACATTTAATGTGTTCTGTGGGGTGATCTATTGCTGCTTGCCGCTGCTGTCAGGTCAGGAGGAAGACCCAGAAAAAAAAAAAGATGGTATGTGAGACTTTTAAAATAAATCATGTCATTACGATCAGGAATATGTGACGCTTGAATATAAAAGCACCACAAATGCATCGGTATGTCGCCATTTTGCTTCACCACATTGAACCATTCATCAAACATTGAAGCACACACATCGATCTTGTAGGATCTGCATAGCGACTTTCTGTCACATGTAGATAGTAACCAGAGACTCTGACATAAAATTCCAACTTTAATCACACTGACTTTTTGCTGGTACTGCAACTCATGCATGTGTCACGTTAATTTCTGAGGACACGTCAAATGAATGCTGGGAACGCATGGCAGCCATGATGCGTGCACGTCCTTGTTCTGAGCGTGAAGTTTAAATGAGCCCTTAAGGTTTGTGTTATAGAAGCTACTGTGAAATGGCTCAGGTTTGGATGCACTCTTTGACCAGCTTCTGCCATCAATATCCCATGTACAAGGACATGGTCAGCAGGGGTTAACACATTTGTCTCCTTGCTCTTATTCTTCCTCACCCTCGCCACCTACCCTCCCGTATCTTTCTTCCTGTGGTGGTTGATCCATTACTCCAAAACAAGTGAACTAATCCACGGCCCTTTTAGCAGTCTATCCTAAAGCTATGACTGGTGTGTGAACAATTTTGACTTGTAGTGTTTGTACCTTGGGAATTGTGTGATAAATGTGTCCCTGCTGACTTGAGTTAAAGATACAGAAACAGTGCTTTCAAAAAGAGCACATTGTGAAGTCAATGATATGTGAAGAAATGTGTTTAGAGTTTTGCGCAAAAAAAATGAAACCAGTCTGAATCTGTGTCAAAATAGGAGAACAGTGTTTATAGTTTTGGGAAACTAGTAGTTTGGTAGATGGCTGTTTGGTTTTGATTTTTAGCTGATGACTTTGGTAATATGTCTACTAATAAGCAATCAGTTATTTTTAGTTTCATATTTATAATAACTTTAGACCACTTTGTAGAAATCTGTTTTCTCTTCAACATTAAGAGAGTCATTTACGGCTGATCAGTTTTAAAAAAGGTCAAATTAAATCCACCATCATTCAGTATTGTACAACAATAAAACATGAAAACTTACAGTGGGTTAAGATTTTTTATCAGACCTGCAATTGTAGTGTTCCTTGGTGTCTCCATGATCCTGCTGCGGTTGTCATAAATATAAAAGTTGTGATTCTAATCAGTCATCTGGATCTTGCCGATGGCCACATCTAATGACTTTCTGTCAAACAAATATTCATTCGTGAAGAATTCTAAAGTCAAAACTGAAGCTCAACAATAACCAAAGATCTTACTTCTGCGTTTTTTCTTTCCATTTTGTGGATGCATTGATTTGTTTGGCTACTAAAATCTAAAAATAAACCAAATGGGGTCTTTAACCTTTGCACTGCAGAATTAACAGCATACATTGTGCTGCAGGAACAAGGGGCTTCAGAGAAGAGCTGTTTATGGCCGCATGTGTAGTACAAGGCCTGACATGCAATACTTCTCACAAAGGTCAGATTGCACCTCCTTTCAGCAAATCTTTCAAGATGACACTTCTCCCATAGTACATCATTACTGCATCTGCTCTTTTAGCGGCTGGCGGTAACAGAGGACATTTGTTATCAGGTCCCCTGGCAAAGCACAGCACTATTCTGCTTTCTAAGAACCAGCAGGCCACTGCCCAGCTTTGCTCACCTGTTACTCCCCCACAAACAGAGAAAAAAATGGAGAAGGATAGTTGTAAGATTTTACACTGGGCACCACTTGCACACTAGTGTCTACAAATTAAGTTGTTGGGACTCAGTCGCTGTGGTTGATCTCAAAATGCACTCTGATGTAAAGAATTGTGCACACAGAGAGTAAACAAAATGTCCTTTGTCAGCAGGCACCAATTAGTTGCTCTGGTATCAATGGACAGACAGAGAGAACTTTTATATGTGGGGGAAATTTGGCTTTTTACAGAAGCTCTTTAAATAAATAGATAGATAGATACACACCAGAACACACACCAGAATGACTAAAAAGGAAGAAAATTTAAAAAGAATGAAAACCTCTCACTTGGCAGTCCTCGTCCCAGTGAAGCATTACGTAGACATATTGTTGGTGGTAGAAAGGAGCCCCAGTAGCATTTCTTGGCACACTGCAGAAAGGTTTTGTGCGTTTGTTTTCTCTTATTCTGTTTCTTGTGTAACAACACAACACCCAGGCAGCTTCATAAAACATTATGCTAGTTGAAAATTTGGGTCAACTATTGGAGTAAAAATAAGCTGTTGGCAGGTATGTGCATCATGGGTTTTTGGACTGTTTTGCATTCTTTATGAAACGCCCTAAACAGTGACTAACCCTAACCTAACTGGCTCATAAACTACAGAATGATGCAAATTTGGTCCTTTTCTTAAGAGTAGGACAAAAATCATTTGGTTGGTTTTCCTAAATTAGTCCTAACTGCACCAGGACTTAGGACAGCCTGTGAGTTGTACTAACTCACTAGTGTTATGTAGAGGTCTGTATTTATGTGTATTTTGTGTTATTCGCCTTTCTGAACGATTTCTCGTTTTTGTCAGTTCTGAGAAATTAGTTCACACTTTTGCTTTCAGTCGACTAGATTACTGTAACACACTCCTCTCAGGACTACCCGAGACTAGAATCTTAACTGGGAAAAGAAAATCCGAGCACTTCACCCCAGTTTTACTGTCACTACATTGGTTACTTGTGCCACTTAGAATTGACTTTAAAATACTGCTTATGGTTTGCAAAGCCTTAAATAATCTCACTCCATCCTATATTTCGGAAAGTCTTACACTCCAAATCATAACCTTAGATCTTTAAATGAGTGTCCGCTTAGAATTCCAAGAACTAAACTTAAAAGAAGCGGCTAATTCAGTGGAGTATTTTAAAAAACTGCTAATAACACATTACTTTAACATGGCTTTCTCATAGCTTCATCTTAGTTAAATCCTGATGCTCTGTATATTCAATTAATTATCATTATTAATCATGGTGGCTCCAAAATCCGTACTAACCCCTACTTTCTCTTCTGTTCTTTTCCCGGTTTACTGTGGTGTCGATCTGCGCCACCACCACCTAATCAAAGCACCGTGATGTCCCTACATTGATGTGTTAATGACCAGAAGTCCACATGACTGTCATCACCAAATTCTTTCATGAGAACCCTGAATACCATGAGGACTAATTGAGGTCATTGATGTGGGGTAGAATGCGTAGAGGGGGCTAGGTGATCTTCAGGTTGTTTTTTTTTTTTTTTTGTCCTCCCTGGCCATTGGACCTTACTTTTATTCTATGTTAATTAGTGTTCCCTTA
>JANRMT010062792.1:12407257-12441841 GCA_026402145.1 Polypterus bichir lapradei
TAAACTTCATTTCACTTCTCAAATATCACTGTGTGTGTCTCCTATATAATATATTTAACTGACATTTTTTATCGTAACAACCAACCATTTATACAGGAAAATAATGACTATTAACAAGGTTGACCAAACTTTTGCGTCCCACTGTATAAGCATATCTAAATAAATAACATGGATTTTTCGCTGCTTCGCAGGTTTCTGCGGACAATGGGTCTTTTTACTTCTGGTATATGCTTCCTCAGTTGGTTTACCCAGTTGATTTCATACAAGGGACACTATTGGCGGATGGCTGAGAAGCTACCCAATTAGAGCACGAAGTTAAGTTCCTGTGTACTGACTGGCTCAGTGACAGAGTGCCAAATTCGATTCCGCTGCATTAACCAGGAAGTCTCGTCTCGCTCATTCAGCATCAACGTGTTTCGTTTTGTAAATAGTTAACTTTTGTGTTCTTTTGTGTTTATCTTTGTGCATAGTCAAGCCCTTCGTTATGGCTCCAAAACAATCTGCTCCTGCTACTGCTTCAGGGGCCGTCCCCAAACACCAACGGAAGATGCTAACGATTGCCGAAAAGGTAAAAGTTTTGGATATGTTGAAGGAAGGGAACAGCTACACCGCTGTAGGACGCCATTACGGCATCACTGAGTCCACAAATCTTTTTATTTAAAAAGGAGGAAAAGAATATAAGATCTATGCAGTGTCCTTTAACCAGGGCTCAAAACGAATTGTAAGTGGATGTAATAAGGCGGTAGTCCGGATAAAATCTGCTTTATGGTTTTGGATTGAAGACTGCCGGAAGAAGAACGACGGCGGTGCTACACAGTCACCTGAAGAGGCTCCTTCATAAGAGCTGTAACGCTCTTTGTTGTGCAGTAAAATTAAACTCATCGTTTAATTTAAACAAGTTTAACAAGTCGTTGTGTCATTGTTGGTGAGTAACCATAATTAAGTTTGTATGTACAGTACTTAGTACATGTACGTACGTTTAGTGTCACTATACACACATTTTACTGTATACAATTTTTCTTGCATAGTACGTATTTATTGCTGGTGGCCTGTCTATCGTAATGGCTGTAACATATGTGATATCGGAGACGCTCGATATCTTTAAAATAATATTTAGGTTTTACTGTATATAAACAGTGTGTTTACATACATAATTTCAATGAATCATACCTAATATCTAAGAGAATACAAAGGGTTTATGCTGTATAACTGTGCAGGGAATATTTATAAAAGTGTGTGAGAGTTTACAAGGGCTTAAAATATATAAAAATAACCATATGAACATATAGTTTTTACGGATTTTTACCTTTCGCGGGGGGTTCTGGAATGCAACCCCCGCGATAGAGGAGGGATCACTGTATAATATTTGTATATTATGTGACTGCTTCATCTATGTGGAGACGTGCACAGTTGGCTAAAACCAAAAGTGTTTGTAATATTATTTGGAAAATGGACCCTTGTTAAATAAGCGTGCCCATTATCGGGTATGTCGTAACCAACTATTTCTCAAATTCTGCACCAAACTTTGAAAACTCTAGCTACAGATGAGGCATTACGCAGATTCATTCATTTTACCACCAATCCACGTGAAGTAATGTTAAAACAAGCTGAATTCATGCAGTGCTGATGAGCATGCATAATGTGAATAGCAAGAAGAGCTGCACCTAATGACTATTTTTTATCGATTAGTCTAGTGATTATTTTTTGATTAGTCGACCAATTAATAAATAACTTGGTCAAGATAATTTTGAATTACTCTGTTAAAAATCTAACATGCCAAAAAGGAAACATGAAAAACTTTTATCATTATAATATCAACACTGTAATTGTGTAATAAAGTGCAAAAAGGAATGCAAACTCAAAATATTTCCAAATAAAATAATTTCAGTTCATGAATAAAAGCTTGATAACAAAAGCAGTACAGTTTGAATCTGATATTACAGATCAGATCTGCTTAGCAGTACAACATAAGTGCAAAAATGTAAGATCAAGTAACGGAGTTTGTTTGAATCAGATTTCAATAACACACAAACAAGTAATTTGTTTAGCAGTCCAACATTAGTGCAAAGATCAGTTTAAGTAACACTTCAGATTGCATAATAAAAACTTGGGCAATCTGAACCCAATCCACTCACAACCCAAGTTTTTTTTTTTCCCCATTCTCAATCAGTCTGTCTCTGAATGCAACACAAAGCTATCCTAAGCCGTAGAGACAAAAGGGGTTAAGTTAGGCATTACAGTGGAGCAATGTAAGCCTGTCTGCATGCTCTGAAGTCAGACTTGCTCTCTTCTTTACTACATTATTCCCAGCGCTTAGGAAAATAAATGACTGTGGAATGCAGCGATTTACCAATCAGAACTAACAAGCACAATTAGAACTCACGGTGGTGCTTTCATAGCAGACTCAGGAATACTTCCATCTTAGATGCTAAGCATAGTTTTTGTCCTTCTATAATACGCCATTTCACATTTATAGAGTGTACAGAACACAGCATTATATGGCTTTTGCTTAAAGGACTCCTACACTTTAGAATTATGTGGTCATTTACACATAGGACCTGCAGATGAACTAGGCGCTGCCATGTTGATCTCTTGAAAGATGGTAAAAGAACTATGCATCGATATATACCGTACCAACCAACGTATTTAAATAAATCGACAATGTTGATTACATTTGTCCATTGTAGCAGCACTAATTGCAAGTGATATCATAGTATCACCTCACAGGTGATCAATGGTGCAAAGTCTACACTAGTAGCAAGCATACTACCCTAATCATAAGCTGGGCTGGATGGGTCATTGACAACAAAATGTCAGAGATATGCTGAGCTCTGCATTCCACAAATACTAAGGTTGATGATGGGGGGCTGGACGATGTGGAGATAGTGAATCAGGAAGTGTAACGGATTAGCAAGGAGGAAGTAAGGACAGCTATGAAGAGGATGAAGAATGGAAAGGCAGTTGGTCCAGATGACATGGAAGCATGGAGGTGTTTAAGAGAGATGGTAGTGGAATTTTTAACCAGATTGTTTAATGCAATCTTGGAAAGTAAGAAGATACCATTCCACTGACCTCCGTCTCATTTGAGAAGCGAGGATGCAGGGGGTAGAGTTGGTGAAGGTGGATGAGTTTAAATACTTGGAATCAACAGTACAGAGTAACAGGGAGTGTGGAAGAGAGGTGAAAAAAGTGTCAGGAGTGATTTGTAACAAATGGGTATCAGCAAGAGTAAAAGGGAAGGTCTACAGGATGGTAGTGAGACCAGCTATGTTATACAGTGCATCCGGAAAGTATTCACAGCACATCACTTTTTCCACATTTTGTTATGTTACAGCCTTATTCCAAAATGGATTAAATTCATTTTTCCTCAGAATTCTACACACAACACCCCATAATGACAACGTGAAAAAAGTTTGAGATTTTTGCAAATTTATTAAAAATAAAAAAACTGAGAAATCACATGTACATAAGTATTCACAGCCTTTGCCATGGAGCTCAAAATTAAGCTCAGGTGCATCCTGTTTCCCCGATCATCCTTGAGATGTTTCTGCAGCTCAATTGGAGTCCACCTGTGGTAAATTCAGTTGATTGGACATGATTTGGAAAGGCACACACCTGTCTATATAAGGTACCACAGTTGACAGTTCATGTCAGAGCACAAACCAAGCATGAAGTCAAAGGAATTGTCTGTAGACCTCCGAGACAGGATTGTCTCGAGGCACAAATCTGGGGAAGGTTACAGAAAAATTTTTGCTGCTTTGAAGGTCCCAATGAGCACAGTGGCCTCCATCATCCGTAAGTGAAAAAAGTTCGAAACCACCAGGACTCTTCCTAGAGCTGGCCGGCCATCTAAACTGAGCGATCGGGGGAGAAGGGCCTTAGTCAGGGAGGTGACCAAGAACCCGACGGTTACTCTGTCAGAGCTCCAGAGGTCCATCTCTGCAGCAATCCACCAATCAGGCCTGTATGGTAGAGTGGCCAGATGGAACCAACTCCTTAGTAAAAGGCACATGGCAGCCCGCCTGGAGTTTGCCAAAAGGCACCTGAAGGACTCTCAGACCATGAGAAACAACATTCTCTGGTCTGATGAGACAAGGATTGAACTCTTTGGTGTGAATGCCAGGCGTCATGTTTGGAGGAAACCAGGCACCACTCATCACCAGGCCAATACCATCCCTACAGTGAAGCATGGTGGTGGCAGCATCATGCTGTGGGGATGTTTTTCAGTGGCAGGAACTGGGAGACTAGTCAGGATAAAGGGAAAGATGACTGCAGCAATGTACAGAGACATCCTGGATGAAACCTGCTCCAGAGCACTCTTGACCTCAGACTCTCAGACTAGGGCGACGGTTCATCTTTCAGCAGGACAACGACCCTAAGCACACAGCCAAGATATCAAAGGAGTGGCTTCAGGACAACTCTGTGAATGTCTTGACTTGAATCCGATTGAACATCTCTGGAGAGATCTTAAAATGGCTTTGCACCGACGCTTCCCATCCAACCTGATGGAGCTTGAGAGGTGCTGCAAAGAGGAATGGGCAGAACTGGCCAAGGATAGGTGTGCCAAGCTTGTGGCATCATATTCAAAAAGACTTGAGGCTGTAATTGCTGCCAAAGGTGCATCGACAAAGTATTGAGCAAAGGCTGTGAATACTTTTGTACATGTGATTTCTCAGTTTTTTTTATTTTTAATAAAATTTGCAAAAACCTCAAGTAAACTTTTTTCACGTTGTCATTATGGGGTGTTGTGCGTAGAATCCTGAGGAAAAAAATGAATTTAATCCATTTTGGAATAAGGCTGTAACATAACAAAATGTGGAAAAAGTGATGCGCTGTGAATACCTTCCGGGTGCACATGAATGAGTTGAAGATGGTGGCAATGACCAGAAAACAGCAGACAGAACTGGAAATGGCAGAGTTAAAGATGCTAAGATTTGCATTGGGTGTGACGAGGATGGATAGGATTAGAAATGAGTACATTAGAGGGTCAGCTCAGATTGGACAGTTTGGAGCAGAGATTGCATTGGTTTGGACATCTGCAGAGGAGAAATGCTGGGTATATTGGGAAAAGGATGCTAAGGATAGAGCTGCCAGGTAAAAGGGAAAGAGGAAGGCCTAAGCGAAGGTTTATGGATGTGGCGAGAGGAGACATGCAGGTGGGGAGTGAACTGTAACAGAGCAAGATGCAGACGACAGGAAGATATAGAAAAAGATGATCCGCAGTGGCAACTCCTTCTTTCAGCTGCTCCCGTTAGAAGACGACGACATTTCTAGACTTATGGTTTATATTATACACTAGCAAAATACCCGCGCTTCGCAGCAGAGAAGTAGTATGTTAAAGAAGTTATGAAAAAGAAAAGGAAACATTTTAAAAATAACGTAACATGATTGTCAATGTAATTGTTTTGTGACTGTTATGAGTGTTGCTGTCATCAAGGATTTGATTATCATTATTTGTTTCAATCAGGCTCGTATTTTTTTTCTCCGGCCGTCTGGAGTTTTTTTTTTGTTTTTTCTGTCCCCCCTGGCCATTGGACCTTACACTTATTCTATGTTAATTAATGTTGACTTATTTTCTTTTCTTAATGTGTCTCTTATTTTTCTATTCTTCATTATGTAAAGCACTTTGAGCTACATTTTTTTGTATGAAAATGTGCTATATAAATAAATGTTGTTGTTGTTGTTGTTGTATTTGAATGATGTGTTGTGTTCAAGTTACATTCCGTGTTTGTCTAGTTTATCCCTGACCATCTCATCTTCGTTGTCAACCGTTGTAAAGACAACAGGTTTCATTCATCGAAGTGATCACTACCCAAATTGGTACTCGTGAGTCTAAGAAGTTCAACAGACATTCCCGGTATTAAGTTGTGGATTTGCCTGCGAATATTTAGCGGCAGCGTGTCTATGAATGTAAAAATGTTTCTCTCGTACTTTTGCTGAGTTTGTGCCAAACACTATTCTATCCCTGCCCATCTCATCTTCATTTGCATAAGCACAGTCCTTCACCCGCGAATATTTAGCAGCAGCGTGTCTATTGGATTGCTGCTGACAGATGGCCTTATATGGGAAGGCACTCAATTACGTGGGAGGTGCAACGATGAGGGATGCAACTCCACCTCACATGGCGACCAAGCTGCAGGCTATGGCCGTATATATGTACGTAAGTAGGTTGCAGTTATGACCGTTACATGTAGAATTTCAAAATGAAACCTGCCTAACTTTTGTAAGTAAGCTGTAAGGAATGAGCCTGCCAAATTTCAGCCTTCTACCTACATGGGAAGTTGGAGAATTAGTGATGAGTCAGTGAGTCAGTCAGTGAGGGCTTTGCCTTTTATTAGTATAGATTCTTACTTTTTGTTTTCATTTACAACTACATTGGTCTGTGGGAAACTGAGAAATGCTAAGAAAATGGTTTATTTCCAGAGATAACTTTGAAAAAAAAAAGGGGGGAAGCTCTTACTTTAACATTATATATATCATTATAACCTTACAACCAATGAGCCCCAGACACATTGGAGAATCACGACCAGTAACCATCTTAAACCCTTTGAATTGTAACCCTCCAAGCTTGCGCTTACTCTGCGTAAGAAGATCAGAAAACTGGTGGCACACCAATAGCACCTCTGCTGACACGGCAAGTTTCACCGCTACAGCAGTATGCAAATAGCTGATATAATCAATAGGTCTCCCAGCAGAGCCTGATGTGGACTATACACGGAATCAGTCTTGCAAAGCATAAAATCATTACTTGGGTCAAGGCATGACAGGTGTTACAATGGCTATCACAATGTGGCACCTGGCCTAGACAGGATTCCACCAGTCCTCTGATGCTACTACTAGATTCTTCACTGAACTTGCACATAAATGGACAGAAAGTAAATGGAAAGGAATTAGACAAAAATCACCATTTTCGTCTAGAGAAAAAAAATGGAATAGCTAACCACTTTGCAGTGGTTGTTTTAGTCCATGACTGGAGAAAATTAAGGTCATCAGTATTCGTACCCATAAAAAATTGAGCAGGCCTTTTTACTATTATGCACTTTCTGGCAAATTGTCCCCTGTGAGCATTATAAGTCAGAATTAAAAGCTTTGTCAAGTACATACTGCAGAAGTTGGCATTGAAAATACGATTTCACTGAATGACTATGGATGCTAAAACACACTGGCACATTTTTCCTAGGGGTGTGGAAAAATATTTACAGAGAACATTAAGCATTTAGTGCTCAGGGTAATGGGAGAGGTGAAGAACCATATCCATTTAACATGCAAATGTAAATATCTGCCCATAACAAAAGTCGAGACCAAATCTAAAACTTCATTCACTTAAGTGTCTTGCTCCAGCCGTTTTCTCCGAGATTGGAATCTTGACATTTCTTGTATTACTTAATTTCTTTATCCCAATCAGTATACCAGTGAGGTCTTTAATCTCTTTTACGCAGTGTGACACAGATAGGAACTGACCTGGCACCCATTTGGGATGGATTTTCCCCACAACCATGAACCAAATTAAACATTACAATTTAACTGAATTTATAACTTTGGGGGGAACCTATATACACTGGTGAAGATAGTTTCACACAGGCTTTTTATTGCCAACACTTCACTCGGCTTTTCCTACTGGCATAGATAGCAGTTGCACCCTTCTGGCAAAATACCAGGCCTTCCTTGAGTGCTTGGAGGTGATCCTGGAAAAGGTCCCAGCTGGTGATTTTATAGTTCTGCTGCGCGACTTCAGTGGTATTACACAGGTAATGATGGAGATGCCTGGAGAAGTGTTATTGGGATCCAAACTCTGGTGGTGTTTTGTTACTGGACTTCTGTGCTAGGCATGGTTGGTCCATAACAAATACCATGTTCGAACATAACTTGGATTGCAAATGTACTTGGTACCAGAGCACCTTAGGCCAAAGATCTATGCTTGGATTCATAATCATATCATCAGATTTGCAGGGTTAACTGATCACCACTTGGTGGGGAGTTGGGTCAGCTGGTCAGGGAAGTGCCTGGACGCATCTAGAAAGCCCTAGTGAGTATTGAGAGTGGACTGGGACCATCTGGAGAGGCCACTGTCCAAAAGTCTTAACTCCATCCTCTAAAGCAGTGTTTTCTGCAGACCGGGAGGAGAGTCTGGACTTTATTCAAAGCTTCCACTGTAGAAGCAACTGCCAAGAGCTGTGCTCTGAAAGCTACTGGTTCCTCTTGAGATGGAAATTCAAGGATTCAATGGTGAGGGATGTCTTCAGGTAGAAGAAGGTGGCCTTCCATGTACTGTTAGCACTGGAGACTCCTGAAGCAGCACAGGGTTACTGACACGTCAAAAGGGCTGAGACCCTGGTGGTCAGAGAAGCAAAAACCCAGGTGTGGAAGAAGTTCAGAGAGACCAAGGAAAGAGACTATTGATCAGGCTTAAAGGGGTTCTGGCAAACTATCAGGCAATTTAGAAAGTAAAGGTAAGGCTTCACCAGGCTGTTCTCAGCAAGGGTGGAGAATTTCTAACAGAATATGTAGTCTGGCAAAGGAAGGAACACTTTGAGGAGCGAACTCAGACATACCCTCTGTTGAGGAGTTAGAGCCAGAAGCTGATAGGGGATCAATGCCCATTTCCCTGTAGGAGGTCACCGAGGTAGTTAAGCAACTCTGCAAGTGGCAAGGCCCAGCAGTGGATGAAGATCTGCCTAATAATGCTGAAAGCTCTGCACACTGTTGGGCTGTCATGGCTGACAAAACATTTTAATGTTGCATGCTCATCATGAGCAGTGTCCCTGGAGTGGCAGACTGGGGTGGTGGTCTCCATTTTTAAAAAGGGAGACTGGAGTGTGTGCTATTGAGGGAAATCACACTCCTTAGCGTAACTAGGAAAGCTTACGACAGGGTGCTGACCAGCTCTTTACACTCATGAGGATCCAATTGGTCTACACAGGTTTTGTGGACTTAATGATGGCACATGACAGAAATTCTGTGGAGGGTGCTGGGAGAGTACAGGGTCTGGGGCCCTTAATATTCTATCCCTGTATAATCACAGTAAGAGCTGTGTCCACATACTTGGGAGAACAGTGCTGATCTCGGAGTGTGGGACTCTGCCAGGACTGTGCTTTGCCATATCAAGGTGCAGTCTGGAAGGGGAGGGTATCCAGTTTGGTATGATGGTCAGGTGTCCACAAACATCTGGTCATGCCATGTGATAGCAGTGTGTGGTATAAATTAGGCAGACCAGCATTTCTTGCATCATTTAACCATTGAATGCAGCATAATAGTTTAGTGCTACGTATGTTATTCCTAACATCTTGCAAATTGCTGTTATGGGTTTTTTTTACAACCACAATCATACAGTAAGACAGAATGGCCATTACCAGGCAAATCACATACAAATTCAATAGTGGTAAGCAGGTTCTGAATAAGGTGGAAAGGGCAGTACCAAACAAGACTGCAGCCATTAATTTTGCAGCAGCTGCACAACACAATTATTTCCACATGGTACAACATTCCTAAACAATGTACTTGTAGAATCTGTGCTCAGGACAAATTCATACGGTTCTAAAAAGGTCAAAAGGAAGCCCAACCTGCTACTAAAGAGGCATAACATACTGCAGTATTGGGGGCATTACAAATAACTTTTAATCAGGGTTATTTTTTAGGCTGGAATACATTGCGCATCATGCCAATAAGAAAAGTTAAATTGAGCTGTTGTGTGGACTATGGCCATGTATGGCATTAACACAAGAACTCCAATAGTTAAGTAAGCTTTAAAATTGTATTACAATTCTTACTTGTTCATTATTTCACTAGTTCTAAACTTTCCGAGAGATATTATTTATATCGATAAATATTATCATCCCTAGCAAATGAAAAAATTTTACACAAAATTCTTCTAATCAAACATTTTCCTCCTCCCAGCCCACGTTATGGCTTTCACATCCACCCTGCTGATGTTACTTGGTGTATTGCAGATTTAAGGGGAAAATAAATAAATAAAATCATGATAGACTCAGCAATATATTTTGTAACACATTTATATAATTTAGATTGTATAAATGTAAAAAAATAACATGTTTTAAACAAAATAAACTTTAAGTATTATATACTGAATTGATCACATGGTAAAACAGAACAAAGATCTGTTTCTTCATGATTTATACAGTGATCCTTAAAACTTTAAACAGCTAAGTATCAACAAATGTTTTTAATAAATGCAAGTGAAAGAAAAAAATAAAAAAATACCTTTACATTCCCTTTCTTGTAAGATTATTTCAACATTATTTACAGAGGTCACACTGACTCCTATCATCAGAAGGTAAGCTTCTAGCCCATTTCTGGAACAACACTATTTCCAAGAGTCCTTCTGGGTCCAGCCGCCAGGGCCATGCTCTGTACATCAAGTAACAATAAGAATACAGCTAAAATCTTTGCAACCTCAGCAGTGACTATTCCCACCTAGTAAAATGACAGCAAATAGAATTTTAAATTGTGATAGTCTAGTGAAGAGTCAGGTGTATGAGTTATTGCTATATGAGTTATTGACTCATCACTGGACACTGGATCTAGACATTAGGTGTGTCTCTGCAGTTTGACCTTTGAACATAAACACAGCTCAACTGTATTTCATCATTTTCTCCTCATTTCCATATACCAAATGTATTATACATGTTTAACCATACACTTTTTCATTCCTTCATCCCAGCAACAGCAGCAAAATGGCAACAGTTCTCATATCTCTTCAGTCCATGTCACTCTGATGATGTCACAGCAATCGATATATCATCAACCTATGCAACACAATTGAAAATGTTAATAAATGAAAATATCCTTTTTCTTTAAGCATTATTTGAACTACTGAGTGTTTAGAGTTAAGCCATAGTGGACTAACATTTAATATAATTATAAATAAATAGTTTACATATGCACTTATTTAACAGACTATCAAGGCAAAACTACAACGGCTAAAACTGTTCCAAAAATGTCTGCTATCAGCAATAAATACCACTGAGCTGTAAAGTGCATATTATGCAAATGCTTACTGGAAAGTTTTGCATAATAAAGGTAAATGAAAGATCAGGCAATATTGAAAGCTGAATGTCAATATCCTTTGGTACCACCCAGAAAGACTAATGAAACTTCGAGTAAAATAAAAACTAAATCATAGCAAAAGACCTGTAGCATTCAGGAAGGGCAGACAGTGTGGCTTGTCAGCTATGGTGCTGAACATTAAACCAGAAGTCTGCTGGTTCACTTTCTGCTTCTGTGTCTCCCTCATCGGGTTACCTCACCTGTCTGTGCTTCAGCCATAAACATAATGAGAAAACCACTGTAATGTCTCCAGACCTTGTAAGCCTCCTTAAATAAAGGCTTCTGACAAATAAATCTTCATCATGAAAACCCAGTTTTGGTATTGGGCAACAAACCAACATTCTGTACTGCAAGACATGTTGTGTGCTGAAAACCCTAGAGAACACCTGGGTAGATTTTTGCTACACTATTGTGTATTCACTGGTGTTTAAACAAAACCAGACTCATTAGTATATGAATACATTTTAAAACAAGATATTAATTTATTTTGCATCAGAAATTTCTTTCATAATTTCTCTCCTTCAAAACATAATTTGTGACATAACCTCTAAATGACAGTCTTTCATTTTTAAATTGTTTGTGCATTTTTGAAAATACTTATCCTTAGAAAAGGCAAAATGAATTTTAACTCTCAATTAAAAAAGTATGACACAAATACTTCTTGCTTAGTCGACATACTGCCATAAATTAAGACGCCACTTGTAAACAAAAAAAAAAAAAAAAAAAAAAAAAATCAGTGGCCTTAAAAATAAACTTGTAATTAGAAAAATCAAAAATATAAATATCATAAAATACACGATTACAATACTATTTAACAGAACATATACACTAGATATTACATAATTATATAAAATTTGTAAACTTTCATTTATAAAAATTCTCAATAGTACAGACAATACTCTCCAAGAATGCTTGGAATGTTAAAATAAAACCACTTGACGGTACACAGCTGTTTGTTTAGCTGCTTTGTACAATTAGTGAAAATTAAAAATAAATAGCTTAAGGCTGACAAAAACTGACGTAAGAAATATCAGTCAAAATTTTCTATTGATAGCCCATCAGGAAGAGGTTTTGTATTTAGTGTAAAAATCGGATGGACAAAACTCTAAGTGATTTGATCTACAGATTGAGTGAGATGGCATCAATAATGAAAGACACATGAAACTGCACACTTCTTTTGAAGTGTTTGGTCCACTGAAATATTTTAACATTAATGGTTATTTAGTTATTAGTTCTGATTTCGTGGCATATTAGAGTTTCATTAATTGGACTATTTTTTGCATCATCTTTATTTTCTAGATTTATAACAGATTCCCTTTTAACAGTAACATCCTCTGAAATAACCTCCTCCTTTTGGGCTACCAGTCAGTCTTGGTGACTTGAGACCTGATCAGAAACTTGAGGCTTGATTCTGAAGACTTGAATGCGAAGATGAGAAGCAATCTGAAGGCATACACCAGTGCAGTACTTCACTAAGTCGATTAGTGAAATCACCTGGAAAAGAGAGGGGGGTCGGAGGAGAGATAGCTGTTAAGGCGGCAGGATGTGAAAACCTAATTATACAAGTGATGCATTCAAACAGCCCATAGCAGACATACTGGGCCAAAGAGACCCAAAGTAAATTAAGAGTTTACTACCATAAAGCTTTAACTCAAAAAGAAAAATCTTTCTATTTTACATCTCACATAAAGATGGGCATATAAACTATCAATCAGTAGAACAATATGCATTGACCAGCCTGAAGTTGAGTATACGGACTCCTGGACATTTAAAAATTTCCATTTATTTTTTTTTTCCCCAGAGGCAGTTTTATTTTGTATTTACTTTTGGGGAATAATTAAACAATTCTGTACAACTTGTAATTAACACTCATTCTACTCTCTAGAATTCTTTTCCAAAGTTTGGTAATGAAAATGTTTATTTCCTAATAAAAAAAAAAAAAAGTCCTGCTTTTTCTCAATAGCTTTTAATCCCATCTTTAAGTTGTAAAACTTTTATTTTACCTGGCTGTTTGGCCCTTGATGGACAGAAACAATTAATTACAAGATGCATCAGCAATACAGTATGTCACTTCTTTCCTACTACTGTAATGCAAAGAACTTTAATGTGGTATACAACTGCAATATAAAATGTAAAAGCAGAAACATACACTGTAATATTGACCACAGCTCATAATGATTGACCAACTCAAAGAGAAAATTTAGTGTGGACTTTATGTGCAACAATGTCAGTAACTTTACTAATCATCCTTTGCAAGCCTACATCAGCAGAACTGTTAAAATTGCTGAGGCACACACTCAATCATTCCATCTTTGCTTTACCTAGTCCTTCAGTTTTCATGATAAGGAGATCTTGGCACATGTTAAAAAGAGTTCAGTAAAAACAGATTTTGTGCATTACACATTTACACTACTGAAGAAAATGTGATCTAAAGCTAACTCACCATTGCTATCAAAAGCACAACGTATTCATCAACAAAACTGTTGAAGTACTGGTTCAAGAATAAGAGTGCTGGACCAATAAATGATGCATCTTGCAAGTAAAGCTCACTCTTTGTCATATGCGCCACCTAGAATGACAAACATGGGAGGGTGTAGTTGAGAAACATCACTATAAACTTAGATTACAAAAACGGCTGTAAAATTGCATTTTCATTTAGAAGACCCATTCATTGGGTAGAATGGCTAAATATTATGGCAGTAAGTACAAATTAAGATTAAACAATCACAAAAATATTATACTCAATCTTGGGATTAAAAAAGGAAATAAAACACACATCCAACCTTCATACATACTTGCACCTGAATTATCAGTTACAAGCCCTATGGATGCACTGGGTGTCAGACAAAAAACTACCAGTGGAAGTATATCACAGTGTGCAAAAACACCATCACTCCCACACATGCACTTCTTTGAGAGGAAACTCCAATAGTCTCAGAAATGCCAAGAATTAAACCCAGTTCTCTGCAGCTTTGAGGCAGCACTGCAGTTGCAGTGCTTCCTCTCCTAAAATAAAAGGCACTTTTTTCCTAAATGGATTTGCATTTAAAATTAAAACTTTATTGATATGCACCTCTAAAAAAGGCACCACTTCTATATACACATTCTTTATAATATAATCCCTTACCACAAGTTTGTTTGAAACCTTGGCGCATACAAATCCAAAAGTGAGAATATACAAGCATGGATGGTTTTCAAAAAGCTGACTTGATGATTTCTTGAAAATGATGAAGGCCAAAGTCAAAGCTAAGCCTATGTGCAAGCCTGGAGATAGTACACTGGTATCCTTGGAAAATGTTCCACAAAAGAAAAAAAAAATATATATATCATCAAGTAATGAAGGTGTAAATACTGGTTAGCAACAATAAATCACTTATACAAAACAATAAAACTGCCTAAAGGTGTACTGACGGACAAAAGCCAGCGGAGAATTCCTCACTAGAAAGAAAATTTCTGATCATTTATGCCTGCACCAGAGAACCTATTGAAGTAATTAGGCCAGGGAAAGAATATCATGCATTGTAGAAACAGGCTCTGAAGTGACAAATATTCAAGGTTTTATCTTTATATAACATGTGCCTTATTCCTCATAACCTTGTGACTGGACTATGTGTTGTCTCTGGGTCCTTGAGAAACGACTAAAACCTTTCTTTGCCTTTTTCCATAAGGACATCAATGAAGGATGCCGCTTTTTTCTGCTATGAGATCCTACAACTTCAGGTGTTCAGCTTAAGATGTCACAGAATGTCAGGTAACGGTGGCCATTGCAGGCTTTGCAACATCTTTTCCTTAGTTTCTGCTGAGAGTTGGTCTTTAAAAAGGGTCTAAGCCTGTCAAATGTCCAGACAAAAACCAGAAATTAAAAATGCAGCATATGCATCACCAGCAACAGCCTGGCTTGGGTAGGTCTTCAGAACTGATAAAATTTCAATGTCATCGTGAGGAGATCAGATTGTAAATGAGGTTTCATTCTACTGTCTGACATTTATATACATATATACATACATATATACAAAAAAAAATCTGTGATAATTTTGGATTACATGTAACAACTTAACAATTGTGAAGGTTTTGACACTTGCACCTTTTGACACTTTGACCTGTCACTACCAGGTGCTTCTAAAAATGCGTGTAGAGACTATGAATAAACTAGGAATAAAATAGAAATAAGATAGAAATAAAATAGACACTTCCACTTACTACTAGAATGTTCTGTTTTTTTTTCTGTTTACTAATAATTTAGCCATTTAAGAATCCAGAACAAGAGTATGTACATACAGTACAATACAAAGAAGCTTTTTAAAACGGAGCAAATTCTGAATGTTTCACAATTAGGCCAAAATTTAACATGTAAGCAAGATATTCAAAATAGACAAAAATTCTGTAAGCTACTTGAGTAAATGATTCTGCAAACATCAACTTTTATATTTGGTTGGTGGACCACCCAAAAAAAAATATATATATATTTTTTATACACACACATACATACACATATACACATACACATACATATACATATAATCTTCTAAATCTGCTTTATCCTACATTAGACTTCTGGGGCCTGGAGTTTATCCCAGTAAATAGGGATGCTCCAATTGATCAATCACCAATCAAAATCAGCCGATTTTCACCAGAGGAAAAAAAAAATGCTTGATCGGTGATTGGTAAAAAGACAACTGTGGTCTATAGTTTAATTATAGAGATGCAATTTAATATAGGACATAAGACTTCTATGCATCTAGTTATGCAGATTAGTGTTATAAGTTTTATAAAGGGATAAACAAAAATCAGTATTGGAATCGGTTGATCAAGTAACATGAAATCTGTTATTGGTATCTGCCTTAAAAACCCTGATAGGAGCAACCCTGTCAGCAAGTACAGGACACAAGGCAGTAACAATCCCTGGACAAAGCATAGCCCATCATAGGGTGGACACACACACACGGAACAATTTGGCATTGCCAATCTACCAGCAGCTTCAATAGGTTCCACCAGTTCCTAAATGTAATGGTTCACATACTTTTCCATTCTTAACTATAATTTACCATTTTCTTCAGTAATGACAAGATATTATACAACATCAACTTTAATTAATAAAAGTCTTTATCAATTATGACTTTGATGAAGTTCAGAAAACATTTCTTCAACAGTATGAAGGTCAACATTTTTCTATACATGTAAAGAGCACTTGTGATATTGTGCTAATTAAAGTGTTTGTCATAAAAATGTACAAAAGAACTGTGAAATGTGATGCAAAATTTAAAGAATAACAAAATGAGGAAAAACATACAGCGACAGTAGAGCCATTCTTGCCAACACCTCCACTGAGAATCACATGGAAATAGTTGGTACAGGAATACAGGAAACCTCCAATTATACCAATGATGGGAAAGACTTGCAGTGTGCATCCTATGCCTGGAAGCTACACAGGGGAGACAAGGGCACAAGTGTCATAATTACTGTGTGATTACAAATCTTCATATGCCTCTGAGCTTTCCATGTACTGTATAAACTTCCAGCTTAAGCAGACTTGTTAATAAAAGAAAGTATTCTCTTTTCCAGTTGAGGTCTATCACACAATGCAATTAATTACCTTTCTGATATCCCAAGGGTAGTTTTATTCACACTTCCATGGGCAGCAAAGAGTGAAACAAAAGTTCGGTTTAATTTACCTTTATATAACACAATTAAATTTAATAAATGGCTATTCAGCTGTGTCCCCGAGACAGAAAATGAGGTCTTGATGCAAAAATATAATCTCCGCAACATGTAGAGGTTTCTCAACTTTAATAATCATTTATTGTAAGCTGGTTTTAAATTTCTGTGTACCTTTATACATACATGCACATCTACCGGTGAAGAGTTTTAGAACACCTCAGTTTTTATAGAAATGTATGCAGTTTAATGTCTTCATATTTCATGGAATCAAGGGATAGAACAAATAAACAATGGCAAATAAAAAAATAATTCAACAAATTAATTGTACAAAATTGTATAAAATTTTTGATTCAAAGTATCTTCCTATTGCTGATATACCAGCCAAACTGTGGTAACCCTTTTGGATTCAGAATGCCAATCAATCACTCTGTGCAAGTCACCAACTCTGCCTCTAGCAAAATAACCCCAGACAATTATACTTCCTTCTCCATGTTTGACAATCAGTGTCACACATCAAGAAACAATCCTTTCACGAACTCTTTGTACAAACACCCTACATGATGAACCGAAGATTTCAAAATTTGATTCATTGGTCTATAGTAGTCCACAGCCAGTATTTCAACGTCCTACTTTGTCTTTTCAAAGAATGCCTTTCCTACTGTCATTTGCTCGGTCAATCCTGCAGCACAAAGTCTCCTCTTCACAGCTGAAGCAGAGCCTTGCTTTTTTTAACCACTGTTAAGCTGTGATGGAAGCTGCTGTGTTGTGAGGTGCCTATCACACAAGCTGACGATCCTCAAACTTGTCTTCTGATTGGGTTGTGATTTTAGGTCTGCCAGATCTCTTCCCATCAGTTTCTTCTTTTGACACTGATTTTTGTTTTATTTTTGCAATTTCTCTAAATGAAACACATTTCTAAGGGTAATAATGCTCTGTCTTCATTTCATTTGTTTAATTGCCGTTTTCTTGCCACTATCACTGGAATATTGTCCAAGTACTACTTCGAGAGGGTGTAGTAACAAAGTCGGTTTCAACAGACTGAGGGATTTTAAGTAATCAGATGTTGGATACCTGTGCAAATTATTTGCTTCAATTTGCAAGGCTTAATTAACTTGAATTGCTGGAGAACATCTGTACGTTGTAACCTATTAACTATTCCCTGAAGAAGGCCCATTTGTAGTACTATATTCTGAAATTCCTTTTTTTTCCCCACAATTTTTGCTAACCTAAACTTTAAATATAAACCTCTGGCAGTTTACCGTTTACCTTTCCACCATTTTAGGTTATTCATTGCATTTCAAGTGACTAAATTTGAAGAAAAACTGATGTATTTTAAAACTTTTGACCAGTAGTGTATATTTTTGTAAAACTAAAACAGATGGAAACAGCAGCACGCAATAACATTAGTTATCATTTAAACAAAAGGGTTTTTTTTTTTTAAATACTCTTTGAACAAGATAATTACTATGAACCAAACTATATTGAACATGTGAAATATTGGTTTATGTGAAACCATTATGATCCAGTGACCACAATATAATGCATTTCACAGTGTTTTGGCAGGGTGCATAAATTTAAGAGTTTTAGCTTTTGCATAACTTTAGTAAGAATTTTTGTTCAGATTTGGCAAATTATAGGAAAAAAAAAAAAAAACAACAACTAGGATAAGCTTTTAAATTATGGAATGAGTTGAGAAACAGTGGAATGGGGTTAAAAGTGTTTTACATACAATACAGTGCAGGACAAGTTCATCCTGAAATTTAGAAGCAGTAAGAAGTTAGACAGGACTCTACAATAATAAAAAAAGAAGCTTTATAAAGGCGTATAAGACTGATAATTCCAAAGCAAATCGTAGTGCATATGATAAGAAAGCTGAAAGACAAAGAAAAATATTGTAGAAAACGCAAACGATAACCCAAAAAGGTGAACTAGAGTATATAGGAGAGTGAAATGGTGAATGATCCAAATTTAGATTCTTCTGAACATATGAAGATGTCAATAACCGAACAGTACAGGAAGTAATGCTTGGACTACAAACGCTGTGATGTAACAAACCTCCAGTACCAGATAACATTTTCCCTCAAGCACAAAAAAAAAAAAAAAGTGTACATTTAACACTTAAGCTCCATCCCAATCCACAGCCAGTCACCCCCAAAGAGTTAAAGCATCAGTATGCATGCACCATACACATCATCATTATACCAGTGCTTACTTATCACAACATGAATAGCAGCTGCTTAGTTGGTTGATAGATGGCAATCTGAACAGATTTTGCACCCACAAGGGGAGGAAATGCCCAGTACAAAGTGATTTATCCTGTGAGGAGTAACAGTTCTTCACAATTAGAGGCAATGAGATAAATACAATTACTAAAGATTAATGTTATAGAAGAATACAACACATATGAAGTGATCATAGTCTTTGACTGAGACCAAAAGACATGTACAGTGACTTACACAGAACCGAAACCCAACTGCAAGGTGAATGTTTGCACTGATGTCATGCTTAATGAACTCCTAGTTTTGAAAGCATTGCAAAGAAATGCAATTAACAAATCCTCTGCATGAAACACTTTATTCTAGCATGTTTATTTCAGGTCATGTCACGGAGATATTTTTTTCTTTTTATAAAATCAAAAGGTAGGATTTTGATAATATAAAAAAAAACACAAAACAAAAACACACTGCACTAGAAAAACTTTCACCCTATTGTAAATGGGTTAAATACATGCATTTACATTCCTTCATCGCATCAAACAGCACTGACGAGTGGAAAACAAGCCAGTTTAAAAGGCAACACAAAATAATAAAAGATATAATAAAAGGCTTCTGAAAACCTTTGACGTGCTAGCTGATATTTTAATGACACAGTGTACAATTATACCCCTTTTTAAAGGGTTGATACATTTCCTGGTGGCTCACTAACCATTGTAATTTATTCGCAAAATCCACGTGGCGAGGTTAATGCAACTATTGACAACACTGAATGACCATCTACATTTATTTATTCATCAAAAAGCCTGAAAGGCACTTTAATAATTTGTGGCTTCAGGAATTTCCTTAGCATAGGTATGATGCGATTAAACAATTGATAAATATTGCAACTGTTTTTGTACAGCCAGTCAGGAAGTTGTTGGAAATATGTTTTACAAGTGGACACATTTCAAAACAAGAAATGGTTTATAATAATAATAAAAAAACAAAAAAACAAAAAACCACACTACACAATTGCTGAGAAAGACTAACTGAAAATGAAATTTAACGCAACCAAGATGATCATATGAGAAATACCATACACAAAACACACCTCCCAAATCTTGCTAATGAAAAGAACGGAATGGATGTATCAAAGTATGATAACAACATGCTGAATTTATTGGGTGCACTGCAGACTAACTTAATGCACAGACCTACACTGCAAAGTCATATTACACATCTCAATCATTGCAGACTGTGAAACTGATGTATCTGGTAGAGAAGGCGAAAATATATTGTAGCCATATTTCCTCTGGTGTACCTATTAATTTTCTTGTTGGAATAGCGGAACTTAAACAGTGTCATGCTCAGGGAATACTAAACACAATAAAATGTATATTTAATAATGCTGACCAGAGTAATTGGAGGCAAGATAAAATATATGAATTTGAAGCAGACAGGCTTAATATTGGTGTATCAGATGAAATAGATACACTGCTAAGAAGTGAAATATAAGAAAGCAATTGCTGTGGAGTTAGAATGTACAGCTTGCAGTCCTTCAGCAGTGAAGACCCAGCATTGGCCGTGTCATGTTTACCACGCAGTTTCTGCTTTTTTTCCTCTTCAGACTGAAATATGGAACAAAGACACTACGCAGCTGTACACCATCATATGGTCACCTTGCTGCCACCTCTTTACCAATATTAAAATGTAGATAATGATATATTGTACAGTAAATAGAGTCTGATGTTGGTGGACTGCTGCTGCTTTCTCTACACTTCAGAAGAATTCCCTAATTTGTTCTCAGTCTGTGGCTACAATTAAAAGCAGTCTCATGACAATTAAATGTTAATGGTAATTATTTCATTTTTTAGGAGTCAGTTGATGAGAATTCAATTTTTTTTAGTCTGGAGCCCTGAGAGATGCATACAAATATTAACTAATCTGGGTCTTCAGAAAGCGGTTGACAGTGTCCCACATAACAGGCTACTGCTGAATTGGCACAGTGAGTAGATGGGAGAAAAACTTATTTAAACACACCAAGGGTAAGTACTGGGATTACTGCTCTTTTTAATAAGCAGAAATGATTTTGATAAGAATATATCAAAAATAAACATATAAAAAGGTTAACTTTGCAGAGGACAAACTAGTTTGGATAGCAGATAATCTATATGCTGCCATCATTACAGAAGGATGTGGACAAAACTGATTGAGGTTTGGGCAAATTTTTTGAAATTGAAATTTAAGGCAAATAAATTTATTATATAAAGGAAATGTTAGATTTGAATACACAAGGCAGGTTTCAAACTTGAAAGTACACCTTACTGAGAACTACCTCACAGTGGACTGTTCATTTTGAATATCCTGATAGTGTACGCAAGCAAACAAGAAAGCTAGGATGTTATATCACGATTTGGAGAGTACAAGTCAAGGTAGGCTATGCTTAAGTTCTGTAACACACTTGTGAGGCCTCACAGAGTACTGTATACAGTGATGGTCCTCATATTATAAAAAGGATGTGGTAGTCGCCACGACTTCTGAAGGCCTGTGCATTGGAGCTGAGTACTCCTCTACAGCGCATCTTCAACCTGAGCCTGGAACAGGGGAGAGTCCCAAGGCTTTGCAAAACATCTTGCATCACCCCAGTCCCAAAGGTACCACGTCCTAGTGAGCTGAACGACTTCCGGCCTGTCGCTCTGACGTCACATGTGATGAAGACCATTGAGAGGCTGTTGCTTCACCACCTGAGGCCACAGGTTAGCCATGCCCTCGACCCTCTGCATTTCGCATACCAGGAGAAGGTTGGAGCGGAGGATGCCATCATCTATATGCTACACCGATCCCTTTCCCACTTGGACAGAGGCAGTGGTGCTGTAAGAATTATGTTTCTTGACTTCTCTAGCGCCTTCAACACCATCCAACCTCTGCTCCTCAGGGACAAGCTGACAGAGATAGGAGTAGATTCATACCTGGTGGCATGGATCGTGGACCATCTTACAGACAGACCTCAGTATGTGCGTCTTGGGAACTGCAGGTCTGGCATGGTGGTCAGCAACACAGGAGCGCTGCAAGGGACTGTACTTTCTCCGGTCCTGTTCAGCCTATATACATTGGATTTTTAATACAACTCGGAGTCCTGCCACGTGCAAAAGTTTGCAGATGACACTGCTATCGTGGGCTGCATCAGGAGTGGGCAAGAGGAAGAGTACAGGAAACTAATCAAAGACTTTGTTGAATGGTGCGACTTAAACCACCTACAACTAAACACCAGCAAAACCAAGGAGCTGGTAGTGGATTTTAGGAGGCCCAAGCCCCTCGTGGACCCTGTGCTCATTAGAGATGACTGTGTGCAGATGGTACAGACCTATAAATACCTGGGAGTGCAGCTGGATGATAAATTGGACTGGACTGCCAATACTGATGCTCTGTGTAAGAAAGGACAGAGCCGACTATACTTCCTTAGAAGGCTGGCGTCTTTCAACATCTGCAATAAAGATGCTGCAGATGTTCTATCAGGCGGCTGTGGCAAGCGCCCTCTACCTATGCGGTGATGTGCTGGGGAGGCAGCATAAAGAAGAGGGATGCCTCACGCCTGGACAAACTGGTGAGGAAGGCAGGCTCTATTGTAGGCAGAGAGCTGGACAGTTTGACATCTGTGGCAGAGCGACGGGCACAGAGCAGGCTCCTGTCAATAATGGAAAATCCACTGCATCCACTGAACAGGATCATCTCCAGACAGAGGAGCAGCTTCAGCGACAGACTGCTGTCACTGTCCTCCTCCACTGACAGACTGAGGAGATCGTTCCTCCCCCACACCATGCGACTCTTCAATTCCACCCGTGGGTAAACGTTAATATTATACGGAATTGTCTATTATATTTTCATAGTCATCATTCTTTAATTTAATATTGTTTTTTATCAGTATGATGCTGCTGGAGTATGTGAATTTCCCCTTGCGATTAATAAAGTATCTATCTATCTATCTAGTGCTAGAGAAAGTCCAAAGGAAAGTGACTAAGCCGATTCTAGACAGAGATATGAGCTATGAGGAAAGATTGAGGGAAGTGAACCTTTTTTTGTTCTTTATTTCTCCTTATACAATTTTTTATATTAGTAATTTGACCCCAAGGGGTATATGAAAACTAACAAAGTGCAGGATCAGCCACTGTACTGCACCCCTAGAACAATTGCTCGTTAAGGGCTTTGCTCAAGGGCCCAGCAGAGAAGAATCCCTTTTGGCAGTATCAGGGACTCAAACTGGCAACATTCCAGATACCAGTGCCGATCCTTAGCCTCAGAGCCACCACTCCATCAACATTTTTAGTTTAAGTAAACTGAAATTAAGAGGTGACATGACTGAAGCATTTAAAACTATGAAGAGTTTGATGGATCCAAGCTGTTACTTTAAAATTAATTCTTCAACAAGAATGTGTGGTCACAGATGGAAAATGTTAAATGTAGATTCTACACAAAAGTTTAAGATTTTCTTCACACAGACATATATAGATGGATGGAATACATTTCAAATACCATGTCAGACAGTCAGACTTTGGCCAGTTTCAAAAAACCCTGCTTGATGTTATTTTGGAGAAACTTGGTAAAAAGAATTGCCAGGCTTTGTTGGACTGAATGGTCTGTTCTCATCAATATTTTTCTAATCTTCCCAGAAATTAAATGTGATTTTTCTTTTTCTTTTCTTTCAGAAACAAACAAAAACTCAGTAATGCAGAAATATATACTGCAAAAAAAATTAAAGGAACCCTTTTAATCAGAGTATAGCATCAAGTCAATGAAACCTCTGGGATATTGATCTGGTCAGTTAAGTAGCAGAGGGGGTTGTTAATCAGTTTCAGCTGCTTTGGTGTTAATGAAATTAACAACAGGTACACTAGAGGGGCAACAATAAGACAACCCCCAAAACAGGAATGGTTTAACAGGTGAAAGCTACTGACAATTTTCCCTCCTCATCTCTTCTGTTTTTTTTCCACTAGTTTTGCATTTGGCTACTGGTAGCATGAGGCAATACCTGGGGCCTCATGTATAACGCCGTGCGTAGAACTCGCACTATAGCATGACTTAAGCACAAAAGCCGAAATGTGCCTACGCACAGAAAAATCCAGATGCAGGAATCTGTGCATGCTCCAACTTCCGCGTTCTTCCGCTCAATAAATCCCGGTCAGCGTGAAAAGTAACTCTCGTGCACACGCCTTCTGTCCCGCCCCAACTCCTCCCAGAATTACGCCTCTTTGAATATGCAAATAAATATAAATCGCCCTTAAGCTCAGCCTTCTGTGAAAAGATAATGGGAAGAACATGGGGGAAAATAAGAATTTCAGCGAATACCAAGTGGAGGCAAAGGAAAAACGTACTATTTGTTTATTTAAACCGTGGTATAATCAACAAAAGGAAGTTGATCGAGTGACATAGCGTGTTGGAGAAACTTGAAAGCTCACGTTCAAAGTCGCACAGTGCCGGAAATAAAAAAAGAAGTCAGATATCAAAGTCGCCGTGAAAAGGCGAGTTGTAGCCCACTGTCCGAGTGTCATATGAAAGCTTATTAGGGTACAGAGAAAAAAAGGCACACAGTGGGGAAAAAAAAGCACGAAATGTCAACTTCAATCTCGAAATTTCCACTTTAATCATGTTTATTTTGTCATTAAAGTAGATCATAAACTTCATCTTAAAATCATTTAACCAGTTTCTCAAATCACATCGTAATTAAAGTAGCACGTTAAATGCTTTGTTTTGTATGTGATCTTCTATGTGCTCTGTGTGTGTGAATCACTATGTGCTTCTTAAACCAGCTCTCTTCCTCCGAAAGGACACAGAATCCATTACATTCGTGATATTACAGGTCTCTGAATAACAAATACTGAGATGTATACGCGATATCATTTTCATGATGATAGGAGTTAAAGCACGTTATTAAACATGGGTTTCACAGCAACAGCGATTGTGCGCGACCTTGATGAAATTATTTATTGTAGCAGTACTCATGGGCGGCTCTAGGCTCGTGGCGGCCCAGAGCACAGGAAAAATCGGTGGCCCCTTCACCCGCCAATGTCAATATGGTATCTTATGCACAGCGGATGGCCACGTCCGTTGTGGACACTGCATAGCCGCCTCGTGCTCATGACACAAGCATTTAACTTTTGTAGAAATTTGCTGCTGTGTTTTTAGCTGTGTCGTTATTTTCTCTTTCTGTTTTATATTCAATATATATTGGCGTGGCCACCCCTGCAGTCCTTGCTTTTCTTTCTCCAAGTAACCGATCGCCACAAAATTAGCTCTGTAATAAACATTAAGCCATCTGTAAGCTTAGAGCACCGATTCTTCAAAACGTTTAAGGAACATTGAAATATCTTCGTAGTACATGTTTAATTATTCTATCCTTCACACCAGTCCCAGTGAGGCATACAGTGCAAGGCAGGAACAACCTTTAATTATTAACAATATAGATTATTTAAATGAAGTTAAAGTTTTATCTGTATAATACTTTTAAGATGAAATGCAGCAAAATGATTATTGTCATCATATGTAAATACACACTTTATAAAGTGGCTCAGGTTATGCAATATTATAACTGTAGTGCAAGTTTACAGTTAGGTAATTCTACTTAAGTACAGATAGTTCTACAAGAAGCAATTGATTGAGTGCGTTTATAGTTCTTGGGATGAAACTATTTCTGAACCGCGAGGTCCGTACAGAAAAGGCTTTGAAACATTTGCCGTGGATGAGGCAGCGTGTGTTTGATGCTGTATATCGTTAATTCTCTTTCCGACCAGCTGCTGCTGTGATTCCCCACTCAGATACAGTGATATAAATACTCCGAGTGGTGCAGTGAGAGTAATATTGAAAAAGATGATCCGCTGTGGCAACTCCTAATGGGAGCAGCTGAAAGAAGAAGAAAAAGAAGGTGCAGCGAGAGTAACAACATATAAAGCAGTTATGGTATTTGGAATACTATGGCTATTCCCTGGACCATTATATTGTTACAGGTTAATTACAATCAGATGCATTACACTAATAAACAATATGCGATTAATTTCAGTGTATTTATAAAGCCGCGCCAGGAAAGGATAACCACACAGGAACAGTAGCACTGCTTTGACGTTGAGTGCCTCCAGTCTGCAAAACCAAGCGGAGAACTTGCGTACAACAGGGTATCAGGTACCGTGGAAATGTACGTGGCTTTACGCCAAGTCTAGGTTTTATACATCGCAATTTGGACGTGGAAACGTTATGTAACATTTCTGTGCACACGCACCATTTATACATGAGGCCCCAGGTCTCTGCATGTTACTATTCTGTGCATGGCACTTACAAGCAGGAAAGGAGACAAGATGAATTCTTAAGAGTCACATGCTCGCTTAAAAATGACAAATTAATGCAGACTATGTAACGCAATTTGCATTTCTTAAAAAGGGAACTTAAAAAAAAAAAAAAAAAAGTGTAGGATAAGTGCAGCACTTTCCATAAAGTACGACTGTGGTGATAAAGCTTTTTGTAGTCCACAAAGAACATTTAATTTTTTCTTTTTATTTCTTTTGACAGATAGGCAGGTATAATCACTCAAATATCTGTGCAAATGCATTGCCAAAACAGTCTGCTTTCCCAGCAGGACTGAGTGTTAGGGTGATTCTTCTCTGGCAAGATCTACTAAAGATATGCAAAAACCTCTAAAATGTATAGCACAAAATTTATGCTAATTATAAAAAGAGAATATTTAAAACCACTATTCATAGCTCCTAAAACCCAGACCGGGAAGAGGCATGTACAGAAAATGAATACATTGAAGAATAATATTCATAGTTCAGCTTTTCACAATTAGGAAGGAGCCTGACAAGAAAGTGCAAAGGATAAAAAGGCACTGGCCAGAAGAAAAGGGAAGTCCCAGGGACCATCACAAGTAAAGAATCAGACAGTAGCAAGAGGAGAGGATACCATTGCTAACTTAGATAAAATGGATCTTGTTGCTCTCTTTAAAGGAAAATGCAGTGGACACAGAAGTCCAAATCTTTAGCAACAACACAAGGCTCAAAAATGCAGACAAAACTAACCTTTGTAATTACTCAGGGATTTGGCTAGAATTAAACTTGGAAAGAGGTTTTAAAATAACCTTGGGTCAGTCAAAAAAAGACGCATTGAGCTGGAAGTAGATATTGGGTGAGGGCTCACTGATGAGACCAGAAGGCCATGTTTGTTAAAGACAGGAACAGAAGGCAAAGGGGACAGTGGTTTTTCATACTACTGGTAAAGTGGGAAAATGTATGACCCATCTCACTCGAACACGGGAAAAGATGGATGCAGAAAGTAGATGACTTTTTTTTGTTGTGTGTGTTCTGGTTTACTTTGTACTTTCTTAAAAGAAATATGGGTGTGTCACATCAAATGATAGCTTGAATTCAATCAAAATTTATTTGTATATAAAGAGCTTAACTGGTGCTTGCTTGCATTGTTCTTTATCAGAACCATATAAAAAGGAAAAAATAAATTCACATCCCCATACAAGATGCTTTATAAGGTAAACAAGATACCAATACAGTAGCAAATAAGGGTAGACCTTTCATATTTAGCTGTCCAAGTACACAGTGTGATAGTGGCAGTTCTAATAGGGCATCTACAACTGTCATAAATATGAACTGTAATAAAGAAACACATTAATCTTCATAATTCTAACCTACCAGGAGGAAAAAATGGCAATGAAAAAAGAAATAATAAAAAGACAATATCATTAAGTAAATGGAATAAATAATTTTCATTCTAACTCAGTGCACTCATTTCAGCAGAGGTCACATAAGCTTGCAGCAAAATCTTGAAATGCCTGAAATATGCAGAGTATAGCATTCATATGCTTAAAACTTGCTAAGTTTGCAAGGACACAAAAAGTTCAATTCAAACTCAAATTATTCAGCATAAAATCAAGGGAAGATTCCAGACCTTAAGTACAAATATTATATTTTTAATTAACATATTACCCTGTATTCCCACAAACCAGTTCCTCCAAAAGCGGTCATCACATACATTATCGTGATGGCAACTTGGACTTCGGTGACATCAACTCTACAAAGAAAGAAAAAAAAAAAAAACATGATTTTGTAAATAAAAACAATACAATCAACCAATATATGCAGCAAGTAAAATAAGTACAAATTAATTATTTTTATTAGTGTAGAACTAACTAAAAAAAGCTGTGTCTCTCCAACAAAAATCCAAATGCAGCAAGAAGTCTGACTCACTGAATATGGTTTGCATTAAATTAAGTAAAATGGGGGTCTCATGTACAAAGCTCTGAAAGGGAGAGACAAAAAAAAAAAAAAAAAAAAAAAAGACAAATATCACTGCCAGAATCAGTTTAATTTATTCCACCAACTAAAATTTACAATGAAGGACAGAGTAACAAAGTAATAATAAAAAGACAAGCTGCCAAATGATTATTCTTATAAGAAACCATGGCCATCTACTGTGCACCTGTGAGTATTGTGGCAAGAAAAACAAAACCGCAGCATATTTGTGCTTTTGATTTTCAAAAGAACATCCTCAAACAAGCTCCTTGTTAAATGTGAAGGATAAATTTGTCAGATATACCTAAATCCACTATTGTGGGTCATAAAATCACATTGTTAGGTGACCACAGAGCATGAAGTGTAGACCAGGAAGTACGCAAACACAGCTATGGTAACTATGTGCCCAAATAATAAATGTTTAAATTGATTTTTAAACACACACAAAAGTCCAAATTTCAGAGTATCAGTCATATGTTCAATAACGCATTAAGCACAACTGTTTTAACCAGTAATTAATTTTGATATTAATTTGTTTGCAAATTCTATCCACTCAGGAATTGTTTATCTTATAGGAAATATTTCTGATTAGATACAGGCATCTTTACAGACAATTCCTACCAACACTTTCATCTGATTGAGGATCACATGGGCATTACACTAACAGTAATAATGTGATCTCACTGTTTTTAACATGCCTTTAAAATATCAGAATGTTTACATGACATTTTACCTTAATGTCATCATTACCCCGATTTATGTTCTAAACAGTTAACTAAAAAGTCTAGATGGTTAACATCTTTCTAAATGTACCATTTTTTTTGAAGAATAGAATATTAAATGTCTCTTACGATTTTACCTGCTCTATTGCCTCACAATACATTTCCATGCTTTTCTCAGAAATTAAAAATATAAATATAGGTTACAATCACATTTATAAACCGATGAGGATTTTTCAGATAGGTAACTAAATATGTGGGCAGCAAAGATGGCCGATTACTGATACATACTGGACTGATAGAAGTTGGAAATGTTTTTAGGAAAGTTTAAATTAGACTTTCCAAGAAAAAAATCTGACTGAAAAGAAAAAATGATTAAGTGTATAAATGAATATTTTATATAATTAGTATCTCTCTCTCTCTCAATATCTCTATATTTAAACACACACTAGACAGACATCTCATGGTTATTTTACTTATTTTATGTGCTTTTATCTTACGATTACAGGATGCAAAAATGTTTTAAGGGATTAATGAACAAATAATCCATGTACATATATACAAATTAAAAGACGCATACATAATTAAAATATACATCTGCATAAACTTTGTATTGATTTTATAAACATTGCTATTGTTATACAATGAGGAGTATGCTGGCCACTGACTTATCCTGCTTTACTTATTTAATTTACATTTTTAAAAGCTTGACAGTTTGATTTGCACATATCACAACTGCTGAAAGACAGTACCGGTCTACTGGACTTAATAGCCAGTTGGAGGTATTAAATTTGAAGATGACAACATTGCATTAATATAGCACTTTTTCAAGAAACTCAAAGTATTTTTGAGGGGAGGAGAAACCAATGTGCAGCATATTCACCAGGATGATGTGATGGCAGCTATATTTGAGCTAGTATGCTTACCACACGTTAGTTATTAGGTGGTGGAGAGGTGAGAGATAGATGACCTGAACAAACTTGGCCAGGACACTGAAAAACATCCTACTCTTCACAAAAGATGCCCAAGTATCTTTTATGACCATAGAAAGTAAGACCTTGGTTTTACATTTCATCTGAAGGATGGTGCAATTTCTGCAGCAGTGTCCTCATCACTTCACTGGAGCATTGGATTTCACACTCAGACCACATGTTACATGCTGCTGCTGGTCTTAAAAGCTCTTCCTGCAGCAAATCAAGTTTTTCTTAAGTGGTCTATCACCCATGCTCTGGCTAGGCCTATACACGCTTAGCATCTGGTCAATTACCTGTTCTGAAGTGCATGTGGTATGACTGCTAGTATATCTCCCACTTTTTATGAGACCCAAACTAATGTCTCACTTTACCAGATTCCAAAAATAAATGTTCAAGAAATAAGAGTAGGTCAGAAAACAAGATGAGAGACTGTCGTAAACTATTTTAATTACATAATCAACATAAGGGCAAATCAATCATAGTTTGGGACCACCCAGAAATTTATGCTTAATAGAAATTCATATTTTTTTTTTTTTTTTTTTTTTTTTTTTTTTTTTTTTTTACAGCTAGGTACTATAAAACTGATTTAAAAATATACTCAAGGCATTAACTGTGTTATTATGTCCATTACTGTTTCAAATGACTAGCGTTTAATTCATTATTCACATATAATCGCAAAGCCCCAATCCAGCAGCAATTCTTTTAGGGTTCTAATGGTAAACTCCCCTAGCCTATCCTTCATTAGTCATGTTTAGATGCAAATTAATTACAGAAAACTTTCTAATTGCATTAGCACCAATGAAACCTGTTATTCTATTCACTTGTGTTGCAAGGTACTGACAATCACTAAAGTTCAGTTCTGGGTTCAAAATGAAACAGCTTTCTCAAGAAAGCTTTTTTGCAGAACGAAGGCTATTCCATACAACAGATTACCAATGAGCTGAAGATTTTCTACGAAGGTGTCCATTACTGTTTTGAGGGTGACCTGGATCTAACCAGTATGGAAAAAGAGAGGGAAGGTCAAGATTGCCAACATAAGAGGGTAAGGACATCAGAATCTGCAGATGGAGAAACAAAAGCCTTACTGGTCTTCTATAAATACAGTACATGTCAAATACCAGTATCATCTGCAACAGGGAAAAGGCGATTCAGGGATGCTAGTCTTATGTGAAACTGGCAAATAATTCGAAAAAGGTTAAAAATGTGGCAAAAAAAAAAAAAAAAAAAATACAGACATTGGACAGAAAATGACTGGAAAAACATATTATACTCAGGATTCCAGTGTCATCTTTTCTTTGTTTCAGAAGACACTGGTATTTGGTGTGTTAGTGAGGAAGACAACGGAGGACCAGTGACGTGTTTGTTTCTCACACTACACACTCCGATGTCCTTCTCCTCTAAAGCCATTTCCTAGCCTGGTCATATTTAGATCTCCCTCTTCTTTAAAGAAAGTAACAGAAATATTCAGTTCTTTGACCATCTGTCACATGGCATGCCTTCATTCTGGGGGGTTGAGAAGAGGTTTCATTTTGGCCATTTTTGAACCCAGAACTGAACTTTCAGAATGCCAGTACTTTGCAAGACAAGTAAACAGGATAATAGGTTTCAGTGGTGCTATTGCAGTTAGAAAGGTTTCCCTAATAACCAATTAGAATTAACACATGACTAATTAAGAATAAACTAAGGGAGTTTACCATTAGGAAAACTAAGGGAAGTACTACTGAAAATAGGGCTGTGCAGCCATATGTGAATAATGGAAAAAAAAAAAAAAATCTGTCATTTCAGGCTGTAATAGCCATTATATACTTACCGCTATAAACAACATAATTATTTCTTGATAAAAAGCATCAATTTCTATCTAAACATGAACATTTCTGGGTGACCCCAAACTTTTGACTGGTACTGTATATTGGCTTAAGTTACGAGAGTTGGAGATACCATAAACCACAAATCTTGGGTTTTGTGTACTGACTCCACAGCAATGTCAGTAGAGTTTGCCAAAGGGTTGGCTGGATGCAGACGTAATAATGAATGCAAATTTTGCTTAGGCACAGAAATACATAATTATGCAAAGCCCAATATTCTCAACTAATTTACCTTTAATCCGATTCTAGCTGCTAAATACTGCAGGTATTTCAGAATGATGGAGGCTTTTTACCAGACTTCCTTAACATGTTCTGCAGTTTTATTTTTAGTTATAAACAGACTAGGGTTTCGATAAAGAAAATGTAGCTCTAACTTCCATGGTCAGAGGTTTCAGCACGTTTCACTCACTGTGCCTAAAGAAATCTAACCTCATCACATTTTTCAGAAACTGTGCAATCCCACAGCAGAGTGTCCATGTTCAGTTGCCCTTGTCGTCAACTGGACTAATGGCAGAGTGATGCACTGTGCATGTTGGAACTACTTATTGGCCATCCCGAACATGTATTACATCAGCTTTTATCTGTTGTGGTTACCATGGATTTTTCAGATTGCCTTTTTCTTTGTACTTTACCTACTTATTGTGAATCCAAGCACATTTTCAAATGCACTTGTGTATGTTATTGGTTGTTCTGCAATTTTTTCTAAATACTTTTTTCTAAATTATAAATCAAAAAGGAATTCTGCTGGGATTAAGGCATGAACTATTATTTTCCTAATTTAAAATTAACAAGTTAAAAAAAAAAAAAAAAAAAAAACTAAAAATGTGGAAAAAATTGCAAATGCTACCCTAAAGTAGGAAATATCACTGCGGAAGGAGCTGGACAAATTAAGTACAAATCTAAAATAGAATCAGTGTTGCTCCTTAAAAAAAAAAAAAAAAAAAAAAAAAAAAAAATTATTAGAAGCATGTATGAGAATAAGCTCCTTCTACCAACAACTAAAAAGAGAAATTCAGACTTAACTAGCAGTTTAAAAAAAGATTTTTTTAATTTCGACATTTTTCATGAAGAGGAAAAAAAAAAAAAAAAAAAAAAAAAGGTATTGGGACATTTAAAATAGCTTATCAGTACTTACAAGCCAAATCTCAATGTTCCTGAAACATATGTTTGCCAGTGGGCACAGTAAAACATGAACATGCCAACAAAGCCACAGAAGAACATCCAGTTTGGATAATTTCCCATTCCAACTGCAATGCATGTTCCCACAGCAACAAAAACTGGAAGGGAAGGAACAATAATCAGATGCAGTTTAACAAACATAACATTTTCACTTCCACTTTAACCAAGCTGAGGGATGCTAGAGGCTGTACTGGGATTACTGAGCACAAGACAGGTGCCCTGGAACCAGGTATTGCAGGGCCCTTTTAATGCACAAATCCACACACTCATACAACAGCTGTTTTTAATTATTTTTAATCTGCAATTAACCTAATAACCAAAATGTGGTCTTTCTATATTATGAATCCTAGCTTGCAGACATGAATCCAAGTTATTCATTTAATTTTCATCAGTTTGTAGTCCTCATCATTCAACTCAGTAGATCCTAATCTTAGCCATCACAGCCAACAGTGGCTAGCAATAGAATAATAAAAAACTAATCCATGCTTTATATGGATCAAGTAATCCAATTTGTTAGCTTCTTTCCACTCTTGAGCTGCAATCTTAGAAGAAATTACCAGTAGGGTGTTTTTCTTTCTCAGTAAACCTCAGACAGAGGCTTATCACATTCAGCATAACAGGGCATAGACATTTATTCAGTAGCCCATTACAGACATGCAGGATATACCAGGAATTTACTTGTAAACTGCTGGAGCATGGGCAGGTAAGAAGACTGACCGATGGAATATGCATGCAAAATGTTTTTTGCCCTGAACAAGAAATGTCAACATTAAGGAGTGCGTGACCTATCCTTTTTATAATAAGTTTCACCAAAAACAACACAGCTTAGATTTGTGAGTTCAGCAATGTGAAATAAGTCTGTCCTATTTACAGTTTAAGTATGGTTCTATTCGTGATTTTCTCTTAGTGAGGACAGAAAATATGAAACACTATTACCATGTCCTAACAAGAAAAACAGACAAACATTCCTATCTGATTTAAAAACACTGAAAGAATTTACAAGCACAGGATCTTTTTGAAGAACAGAAGAACCACAGTGGTGGAGACTGCAACTGCTTAATAAAACGCACAAGTAACAGATGAAAACAACAGTCCTAGCTGAGCAACTTCATCCCCAAAGCTACAGAAAGCAATACAGTTTAGAGGAACAAGTGCATGTCCCCAGCTGCCAACTACTTTAAAAGTAATGTGTGTGAATTTCTGTAACACTAGTTGCAAACAACTTGGACTGGCAAAGCTCAAAACAAAAAACTTAAATATAAACATTTAACAGAAATACAATACTCATTGTCCAAAAGCCCACAAACAACCAATTTAAAAAAATACATTTATACAATCAAGATGATCCACGTATCTCTCAGCTTGTGGGCAAGTACTAAAAGGAAACTCAGTCTTAGCTTTGATAGTCCTGAACCATTTATCAACTAAAAGGAAAGTGAACAGACAACGTAATTCAGTAGGCACCAAGTTGATATGAATTGTGATGGTGCGGGTCAGCTCCATGCTACAGTGCAACCGCAAAGTATTCACAGCGCATCACTTTTTCCACATTTTGTTATATTACAGCCTTATTCCAACATGGATTAAATTCATTTTTTTCCTCAGAATTCTACACACAACACCCCATAATGACAACGTGAAAAAAG